>JARQTJ010000648.1:218856-333193 GCA_030142635.1 Trachelus troglodyta | reverse complement strand
CCTTGATTATTAGGACCAGTTACTGGCACATGTCCCCCATTGGGGATACAGCCATAAGGAAAGGAAGGAAGGAAGGATATTCCATTTTCTTAACGTCTCTACACATATCAAGTATGCTCATTACAAAGCACAATTACAATCGAATTAACGTATACTTAACACTACCAAAGTGTCAAAGCATCAGGGAGAAGGAGGAAAAGAAGGAGAAGGATGCTGTTAGGAAGGAGGAGAGTAAGAGAGAGACAAAACTCATTCGTGCTCTAGGATATTCGCAGAAGGCAAAAGAATATTCACGTGTATAAGTGTTTAAAGATAATTTATTCGCCAAACGCAATAATGATACAGTATACAAAGTACAGATGTACATATATAGCTCGATTTTCCTTTTTCAAAGTCCTTTTTAACAACTTAGTTTTTAAGGATATACTAGGAGGAGAGAGAGGAAGACAAAGGAAAGAATAGGAAACTTAAAAATAGAGTAGAAACGTTTGGTGGCAGCAGACAGGGAAGATGTTGAAGAGACAAAGAGGAAGATTGTTTAAAAGAAAGAGTGAAGAAGAAAGATGATAACGACTGAGGGAACAAGGAGAGAAGAAAATGCGTGATACGTATGCACGAGGACCAGATTATTCTGGAGGAGCGAGAAAAAAGATCACTGAAAAAGAGGAAGGATAAGGGAGCGAAATCGGCTCCTTCTCGCCCATTTCCATGAGGTCCTGGCTCTCCAGAAGGGAGCTATGACCTCTCCAAGGCCCCACAGGGGACCGTGTTTTTTTTGTTTATTGAGGAAACCTCAGAAAGGAAAGGAAGTCAGGTCGAGCGACAAGGAAAGCGCAGAAAGGGTAAGGTAAGTTAAACACAAAAGGTTTATCCGTAGTCAAGGATTCACTGCAACGAAGGACCACGGGCGCAGCACCCGACGGCGTCCTTGCTAGCACCGCCACGACGTCCCGAGGGACGATATTCGACGCTACAACCTCCGTCCCTTCCCCCCGAGCAAGCTCAGGGGATTAGACGTAAGGGGCCTCGTCCACCGCCGGCGGCAGACGCCGTCAGCCATTGATCCCTGCGTAAAATGTATCCAATAGAGGGTGACTTTAGACTAACAGGTGCTCAATAGCACCCGCACCTGTCCCAAGCGAAGGCGACCCAAGAACACAGGAACAAGCAGGACTTTACGCAGAGCCAACTGACTACCCCACACGATCTCCCCATCGGCACATAGGATTGTCTCTACCCACACGAGTGCTCAAGGTTCAATCACATGTTGGAGCGTTTTTAGCAAAAGCTAACAAATTATATTAAAGGTGCGGAAGATAGTCACTCTAATTATATTCATTACACGTAAGACCATGGCCGTGGCGTACCCTAAGGAGGCTCAAGGCCCCCGTCGGGAGACCCAGAAGGTCCTGTTGCGGTCACAGCTTGGGCTCGAAACACTAAACAAGCTCATCGGATGAGGCGAAAGGGCAACCCCCGCAACCTTATGTGACTACTCGAATAAATATGCTCGACCAGACCAAAGGAATAGGACAAGTAAGACAAGCACAATGAAAAGTGGAAGGGAAGAGAGTGAAACGAGAAGCCAGAAAGTAAGATAAAAATAAAGAAATCAAGAAGTTGAGAAATATGGAATAGAGGTATAAAAGTAGTGACGAAATGAGGAAAGAGATAAATAAGAAAGTAAAGAAGAAATAAATATAAAAAAGGAAGGTTGGGAAATGAATAAGAGGGGTGCTTCCAAGATATCGATTTTATCTACTCCATATATTTTGCGAGATCTTCATTTAGCCTCAATTTTATATTTTGAATATATTTCAAAAGTAGGTTAAGATCCAATAATATTTAGTAACATTTGGAAAGCTTTATGAAACGTTCCAAATTTTCAATATTTCTGTGCAACTGATTTTTTTCTTCTTCTCCCGAGGTATCGAGCTATTCGGAAATCGCAATGGTTTGAATATTTGTTCTACTAGTAGCGGCAGTAGGAAAATTGCCAATAAGTAGATTTTCATGCTCCAAGTTTTATTTCGACGTTGACGCGCCACCTGACAGGTTGACGTTTCTTCACTATTCACGTGTATATATATATATATATATAAGTATACATTTCTTCAATAATTTTTTGCAATATGTCCGTGGTCGCTGCGTGGACTAATTAAAGAAACAAAATAATACCCGACCGTGAACCCGGTACTTCGGGGCTGCAAGGTCCCACGTGCCCACAGAGGCCAATGCGTTTTCCATGTAAATATTCGTTTTCTACTTGTGCTGATGTTCATCTTCCCCGTGTGTCAATCACAGATTCTTGGAAAGAAGAAATACTCCCTGATTTATGTTTTTATTGTATGTATATAATATAATAAAATGTACATAGCAAAATATAGTCATGTATTGATTAAATTCTAAGGTAATTAATAAAAATAATAAGTATAGTGAGCGAATCAATATAAAAAGAACTAATTATCGAGTTTCGAACTCGAGATTCCTGAGCGCTAACCGAAGCACAATGCATAATGCGTGCAATGAAACTTATATTTGCGTTATTACCGACGTTTGGGGTTGGCTTAAAATATACGTTCGGCTAATCACAATCTTGGGACAGGTTGAGGCTCCTGCGTCCAGGTGGCGCGTCGACACCAGAATACATAGAGTCCCTCGAGTAAGATTCTGGCGAAAGCGGGAACGCGTTTTGATTGGTGCAATCCGTTTGGGGCTAACCGGAAGCCGAATTGAAAAAAAGGCGCGAATAGCTTCATGACCAATTAATAGAATAAATGAATGAGAATTAATAATTTCATATTTACTACATTATTATTTATTAAAGAATAATGACATAAAATAATGTTCATTCGTTCTGAACACGCTTTCCTTTTTACGATATTTTGTGGAATCCGTAACATACAAAATCCTTTTTTTGCAAAATTCGAGCAGTTCAGTATGCAGCATCCACCTACTTCGCTGTATACCCAATTCAATTTTTTATATGCAACCTTCTCGATGTAAATTTGATGTTATCGAAACTTACGGTTTTTTATTCTGACTCACTACGCAACAGCTTTTTAACATAACATAACCTCTATATGTTTTTCTTATTTACAAGTCCTTACGTAATAAATTTTCCACGAGAACTGTCATATCATATTATATTTGATATTATGCAACAGATGATGAACATATATGAATTTGTTTTCTACTTACATAATCTAGACGTTTCAGAAGAAATTCGTACAAATCTTTCACTGCACGTGGTGCTGATAAAATAAAAAGTTGAATTTACCCGCATGAGTTAATTTATCCATTTCCGGTTAGCCTAAAAATACACGTACACACTACCACAAATGCTCTTCCGCCAGCTCTTACTCGAGGGACTCTAAGAATACACACACTTTGGAGTGCCACCCGTTAGAAATCCATGCGCCTCACGGCGCTCAGAAATATCACGCGTAGTATATATATATATATATACTCGACCAATTAAAAACGTGGGTATAGTTCGACAGACTTCCGCTCAGGTGGCGCGTCGACGCCAAAATAAAATTGGATTCATGAAAATCGGTCCATGAGCAATCTCCCTGCTCATTTCTGCTATTAGGAATAAAATACGTTCCGGTTAATAGTTTCGGTTTTGTTTTTCCACTGTATCAATTTCAGATTTCCGTCACGGTTTCCGGTATATTTCTGAAATTTCGATTAATGATTACAGTTTTGGCTCCTTATTTTTCCGGTTATTATCAGTTATTCATTTCGATTTAAGTTAAGTTTACAGATGGCAGTTTATCATCTATAATCTATAAAATCTGAATCTGCTAAATGACCAGTCAAACGTACTAAATAACCCTTGAACCTAAGGATTACGTTTTCGACAATCAAATTCGATATCATCACTTTACAAGATACGCGACCTGATATACATGTTCAAATTTATACGCAGCATCATTGAATTATCAAGAAGATGAATAATCAAGAAACAGTCATGCCACAAGATCTATACTCTCAGCTTGGATTTCTTCAGTGAAAACTAGAAAGTTCACTATGCATCAAGTCGGGCGAGTACATTTCTTTGTTTAGAAGGGCAGCGATGGAAGAACCTAACTAAACCTTATGGTCTTTGGTGCATTGAGTGCAACTGCACTCAGTACACGCGGTCTGCTCGCGTCTGACAGATTCTAGCTTTACTCTTCCAGCAACAGATCGTTAGGAAAACAACCGGACGTAATGACTTCCGTAGAGAAGAGAACAAAAAACATCATATCATCAGGAGTAATAGCTGATTCAACTCAATTGCGGAAAGCAATAATTCCACGACAATGACGGTGCATACGTACTTACATGGAAATCAGAAAATACAAGGATGGATGAAATTCCTTGCCAGAAGTCGAACAAATAATTCTGCACGATGTACGTATACTTTGAGAAGGAAATACACCATTTCGTGTAAACAGCCTCTGACTCTTGTATAGCATAAGTTACAGTACTAAATCTTTGTCCATCAAGGTAAACGCGGAAACCTTCTTAAAGGCACGTGGATGGAATTTTGCTCCGTGCCAGAATGATAAATATCTAAATTTGTACCATAGAAGTATAATCTAATCTGTAGGTCTAAATGGTAAAGCATCAGTTTAATTGATCATGTTTATGATTTTGATTAGCGAGTCCAAGTTCATCAGAACTCATTGACAAGAGGACTTCTTGATTATGGAACTTTGTACTAATGCAATCTTGAGTGTCGACCTCATGCGAAATACATTAGTATCTGAAATGATGATAAGGTAGCCAATGGACTTTGTTCTTATAGTACTACATATCTCTTTTTGTTCTACATTCCAGTTTAAAATGCAGTAACGCACCGAAATATATAAGGTTAGAAAGCTCTTCACCAACTGTCGTTATGGAGGATACGTCTTATTATGAATGGCAAAAGAAGTGGCGACGCGTGGCGTCGACGTCGATACCGTACAAATCGTCTGTGGTCGGACGTATATTGCCTAGCCTCTCGGCATTGTACAATATTCTTATCGATCCTTGAATGTGCATAACCTCGTACGTGGTTTAACTGTAAGGTTGTATAAATAGATACCAATAGACGTAAGCCTAGTTTGGATAATCGAAAATATCTACGAATCCAATTTGTATGCATACGTATGGATTTTGTGGTTGTTACTAGTCGATAAGGTCATTGCGAAAGTAACTTATCGGGTATAATATCGGCGATCGATATCAATAAAAGATCGATGACGTAGTGGAAATCCGAAAATAGAGTCTTGACTATAAGAGTACCTATATCGATACTTGAATACCATATTGAGTGTGGCCCTGCTGGTGCTTGTGAACTCGCCTTGACTCGTAACAGAATAAAGAGGACCTACGTGGTTTATTAATTCGCATTGTAACAACTTATCGTTAGACGCGTAAAATATTTTTTATTTCGACATCGATCGTAAATTTTAATAGAAGTAAATTTATAGGAGATTAAAAGCAGATTGACTCTTCTTTAATACTTCAATTTTATGTTTACGAAATGGTCGATTGCCGCTTCATTATAGACTGTATACCTATTATTCTTTGGAACTCTGGTAGTTGTATACAGAGATTTTTGATCGATAAAACTGCGGATATATTTGTACGGAAGTGCGTAAAAATGTTTGGTCAACAATCGATTATTATTAGCCGATCGAATCCTACCAGATGCAGATATCAATAAAATTAACAATTTAAAATACGGTCAGTGGAACAGAAGATATCAACAGAATCGTTTAAGGGGCAACTGACCGGTCGCCTTTAGAAAATCGGACAAGCGTGAATGCTTGATAAGAATGATACACTGCATAGTACAAAATAATATTTATCTTAGGTATTTTAAATATTAATATACAATTCATCCAAGAAGGTTCTACAATAAGGAGAAGAATTCATGGATTTACAAAAATTATCACTCGCCACGTGACTCAGTCGGAGAGACAGGAATCTAATAAAAAAAGCAAAAGTAACTATCCATACCGGTTTCCCATAGCTAGAATTTCTCTTGCCACCTTCAAGTGAAAGAAGAAAAACGTTGCAAAGTAATTTTACGAAAAAAAAGTTTTTATACCATTACCAATCATCCGTCATAGGACCTCTCTACATGATTACGCTGCTCGTCGTCTACAATCAGATATACTCATGTTATCAAAAAGAGAGCCATGTTCCAAGGCAGCTGGACCAAAGTTCGATGTTTCATTCATGAGTGCATGCGTTCTCTCAATTTTATTGCTATCTTTCTCATACCTGTATTTTCCACTGGTAGGGTCTCTTTTTCGTTCAGTGCGAACGTACTGGCTCAGTGCATCTGTACCGGGCCAGTGCTAGAGTATCGACCCGCAACATGCGCTAACCCATTCTCCTTTATTTTATTCCCTCACTCTCCGCAGTACTGCTCTTTGTCTTCCTTCCACTCGCTACTATCCACTCTTGCGTGGACTCTGTTCGATGGCGTTTAGCAACTCGAGTCGAGAAATGCGTGACCGTACACGCCATTATAGTCCTTATTGCTGACAGAGCCTTGTGGTGCATGCGCGAGTTGATTCAGTCGCGTACTAGAGGATCGTGGGGCCCTGGACAGTACGAAATAATAATTTATATTAATAAAAGTATTGACGATACAAAATATTTCGTAGGTTCTCTGTGTGAGGTCGTGAGAAACAAAAAATTGCTTAATACCATCCCCTGCACTTTTGTAATTTATAACTTTTATTTTCTCGTCGTCGTTAGGTAAATAATATTCCTAAAAACTGTTGTTTTCTATCCTCCCAGAACTGACAGAGACAATTCACTGTTATCTTTCGATTAAAAATATTATCTTCATTCAGAATACTGGTAATACAGCACAACGGCAAGGCGTACCGTGAGACATTGAGAAATAGAGAATCAGTATTGATCTCATGAGAATTCCGTTACACGGATGATTTTAATTTACTGTATATATACAGACAAAAAAATTGTGGGAATATAATGAGTAAAATACTGATCCCACTATTTTTTATATCAATCAATGACAAGCATTAACAAAGGTATAGAAGCAGGGTGGGGAATGCCCCACATAAAGGTACCTTAGATAGCTACGTCTCTGCTTCGCAGACAGCTCGGTTTATTTCAACTAACAGGCCGAACAGAAGCGCAGCCCGACAGAACTGGCGGACAGCTGATTTTGACGGTACAGTTGGTAGCCGCCAGTTAGTTTCTTATCGTAAATGTGACACGTAATACGCAATGTGCGAAAGAAAGAGCGCGAGTGCGTAGACGAATTTAAAACACTTATTGTCATAGCGATTGGATGATTTTGACTGTGAAAATATAATTGAAGAAAGACGGATACCTAGCTCACGTCAGTTATTGTGTCCTGTGACAAAGGAGTAACAGTACTATATTGGATCTACCCGTAACGTACGATAAAAACTTATGGGACCTGGAGTATAGCAATTAAAGCAATGTTCGTCATAGTCGTGGAATGAATAAGAATATCGCGACTGCTCATCGATTGTCTGTGCCGTAAGTACTTTGTGTTCTGTAAGAGAAAAAGAAAATCTTTTGTTTCACTTTATGATGATTCATTTTCAACGTAAATTGCATATAAGCTATATGGGCCATAAGTCGACATTATTTGTCTCATCGACACGTGCACTAGAAAAACGTAGTCTCGTTCTACCGCAGCAGAGATGACTAATAATAGCACTCTGTTTCTAATGGAATGGCTAAGAATTTTCACGCGAGATTTTCGTAACCTTTTCCAGTAGTCATTTTTATACGTACTTTCAAGCTCGCAGGGAACTTCTTATGAAATGTCCTGCAAATGAGACACTTGCATCTTAATTCAATCTTAACGATCCTAGTGCTTATATATATACACACAAAACATATATAACATACGTAACGCACGTAGTCTATTACTCATTGTACGTCACTGTTTCTTTTATACTGACCATGCTAGGTTATGCTTTCTTCAATTATTCCCATCTGTTCGTCTCTGAGCGTCAGTTTATGAACCCATCAATGAATTAGGGGATGCTAGTTGAAACACAATTGGTTCATCGATGCAAATAAAGACAGACTGGAGTCTCTAAACGATATATGAGTCGCTAAGAGTGTGCGAGAGTAGCCATAGCCACCGGGTCTCACGTTCATCCTTTGCATCTTCCTGTCTGGTTGCGATATTTGCTATTGCCATTTGACCGAAGTCCACCAGAGTCAAATACCGGACCGTCTCCTGTTCCACAGGACCACAATGCCCAACGATCCGGTCATTGGATTCCTTCTTGCCTTAGTCACGATCTAGTAATATTAAATGAAAATAATTTTAAAAAATTTGTTTCGCTATTACTACGTTGCTCAAGATAAATTATCGTATTGCAATTCACTTTTTAATACTAGCACTTATAATTATTGTACCGAGGAAGCACCTATGCGTATCCATGGGCCAATGCGTTTACGTCACGAGTCACGTGTAGTCGATATATATGCTATTGTCTTCTATTGTCTTGGACGCGTATATATAAATAATACTTTTCTTAAATATTCTTGTGAAATCTATTTAGCGTTTAAATTTTTGAATTTTAACGCTGATGTAGTAAATATAATATACAATTACTCAATTTGCTTTTAACAAGAAGTGGTGAAACTGTTGTTATTTACACATCGATTTCCTCGCGGTCTGACCTTTCCCGACATGTGCGATACTAGCGGAATATTTATGAATTATGAGAATATGCAACTGGAAACGTGAAAATTTAACGTATTTCTATAACGTTAACTTTTTTAGAATATTAATATTAATGCGTCAGGCAGAGTAATGAAAATCGATTTATATTTTACTGAATATTAATTATCGACAATAATAACAATTCATAAACAATAATATCAAACAATTTTATATTAATATTAATTTTATATCGATTCTTCACGT
Organism: Trachelus troglodyta; assembly: GCA_030142635.1. NCBI lineage: Eukaryota > Metazoa > Arthropoda > Insecta > Hymenoptera > Cephidae > Trachelus > Trachelus troglodyta. The sequence goes on along the minus strand of JARQTJ010000648.1, from coordinate 324,255 downwards.
TAACCTAAAAACTGAGTTGGATAGTTGTCCCTTCGGTACTACTGGCCGTTTTCTTCATATATTTGACGGAGCTAACAAATTTACTTTTTTAAAAGATGAGAGAAAAAAATAAGTACAATTTCATTCACTGGCCACAAGTCAATAACCGCTCTTCCGCGTTGTCCCTGTCGCCATTTAGTCTGTCACAAACAAATATAGTCTTATATACAGCTGACGTAACTCGGAAGAAGATTCGTTACGGAATTGAGGAAGATTCCAAAACTTCCGGTTATTTGGCCCAATTGCACGACCGCATGTGCCACCGCAAATGTTAACGCGGTCATTTGATTTTTGCGGAAGAGCCATGTTCAGCCAGTACGTTTAAGCTTAATAACTATATATATGTATGTATCCACAATATCCCACATCCGATACGTCTCAGTCAACCGCCTGTCATTTGTTTATTTTTTTTCTTCAAATGACGAATCAAATTAACAGCTGCTTTATGTTCTTGCAAATTGCAACGTCTACAATACGTCTGATATGACAAAATCCTATATTTATACCGTATATTCAGCTGATAACGAATTTGACTTTAACTCGGTTTCTCTACAGCTGTTCTATCCCCAAATAACACAACGTGTGTGTGTAAAACAGTTGAAATACTTTTCTAAATAGTTTGTTGATACGATGCTTTAAATTTGCTATGAAATAGAAATAGAAAAAATAATGTCAGTAAATATCCAGCAAAACGATAATTCAGCAAGCGAAGCAGATTATTTTGCGCTGCTATTGCTGTAAATGTATGTTGCAAATATGTAACACAACAAAAGTATTTACTTTAACAAAATAACCATTTTTCAATAATTCGTTAACAATAAATATTTTTTTTAATTAATGGGATACATACGTGACGAACTTCTATTATTGGAATTATACCGAGGACGCGTATATGTAGTATAACTTTAATTTTAACTTTTTTCTGAATAATTATTAAAACTTAATATTCAATTTCAATTTAATGTATATGTATAGCTATACATATATAAGAATCAGTGAAAATTTTATTAATCATATCAATATTTGTTCATTTGCTGAAGACAGTGATTTCACGTATATATATATTTATAAGTATAAATTTGACGTTGGGTTATTTTGGAGACGTTTTCATTTACGCTTTGGTCACTTTGAGGACACGAGGCTGTTTTGAGGACTGTCCTCAAAGAATTTCCAGCGTAACTGCTGTTTCGAAGACTATAAAGCGGTGCTTCACAGCAAAGTTGTTCAAATTTTTGTATTGCTAGGCACTTGAAACTGAGATTGACTTAGAAAGCATAACGTTAGGTTAGGATAGAGTAGAATTCCAATGCTACGATATCCCAAGATTCAGTATTTTTTTTAATGTGAACGCATTAGCTGTCATTTCATTGTGAACGCCGCTTTATGGTACTCTGTCTTCAAACTATACGAACGACACATTCATACATAAGTAGGTGCATTTCATACATAGGTGCAGTCTACGGCTTACACTATACTTATACGCATGCACAAAGAAACGAGTTTGCATATGTCAAACAAAGATGCAGCGTCGCGTCGTAAATATTATTCTACCATGTTCGTCCTTATTGGACATTTCATTTTGATGAAATTCTTCATGAGCCCAGCAAAGCTTACCTATGCTAACGTGTATAAAAGGCCGAGTTGCTTCGGCTAAAGAGTTTCGATCTTCGCCCGCTGCTCGTGCTGCCGCTTGGCTGTACTTGGCGCGGGATTCGACCGAGTCTCTTAATACTGGCTCCTGGACATTCATGGCATATACCTTCGACCCAGGTGGAATTACGCAGCAACTCGTAGATGTTTCGGCCGGAGATATCAAAGTTCAAGATTGTTTGTATCTGGGATGGTGATGTAATGTATATACAGAGTTAGTGAAAATGCACCAGCATGGGTCCAAGCGGCCGACACGATAGTGCGGCCTCTAAAAAATGACAGCTAGGCACAGCTCAACGTGACCGATTCACATAAGCGCACACTGACAATTCGCGAAGCAATAAGTTAAGTCATTGAAATATTTTAATAGTTAGGTTAGTGAAATAATTAATTAATATTAATATTTCAAAGAAAAAAATGTAATATTGGTTAAAATTTATTTTTACAGCACATTGCAATAGCTATCAGGACAGTTTCAGAATATCTAAAAGGGATTCACAGGAGTGTTAGAATATTTCCGGGAATTTATCGGTGTGATAGGGACATTGGACAGGCTTACCAGAGGGTTTCGCGGAATCAGAGGACCTGGGTTTGTTAAGTTTTTCTTGTCTTCACCGCTCCCTTAGTCAGTGGCAGAAGGAGGTGAAGCAAGACCATTCTCTGAACATTGGGATACCTAAAAGAGATTCACAGGAGCGTTAGGATATTTCTGGTAATTTAAAAAATTTATACATAGGATATAGACCCAGAAGAGGCTTACCAGAGAATTATGGAGAATCTGAGAACCTGAGTCAATGGCAGCAGGAGGCTATTAATTATTTCAGTAATTGAATATATTGAAATAAATATTGAAATCTTTCAATAACCAAAGTTATTGCTATGCGAACTGTCAGTGTGAGCTTATATGAATCTGTCACGGTTAACTGTGCCTAGCTGTCATTTTTTGGAGAGGTCACACTGCCGTGTCAGTCACTTACGCCCAACTTCAGTTGGTGCGCTTGTACTAATTCTATATAATTATTGTATCCCTATACTACAATAGATTTACGAATATCACCTGGTACACGTAACAAGGGATAGTAAGTACTGGTATTAATTCCTTGGTGCCTTTGCCGCAATGCTGTATAGCGTGTCCCATTTTAAACGGCTATTCCGCGCTCCTCCAGTCTTTGCTGCTAAAGGTACTGTTCACACATACAATTTTTATGGACATGCATGTCGGTAATTAATTTATGGGTCAGCAGCCTGCAGGCTTTTTTAAGAAAATATCATGGCCTTTTCAAGAAGCCTGGATATATTCGTACCAAACGTGTAGTACACGGTGTAGGTAGAATTACGTCTAGTAAACAAAGACGCAGACCTCAGCCAATGAACTTCCTCAACGCTATAGCTACTTTTAGCACTGATTTTAGTTTCATGTAAATATATATATGTAGTATAAACAACAGTGAGGTATATCGCGTCAGAAGCAAGGCGAAAATTTATATCAGGATATACAATTTTATAGGTATCTTTTAAAACTGCATACAATTTGTTGATTACATTGTATAATTATTTTTCAATTTGATATATTACACATTATTTTTTCGCATACGGAACCGTTATGACATCAATATACATATGTTACGCAATTCATCCATACCATGCATGCCCGTTAGCAGTAATTATGCCCGGAACGTCTGAACTTTGTCCTTGAACAAATCAGAAACTCCATTCTAATCTTAGGAAACCAAATCTCGCAGTGTCCGTTCGCCGCGTTAGTTACCTTTGTACGGGAACGATGAACCCGCGAAGTTGGCTGCACTTGGTTGGTCGTGAAACTATGATATATATCGGGTGTATCAGAAGTGCACTAGGTACGTCGACTTCGCGAGTAGTCTTGCTTCTGTTACTGGACGCAAAATTGGTATAAGGAATAATTGTATCCTGGAGGAATGGAATTCCGAATGTGTACGTTCGTCGGCCATCTTTATTGAAGGAGTAGCGCCATACTCGTGGCTCAAAGCTGAACTATGAAAGTGATTGTTATATACGACTTGAAGTTGTCGCTATACGAAAGTTTCCAACGTTCTTCGTCGGAATGGGGACTGGCGATATGTTTTTCAGGTTTTGGAGAATCGCTACCCGATCGATATTGCGTGACACAGATCCGTTTTCACAGTAGCTTTTAGATGTGTATTAAATTTACGAATAATAGTGGAAAATCGTTCGAGAGTAACACGGGTTAATCGTCCTATAATTTTGTCCCTGTAGCGATCGTTAAGTTTAATTAATGATTTCAAATTAAAAATACAAGTTATAGGAAGCTGCTGTGATTTGAGACGAATAGTATTGCATAATCAAATTTTTTTACGCCCTAGTCATACGTGTCTCGTATAATACAGATTTCCTTGTTATTGCAGTCCGACCACTTGTACAAAGGTTAGTTATTTTAATTCGTATGTTATTATGATTGACGTTGTCTGTTTCTCATAGTTCGAGGGAACGATAATGATTTTGCATCGTCCTTGGATAACCGGTTATCAAAAATATTTTGGACATACCTTGACTAGATTGTGAAACATCCACGAAAGTTTTTGATGGACGTTAGAATTATGACTAGTATGTGTCATATATCCAGTGTTCTAATATTAATGGACAATTTATGTGTTTGGATTTTACGTCGCTTTCGTGTGAGGTAAAACACAGCAGACGATACATCTGGTTGCTTATTATGATAACTATAATCGTCAGAAGAGTGATTACCGTTAATACTCTGATCGAGCATTAACCCTGGAATGATCTTACATTACCAATCAGACACGTGTTACGTTTCAGAATATTCATTGGACCATGGCTAATTTGATCTGTCGCCGGTATCAAAAGTGTCCTTGAACCGTTCGTATTGATGGTCGTTAAACTCTTTATAACCGGCAATGATTCGTTATTTGCTCAACATTGTATTCTAGTCCAGGTTAAATTTCAATACGGTAGGCCTGGTTAGACGGTTTTAAAATGATTTATAGTATAGGATCTGCTTATGTAGAAACGGTTGTTCTTAATGGCGATATCGTTATCCACCCGTTATTACGTTATAAGGTAGAGTATACAAACCATGTGTATAGGTACAATCGGAAGGCAGGGACTCTATCATTGAAGTTTGAATTATCAAATAATTTATATTATAAGATTTTTTTTTCTTTTTCAGTGTTGGCTGTAACGGAGAATGGGTGATATGAAGAATCTTGGAATGGTCGGTGGTGGTGGTACACGATACAATGGGGACGAACAGGTACAATTTGTTGCTGGTGGAAGTCATCAGGTGACGATCAGATCGCCACCGCCTTCCCTGCATCTGGAGAATCTTAACAACGCTATTCTTGGGTAATTACGCTGATCGATGGTTCAGAATGTTAATTAGGCTTGTGGGTAAATTCGATGAATTTTATGACTTTTTGGATTTTTGTTTGTTAGATTTTTTAATCTTTTAATTTACTTCGGAAATTATTAACATGGGATGCAGCTTTGAATCGCATTGGGATTACAGTTCGATGTCATTGGTCGTTATTTAAGAATTGATTAAATTTTGCATAATAGTCTATACGTTAGCTGAGAACCACTGAGAGTTCGTTGTCTGCAAAAATTTCACGAAATATATTTATATAAGAGCAGAGATAAAAGTCGTGCTTGATACAGGGAATGGAATACCATGTATAGTATACAGTTAGTATACTAAGATAATTACCCTGGAAACATCTACATCTCTAACCTTACAGCGTGCGAGGTACCAAATTTATTGACCCAACTATTTGACCCGAATTCCATTCAGCGCCCTGCCGCTTGCGAATTTTCACCGACTTATGCGACTTTGCAACTTTCCTAGGCAAATTTGAGTCAATCAATTAAAAAAAATTATACTCGACCAAAAATCATTTTCTCAGTTTTATCCCAATGATCGTTAGGTAGCATTTTCATAGTCTATTGAAAATTAGGAAGAAGCAGCTCTGGGTGACCCTCACGCAACCGGAAGTTCTGTCTATTATCAAATGGCCTTCACCTATTGACCAACAGTATGACACGTCGCTGTTTACCTCGAAGTTTCCTTGAAACAAAATCCCCACTTCCTGTTTCTCAGTAAAGTCGCAAAAACGAATAGGGTGGAAAACACTTTTCGTAATTATACCTCACGCGACCTCTAAGGCAAAAGTAAAAATCTCATTTTATCAGTTTAGGATCGATAAGACAACCATTTTTATCTGGACTGTTCTTCTAATAGAGTGGCACGTGTTTAAATTTGATATAGATTTATAATTCAAATAAGAGATCAAATTGGCATAGATTAATCGACAGGTTTACAATTCGCAGACTTTTTTGTAATCTAGACATATTTGACGTGTCTGATGCTATCACGATACGTTTACGATATGATCAAAGGACGATACTCGTGAAAAATTCACACATTAAAAGAGCTCTCGCGAGATTTTCTTATCTCCCCTTCCCGCACTAGTGCCTACGATAGCAACGTTAATCACTATTAAAAAATCGGTTATCTCAATAGTACCGATTGATTGTCAATCGATTGCATGAAGTTAGTGATCGTTTGGACCGCGAGTTGGCCAGTTGAGTCTTACAATTAGTGTGTATATATATATACATATATACATTATTTACTTGAAATTATATTTCTATCATTATAATATAATTAAAACGTCCATGGCACCTTTGGATTCTACATCTAAGGATGATCTAGCCTTGTTAGACAGGTTGGTTTTATATACTATTGAAATAAAGAAATTTATCGTTTTACATGGGTATACTATATGTTTTTCATAAAATATTTCTTAATGAACGCATTTTTCCATCTGATTTTCGCAGTGCTATTAAATTTCATGTATCTGTCAGAAATCTGGACTAGATGATAAAGCCTATGGCAATAGATACATGTAAAAATTTCTATACTTGGTCATTCAGCCTGAACTTGGTTCCATCAAATAGGCGCGCTAACTTCACGTGGTATGTTCGAACGGAATAAACTAGTATACTGAGTAACATTCGGTGTCCTCTAACTTGTGATCCAGGCTTAAGGTCGAGTTTTAAGCTTTTATCGAAAGCATCCTTTGTGATTGCATGAAATATCTAACTGACTGATGTGGCTGTTGCTGCGTAAGGGCAGTAAGAGTACGTACGTAGAAAGAAGTCTCGTACTTACCTTAAAAAAATATAAAAGGGAATAACGCAATTGAATAGAATGCCTATCGGAGAATAAAAACAGCAGTCATTCATTCGTGAGATCAATAGATGCCTGAGTTTTTGTAATTCTCTTTTTTTCACTCCCACCCGAACTATCCTTTTCCATTCAGCGTCATGCCTACTCGGCTGCTTCTCGCGTCAAACTCTCTCACAAATTCCCGACCACTTTTACGTCATGCTAAGCTTAGTGAAACATGTGTTTTTGAATTATTTTTTGAACATTATTATTATTATTATTATTGAGAATGTTATACCTGGCTGTGAGTGAATAATGGAAAGTTATCACATGACACCCTGTATGCTGTCATACGTAGCCACCCTCCTTTTTTTCAAGGGATGAAAACAAAACTGATCCTCAGATGCATTCTATGAATTTAACACGAGCGAAATGCCATTGGGGTAGTATAAGTATAGGGGTAGTGGATCTTTTTTGAATTCCATCTCTTGCTCTTTTTGGTTGACTCGATATTCCCCAGGGAGTACAGGGCCTCCTGGATATTATTTCTGGAGCTGACAATAGTGCCACGTGAAATTTATATACCTATTCGTAGGTAATTGTCATATCCTGCGTTGACTTTGAATAAATGATCTCTTGTATGTACAGGGGCTCTCAGAATAATCTGCACTGTAGTTGCAATGGTTCTGCATCGAATGGAACTGCAGCTGCGGTATGCACTGGGACTGGAGTGCTGGTGAGGAAGGTGCCGAATTACAGCGGGGCTAGTCCTGGTGGTCAGACGAATAAAAAACCAGCTGTGGCCCTGACTCATCTGCCGAAGAGGCCGCCTGTCGACATCGAATTCAAAAACCTGGCCTATAGCGTTTCCGAAGGCCGGAAAAGAGGTGAGATCCGCTTTTCTATAAATCATTTATCTTTGTTTTTCTTTCGCAGAGGAATAAATGAAAAATCTTCGTTCGAGGTCTAGCTGATGTTGTTTGCCATCGAAATGGCCGTTCTGGGGATCAGATCTTGAACTGATTTCGGATCAGCCATTTTGCTGTATAGAAAGGAACGAGACTAGGGTTGAATAGGCGAAGAATTTTGAGATATGACATCAAGGGGAGTCAGGATGAAAAAACTGTTGGATACTATACGAAGATGGGGATGAAATCCCGGGTGATACAGAATTTCTAGTGATCCCATGGGATCCTTTAATCCTTAAGGTTGAGACCGATGATATTGAGAATATAAAAAGAAGCTCAAAATAGAGAATATCACCAGTATAAAAAAATATTTAATTGTGTGGCAGCTGCACGATATCAATTTTTTGTTTCTATTCCATATCATCATCCACAAAAATGTCATTATAGTATATCTTATCCGTCAGTTACACATGTGAATGCTCAATTTCGATTACAACAATGAATTGACGTACGTTGTGAATGAAGCCTAATCCCTTCTGAGCAGAGGTGTGACGCCATACTTAAATGAGAATTCCCTCCAAGCTTTCAATTGAGAGAAAACTATTTTACTACTGCAAATCAAGCAAAGGAGAACTTGCAATCCTCTACCAATTTTTCTGTATTAGAATGAAAATATTAAAGAAAAAATTTCTTTTTTCTTTTGCACAGAGATTATTTTATTCGAAGAGCAAAAAAACTAGGAAAATATTATTGATCTTTTTCCAATAATTAAAACTTGATTAGGGCTACCTTTATGGATATCTATATGTATACCCATGCGTCAGGTAGGTCTCACGTCCTATGGTACTACGAGTGTGAACGACCTGGCTTTGGAAGAATCGATAGAAATGTACTGGGCGCTTCTGCTTTCTGCGCGCAGATGTACCTAAATGAGTGCAGTTGCACCTGGCACGAATGACATTCCAAGCCAAAAGGAATTTGGCGCAATCGACGCATTGCCAAATTCGAATGATTCTGCCAGGTCCACTTGGAGGGCAATCAAGCTCATCTAACCGAAAATTTTAACTTGGATCACGAACGAAAATATCTCGAGGTTTTTATTTTTACAGTCATTCGAATTATTCTCTTCACTTTGGCAATTGAAATTTTTCGCCTCGCTTGAATATCTAATTCGGTAGTTCCGTCTTTAATTTTCATAAGCTACAAGGTACTTTAAGCTTCTCTCACAATCAAATAAACGAACGGTGGGATGTAACGAAAATGGAATCATTATATATCCAGTAGAAACAAGCTCGCAAAGGCGGACATAATTAACTGTAATAAAAGAGCTGGTGGGTTGCATGCAAATGTGCAGACTAATTAATTGGATACATGGATATAAAAGGAGGCATGTGAAAATCATGTTGGAACTCTTACACTGATCAGTGTGAGAAATGTAAAAATTATAAACTGTTGTCATTCAGATAACAGTTAGCGACCAAATAGACGGATGATATATATAATATTTTATGACAGAATTTTAAAAACAAGGTTTCAACGGTGTTTTGAAACATTAAAACGTTACTGTGAGTCTTATCTGTTCTTTTTTTTTCAGGATATAAGACTATACTGAAGTGCGTCAATGGAAAATTTAGGTCCGGTGAGCTTACAGCCATAATGGGACCTTCTGGTGCTGGAAAAAGTACACTTATGAACGTTCTTGCTGGTTACAAGTGAGTTTATTACAATATAATTAATTATAATAAAATAAATCCTGCAAAGGTCAATTTAATTCACATTGGATGCAATTGCAGAACGTCACATCTAAGCGGCTCTGTTCTAATAAATGGAAAGGACAGAAATCTAAGAAGATTTCGTAAAATGTCTTGTTACATAATGCAAGATGATCGTTTGCTGCCACATCTTACAGTTTACGAAGCCATGACAGTCTCAGCGAATTTAAAGCTAGGCAAAGACATTAGCGCTGCTGCGAAAAAAGTCGTGGTGAGTATAAAAGAGATTGAAACAGAAATATTATTTTAAAAAAGGTAACGATATAATCATTGCATTTCAGATAGACGAAATTATTGAAACTCTAGGCCTGAGTGAGGCCAGTAATACGCAAACTCACAATCTCAGTGGTGGACAAAGAAAGAGATTATCAATAGCACTGGAGCTTGTAAACAATCCGCCAGTAATGTTCTTCGATGAGCCAACTTCCGGTCTTGACAGTTCTTCCTGTTTTCAGTGTCTTAGCTTGCTAAAGTCCCTCAGCAGAGGAGGTAAGCTCAACTTGGACAATGATAATCAAAGATGTATTATATACCTAAGAGTAATTGATTAATTACCGGATGATAATTGCAGGAAGAACCATAATCTGTACGATACATCAGCCCAGCGCTAGGTTATTCGAGATGTTTGATCATCTCTATTTACTTGCTGAGGGTCAATCTGTCTATCAGGGTAATGTCGGTGGACTCGTGCCCTTCTTATCATCCATGGGATTGGATTGTCCGAGTTATCACAATCCAGCTGATTATGGTAAATCTTTTTTCTATAGAGCTTGTTAAATGTTCTGATACACTTATTAAACTACATTTGCTTTTTACATTTGTTCCTCAGTGATGGAAGTTGCCTGCGGTGAACATGGCGAATGTGTTCACAAATTGGTGATGGCTGTGAACAACGGAAAGTGTAATAATTATCAGCATTATCAAGCGACCATAATAACGGCGCAGGCAGTGTCTAATGATATTGCAAAACAGTCATCTCCTCAGGCACGGAGCAAACCAGAAATAGGTGCCACGATACCAAATGGCGTGGCCAAGCCTCCCGGTGCTGCCACCATAGTAAATATACCAGTTTCTTGCACTACTTCCTTATTAGACAGTGCAGAAAGTATAGAACAAAAGGTTGGCTTTCCGACCAATGGCTGGATTCAATTTTGGATTCTGCTGAAGAGGACTTTTTTATCACAAATTAGAGATATGGTTAGGCATCATCTCAATTATCTTTGTTTCCTTCATGGTATTTTACATATGCACACTGGAAGATCTATGCTTAATTAATTCCAGACCTTAACGAGGGTGAGGCTGATCTCACATCTGATTGTCGGTTTTCTCATTGGTGCGATTTATTACGACATTGGAAACGAAGCCTCCAAGGTTATGAGCAATGCCGGATGTGTGTTCTTTACCGTGATGTTTCTCATGTTCACCGCCATGATGCCCACCATTCTCACATGTGAGTATAACATACGACTTTTGTCATAACAAGTTATTGTCAAGAGACAACTGTTATAATAAATGTTTCATACAATGTTACAGTTCCTCTCGAAATGGCCGTATTTGTTAGAGAACACCTGAACTACTGGTACTCTCTGAAGGCCTTCTATTTTGCAAGAACATTGGCAGATTTACCATTTCAAGTGAGTCATCTAACTTGCATTTCAATTGAAGTAATCAACCACACGTATGGAGTTCACTACATTGTACTGTAATACATCAATTTTATACAGATTATCTACTCAATAGCCTACGTGATGATAGTTTATTTCATGACATCCCAGCCATTTGAGACAGAAAGATTCCTCATGTATCTCAACATATGTATTTTGACGTCATTGGTATCACAATCGATTGGATTATTAATTGGAGCAGCTATGAGCGTAGAGGTAATTCATTTATTATTGAAATCTAATTACTCCTTAGAATTTATTAAAAAAAAATTTTAATACCGGGTGGCTTTACTTGAACAATGCGATGTCATTTTCTTACTCCCCTTACAGTTTCGACTTGACCCAGTTCAAGCGTTGTTATCATTAGACAACGAATAACACATTTCTTAAGTAAAGTCACACCTGACTTTCAAATTTTTTGTGAATCACCCTGTATACATTTTACATTGTGAATATGTTTTTACAGAGTGGGGTATTCATCGGACCTGTGTCTTCCGTACCCATAGTCCTCTTTTCCGGTTTCTTCGTAAATTTCGACGCCATACCAGGATACTTGAAGTTCCTCTCATACGTGAGCTACATCCGGTACGGTTTCGAAGGCGCCATGATATCCGTTTACGGTTACAATCGCGCCAAATTAAAATGCTCCGAGGCCTACTGCCATTACAAGAGCCCAACGAAGTTCCTCGAGGAGATGTCGATGCAGCACGCCGCTTATTGGGTCGACGTCGTCGCCCTTGTCGGCTTTCTGATTGGCCTCCGTATCGTTGCCTACTTCGTGCTCAGGCTGAAGTTACGATCTCTTCGTTAGTTCGACCCAAGATTGAAAATTGACAATAACATTGCTTACTAAGGACACTGGAATGGGTTACATTTCGTTTGGACTTCTTGGCGAGCATCTCGACAATGCTAAACGCCATGAAAACTACAACGATCTGCTAAAGTTCTCTGGTACAGATCTCATTGGTCTCATTGTGTTCTCATAGACAAAGGCTGCAACAAATTACTATTCTGACTGAGGACGATGTTCTCGCGTAAACCAGGAGACCTTGACCCTGGCGACGAGGTCAGTTGAGAAATAAAAGTTTAGTATCGACCTAGAGTGGTATATCGAAATCGCGCGAAAATGGATCATACAAGCGACTTCGCTATACGTACATACAGGTTATACGCATATATTATTAATGAAGTTAACATTATTCCAGACAGGTTTCAAGGTACCTCTTAAAGGGACCTCGTTCGCTCTGTAGATAAGGAAGATCGAGAGAAAGTTTAATATCCAATAGAAGTCGCCCGTATCGATCGCGCTGTCAACCAACAGCCGGTTATTACTAATAACTCGCCAAGGGTCTTAGGCCCAGTTTAAACAATTGTTTCCCTCCAATACACAGAGCGCTAAGCATCCGTTTCGCTAATGGACGTGGTCGCTGGAAATAGCGCCTAGGAGTACCAATTTAGATTATTTATAGAACGGGTCTTTTATTATATTATTATTCACGTATTTAAGTCATGCGCTACATTATCTCGTGACAGCGACGAAAGCGCGTATTCCTACGAGACGCTCGTGCGAATTTCGTAATTACACACGCGCGATTCAAATAGTTTCAAATAGTTTCTTACCCGATCGCAAGGAACGATCCTTTATTCATATCGTAATTCCATTGCTAGGTTTATCGAAATACAATTAAATAATACTTAACGGCGACTCGAATGACGAAGAAAAAAGGAACGAAAAGACAAAAATGGGAAAAAAAACGAAGTTTATTGTATAAAGCTCACACTCGACCAATCACTGGCTGCCTGAGCGTTTGCTTCTATAAAAGTGCATGCTAATTAAAAATACTACTTAGTTTTGCGTACATAATTACATATATATGTATTATATATGTACGTGTATATATACATATATATTATAATATTATATATTACTACGGCATATTCGTGACAGTGATTATGAAAATGACAATGAGCGATCAAATGGACGCTGATTATAATTTGTGTGTAAGAAATACGAAGTGCCCAGATATCTATGAAAATTTGACGAACATTAATGGGTAGTGCGTTACTACGAGGCCTAGGCGATAATAAAAAAGCACAAGGCTACAGTAGGACAGGAGTCAGCTCATAATTAAATAATTCAGAATTCTACAGTGAGTCACAACAGACTGATGAAAGGAACGTGAGGGCTTGTCGACCATTATTGTATTTAGCGAATATTAGTGAATTATTGTTTTTATCCTGTTTTCTTTTTATTTTTATATATATACACATAAACAAGCGTTACCAGAATGTATTCTTTTCCTTTCCATTACCGTACTGAGTAGTAACGTTTTCCGTACGATTTATAATAAAGACAATTGACAACTTCTTGTATACAGGGTGGCATCGCAATTAATGCCATAGAACGAAAGTATTCAAATTTACCGCCATAATATTGCCAATAGACGAATGTTAGTTCTTAGAAATACGAAGGCATCGTATCGGCATAATTTATCCTGTTGGAATTCCATATTTTCACGTGTGTCACGTCACGTGACATTGCTATGTGCACATGCACAAGATCACACTGTATACAACGAGGAGAGAAAAGATAAAAATTATATAAATCGTATGCAACCAATATTTATCACGATGCTTATAGCTCGTAATTGAACCACTCATATCATGTTTGCCAAAGCACTTTCCCACTTTTTTTTTCATTTTCAATATTAACGTTTCGTATACTGGTTTATGCATTTCATTAAATTTTCTTCTTTTATTTTCATTTTTCTGTATAATGATCTTAGTCGATCGCAACTAGAAGCCATAGTCACGATAGACATATCGGGATGCAAAAATAATGTAAAAAAGAACAAGAAATCATATTTATACGGACTCAACATCGTGCACTGTAACCTGTTCTTTTTACCACAAACAAAAATTAAACACACCAAGAACAGGTATTTTTTATCGATGACATGTCATAGTAACTGGACTCTAGCCAATGATGTATTCTTTCAAGAATAGCGAAGTAAAACGAAAAAAATATGTAAATTTAATAATCATCGAGGAGTCAAGATGCACTTGTCTGATTGCGTGCAATGTTTAAACATCAGTTATTCATCAATATATATTTAAACGGATATTTCTTGCGAGAACCAAACAACGTTCGTATTTCTATAGTGAACCTAACCTAACCATATTTTTCGACTCGTTACTATTCAATTCGCATTCACTTTATCAAAATAATAATATTTCTCGACGGTCGTTTAGAGACATTTTTCGTCAAAGAGAAAAGGCAGCTTCGGTGCATATTTAGAGAATAAACGCGTTAAGCAGTGTAGAGACAAACGCCGAGTATTTTCTGTCAAAAATTGACGAAGCGATAGCAGCAATTAATAATAAAATGCCGATGGTCAATATGGCGATATTCAGCACCAGTGGCGATACTTACGAAAGAGAATGAGAAATAATACGGAGATGCGTGGATAACGGAAAGACACAACACAAACACGTTTTATACATGAAATTTTTAAAATGGTCAACTTGTACTTTATTCGGGATATAAGGAAGTATGCGTCGTCTCGCGTTTTTTTATTTATTAATACGTCTTAATTGTAATGCGTCGCGCACGCTTCCATGCGTTTATTTATTAATAACAGTACTTATATTACGAATATATATACATATATATATTATACATATATTGGTAGACGGGCTCGTGATTTACTCGTTAATTACGATAGCGAATCGCGCGTTTCGCTTCTAGGATACCGTATCGATATTGTTGTTATTATTATTATTATACATTAGACTACGTACCACATACCAAATACCATCTGTACCATTTTTTCAAGTAACGTAATTTTATATGACAGAATTTAAGAGAGAAACGACAAAGAGGAATCGTGTGTACGTGAGTGCGTGCAAGATGCGTGAAAGATGGGAATGAGGATCAGAAGGAAACAAAAAGTGAAAAAAAAATGAAAACGAAAATAATAAAGAAATACATCACCGAAATCTTGCGGCAGGTGAATCATTGTATTTCGTTTTGTGTTTTAGATGAGGATGATCACGTTTGTACTAAAGCACAAATGAATAAAGAATTACAAAAAATCTTATCCGTTGTCGCGCCATTATGGTTTACGATTTTGCATTTATAGCATGCAATAAAATTCTTTTAACTCGTCGACACACTTTTCATTTCTAGCGTCTAAGTATGATTACTGCGTGATTCTATAGGTTAAGTCGCGTCGCATACGAGAAATTCCCATAACACACGTGTTATGACGAATTAAATAATATTATATCCGACTTTCGAGGAAATTATGAGCGAATGCCATTCTATACGGAAGGAATAATGCATGGCATCTGTCGGATGTTTGTAGAATATTTCAAATCTCGTAAACGTTCAACAGGTATCCCATAATAAGGCGTTTATGTTACTTTGCAATCATTGGTTCTAGTGGATCATTAATTGTAAAACGTTGCACTGTAATTTATATGGTTTTCGAGTATTCCTTGGAAAATATTGCACGAAGACTTATCCTGCCTTATCTAATTACAAGAAACATGGTAAATAAAAAAATTCGAATATTTTTTAAACAGCTATGCCATCGTTATATTTATGAACTATAGACAGTTGTCACGTACTGGATGGATATATATTAATTAATTGAAATTTTCATATTTTTAAGATGGATAGTGGTACAAGCTACAACAGCTGTTTTAAATACGCATATAATTTTTTTACTTACTGCATTAAATCCAGTATGGCTACTTTGCATTTTAAAAAGTCTAAAAATCACTAGGCATTCGCTGAAACTTTGTTTCTTCTACTTCTACAAAGAAAGCGCTAATTACATTGTAAATTCTAGGAATTATATTTAAATTCAGTGGAAATTTTATTTTTGTTTCGTCGCATCTACTTTATCAACGTCGGTTTATCGGGACTCTGCATTATCGACACTTTGTATTATCAACAGAACAGTCAACTGCTGTAAGTAAGCGTACCTGTCAAATGCATCGTATACATGGAACGCCATGTTTGCTTTCTACACGAATTAAAGAGGTTAGGTCAATGTTGTGTGTATGAGCTGCCATTGATTTGGCCAATCCAATAGTAGCCATCAATTCCACAGATCAGTGGGCAGTGACTTAATTCACAAGACTACTCGAGATAATTACGCTTTCTCGTCAGTACGCGGCTGTCTCTCGAGTTGGTATGTACCAAGTGCGTACAGTGCCTTGCGTACATAAAATCGTAGAGACATATTAAGCCTCGCGTGCAAATCCAGAAACAGTGCAAGTATTCTGGAGTGAAATATCATCGTGTACTAGGAGGCCATTTGGTATCACTACGCTAACCGCAGCAGCTACTCCAGATTGGAAAAACACAGTAAGTATGCGTACATAGTTTGCGAGTTGGAATCAAGTTGAGCGTCATTTTTCTCGGGCTTCTCTTTCTCTTTTCGTCTTGCAAGAAGCAAAGTCAAGATCGTAAGTACAACAACTACGGTCAATGCATATTAACCGGATTCTAATAGTTTCCTGGTCTCATTCCTGTTACCGTGCGCAACAACACAGCGCGATATATTTTTCACTGGTATTTTTGTGGCGGCGAAATACCGTATATATTTAACCATCTCAAAACAATGTATTTTGCACAGTGCTTGCACTTTATGCTTACTTTAAATTTCTGTTCGACTGCACTGTACACACTCGTCTAATACAATTACGATGCAATATACTTTCAGGGTCAGCAGTGACTCTCCGTTTTGGTATCATTTATCGGAGGGAAGAGTTACAGTTGTTTTATTATTATTATTAGAAGCTTTTTACACTGAGTATTTTTATTGTACAGACACAAGTAATAGCAGTGCGACACGTGCTTGGTGCAAGGAATATGCTGATGCTAATCATAACTAATATGCAAATAGAAAAGTCACCGAAAATCAATATTCCATACATTTTTAACGAACTAATTTTCGTTTCTTTTCCGAATATGGTGGAAATTAAACAAAAAAAATGGTCCGTAATAAGTGATTATACACAAACATAATTTAGCTTGTTGAAGTTTATATTAGAGATTCATTTTAATTCACAAATTTGTTTACCATTTGGAATTTATTTCATCTACATGCATAAACGTTATTTATCTGTAAGTAACCAGATTATTACAAATATTGACGACAATATTTATTGTAGATATTCTGTTTACAGACTTGCAGGCTCTTGACGAGCAGTCAGCGTAACAACTTGTTCCAATACTGAATGCTAATTATCAAGAAAAAGCTATATTCACGACCATGGTAAAAAACGAGAAGTTAAATGGACAAGTTCCGATAGTTGCTAATGGCGTCAGAGGGTGAGTTTGGATTGATTTTATTTAAAAAAATTTTTTTTCTACACATTCATGTCCTTCCGTGTATGACGGAGGTGATTTTGAAGCTATTGTTATCTTCAATAATATAAAATAACGATATAACAATTAATCAAGTATCAGGTGTTTCTGGATAATAGAACTTAAGAACCAATAGATAAAACTCGAGTGTCATCTTTATTACATGATTAAAGTTCACTGTAATCAATCTCACTGGATATGGATGATCGATGACCCCATCAGTGTGTTTAATCCAATGAATTAAAAATAATCTTCAAATCCATTAAAAGAAGAATGGGATCAGACGAAGCAACGGTTCTTTGAATACCAGTCGGAACCCCTGCTACACTCAAAGAAATTTCTAGTTATCATAACTATAAAACGCCAACTAATCACGAATAGTTGGCGCTTTCAAATGGAGACGCATAACCCACATAGTAACTATTACTATACCAATTTTTCTGAATGTATCTACAAGAATTTACATCGATATCAAACAACTTCCATTTTTATCGTACTTCCTACTAATGTTATCAAATTTATAGACTTGTATACCGACTCTCTTTTTCTCGTTACCATTGCAACAGCCTTCCGCCATCAAACTTCCTGATCAGGATTTTTAATTTTTTATTTCCCACCAAAGAAGATTCTCTGTCCGACGCAATGTCTTTTGGAGTATTCAGAAAATCGTTTGGACAACCAATATAGCTTACGTGAATGACACTTCTGTCTACATATTAATCTCCGATAGTGCGTCATAGAATAATTCTAATGTACGTAAGTAATCCGTGATATAATTTCAAATAGAGTTGGCGCACGTGATTGGCCGCAGATATACGTATACGTGTCGCGAATCCACCGTCCGTTGTCATGAAAGTCAATGTCTGGCATTTCACATGATAAAGAATTACCATATTTTGAAAACCCCTAGAATACTGATCACTTCGAATAAAATTAATAAGAGTGAGGGTAATAAATAATTGCATTTGTCAAAAATAATGCCCACGACAGCTTTACCGGTTTTAGTAGGACCTTCGGTCGAGGACAGTTTTTTTTTTAATTTATAGAGGTTATGTTTTGCTTTGTTCGTGCATTTCGTAATTTGTTAGTCTCCCGTATAAAGCGAGAAAAAAATCCTACTGTAAGAATTTAATTCTTAAATCAGGTAATTCCTGTCTTTTATTATTTGGCGCGTTATACGAAATCGCGTTCCAAAAACTCGCGTTATACGGGAGTCCTAATGTACACGCAAGTGTACAGGTTTGTAAGAGTTACTAGGTTTCTCGCGTTGTTGGGTTTTTCTTCATTGAAAAAATTGCCAGTCATCTGAATAACTATTAACCATGGTAACAGTTGTAATTTGATATTCATTTTCAATCGTGTCGATGGATATTTAAATATTTAATACACCGATCATCAGTGCAACTCGTATCCTTGGTTAATTAACTTTTTTAAAATGTTTTTCTTTATCGCTCTATACCCAAGGAATCTGTATAACTTCGTGTTGTCCACGAGAATATTATTCAACTAGCACATTCATCGGTATGCGGATGTTTATACGATATAGTGAATTATATTTTTTATCTCTAGTGCTTTTTTCTAAACTTCCTCTTTTAAAGATATTACACTTGACCTCTCAGCTGTTACGTCACGCATCAGTGCCCTTAGCGTGAGACGTACTCGATGATGGCTTAGGAATTAATTAATTCTACATTTTATTTCTAAATTATGTGGTCTTCAAATTAATAAGTATTGATTGACGCGTAATTAGTTGGATTGCCATGAAAAAAATGTTTTAAGTTCGGTGATATTATTGAAATTATTGAGGTATCTATCAACTGAATTTCATGTTAATCGTTTACACCGTTTAAAAAATAGTAACTGTCCATATTTTACCCTCTATTGCAAGTGAGGATGCTTAAGTCTCAAAACTCCTTAATAAGATTCTAGTATCATGCTAGTCATAAAAGATACGAAATTTCTCGTCTAAAATACTATAAAATATTATCACCGTAATTGGCCCTGTAATTTTTGAGATTTTTTTTCAATGAGTGATATTTTTAATATTTTTATTTTGCGAACGTTTTAATATGTCATAATTTGAACTCATACTTCCGATTCATATACGTTTTAGCAGAATAGAATTTCACCTTCGGATAAAATTTATCCTGCAGATAAACTTCTAAAACTTGAAAATGATTGGTTAACTGGGGATTTATCCGGAGGATAAATTTTATCCGAAGGTGAAGAAATTGGCCATAAATCGTAGTTGAACATTTGTAATGTTAAACAAATTATTAATTCCTTTCCAAGTTTGAAATTTACAAAAACAGAAAGTTTGACATCAGCTCGTATTAAAACCGGATCCTAATAGAATTTTTATTTTACTCTTGTCATTGCCTTAACCCCCCATATCTTAATCACATTAATCAAAAAGTAAATATTTTCTGAATTCATGATATATTGGTAGTAAAGATCTCTACCGTTTGTTATATCAATTTTCAAAAACTCAATTTTCAATATCGAGATTTCTTTTTTTTTTTTTTTCAAAATTCGGGGTGACTTATTTATTTTTATGGAAGCACGAAAGCTCGATTTTTCGACTAACACTTAGCCAACCACGCTAGACCGAAATGTACGTTTCTCACAGCACTCAGGCAAGCGAAACTGCGCTGCCCACCGCGCAGTTTTCACAAATAACGCAGACTAATATTCACTACTTGAAATCAAAGAAGCCTGAAAATTATTTAAATGGTCAATTATATTTTGCGGTAACATTTTCGTTTAACAATTTTACATATTGTTTATACAAAACATGAAATAAAAATTTGTATACCTTATACTTTATTTTTTAATATTTATTTGTTACAATATAGCTTCATTTAATACTGTGCTTTATAAAAGCAGAAAAAGTTCGTCAATAATTGAAAAACGAAACTCCATGTTAACGTGACTGATAATAACAGAAAAAGGGTAACGCTTTGCTACAGTCAACCTAGGAGATCTCCCCGATCGGTTGTGCACCGACTTACTTTAAAGTGGGAAGATCCACGCATTCGGTTGGCCAAGTGTTAAGTAAAAATTGAAAGGAATCTTCAGTAAGTCAACGTTGATCTCCGTAAGGTCGACATTATTAACAGGACAAAATCGTGACGATGAAAATTATGCAGTTTAGCAAGTGAAGCGTAAATCCAGTGATATCAAGCAATTTCTTCTTATCGCTCATTCCGCGAAAGTTCCAGCCGAGCGATCAGCGGACTTTGAATCTTCATTGCGTAAGTGACCTTTATTCCAATAACTCGAGTTACTGTCGCTGGAAGCGCGTTTTGATTGATAACGGTCGTCTTTGAAAAAATGTCGTCACCTATAAACACTCACGCGCGTCTTCGGCTATTCAATATAAAAGAACGTTTCTGTGATACATTTAGATTGCATAACCCTCAAGTTATTACAGGCTTCAAAAAAGTTGGTTCATTTAAAAAATTTCATATACTCAGCCACGAAGCCACTAACACGGTTTGCAAGAGTCGTCCGAATATTATTAAGCTGAGAAGATCGATAATAATTTGCCTACGAAGAAAGCTATTGATTCCGAAGAGATTGCGTCACCGGTCATTCTTATCACGATATGAATACCAATATTTTTTTTCCGTGCGTTATAACGAACGATACCACAAGATTCAAGGTCGCGTATTCGCTTTACGTAAACAGGCCACGTTTGGTCGCTGACAGCTACGCGATTTTTGACAAAGCCTAATGGCTTCCTGACTATGGGATGAGAAAGGAAAAAAATGTCTGAAGCAGACTCAACATTTTTAAGGATGTCTCGTATTGCGGTTGACGTATTTATTTATAAATTTCCATACAATGGCACAGCGCACGTGCTCGTATTTTTTTTTTACGTATACGTAATGACATACGGGCGCCATTAGAGTCTCCGAGAAGCATGTCTCCGAAATGTTTTTGGATGCTGCACATACATTCCTATCGTGGTCCGCGGTGAATAATACCAGTTTTCGTTAATTTTTTGTTTTTCCTTTCAAGATTTTTCCGTCTAAAAGTATCGTTTAGCAAGTTTACGAACGTTTCGTTGTCTTCTCGTTCCGTCACGCTGGGACATACAGTGATGAACAAAATTGAACACACACTGTTCCATAGGAAATCATAGACCCTCATATCTTAATAGAACCGCCATCGTGTTTCGTTATTTCTTTGGCTTGGTGTCGTTTGTTTTCACTCCTTGCTCTTCCAGTACCATTCTCTGCCATCTGACGATACGCGACTAATTTTTACACATTTCCAGTGATCGGTACTCCAGTTCTTGTATTTCTTTGCAAATGCCATAAACGAGCTTTCACATTCTTCTTAGAAAGCATAGGTTTTTCTTTCTTTTTATGGCTTATATATCTCTAGCCGAGTAAAATAATTAAGTATGTGATAGATCTGCGATTGATCGTTCAAAAGTATCCGTAGAAGTATAGAAAACGAGGAAAAATGTTAAAAACACTTTAAATCTTCGACTAATCTTTCGGAAAAGCGTAACGAACAGTAACGCTATTTAACAATAACTTCCCTATTTAAGATTGTGTATTTGAAATACACAAGAATACATTGAAGAATGGTTAGACGCTCTTGAGCGACCGAGTTCGGCAGCGAAGTAATACTGAGTACGATCGAGTCGTGACTTCTTGAAGGACGTAAGAAATGTAACCAAACATTACAAGGAATAGAAAGATCGCGTTGGATGTCAACTTTGCTTTACCTCATTATTGGTTGAAACAAGTATAAGTATGTGTCCGAATCAATGTGAACCTTTTTGAAAATTTTGTAGATTGTGTTCAGTCTTCCTCATCGCTGTATGTACCGCGCGTTACGCGCTGACGTCAAAAACGTACGTAGTCCGCAAGTACAAATTAACGGCCTATTGTTTATTAAAAAAAAATGAACGCGACGATAATATTTAGTACGGTTTGCCTTTTGTAGTGGACGGTTCTTGTGTCCACGTACGTGACGTGTATTTTTTTTGGGTCTTGACTGTACTCTTACTCGAACCATCGAACTGGGTCATCGTTTGAGGAATCGTCGATTGGCACTAAAAAATGATCTACATGGCCAAAAATAATATTGGATAAAAAATAAAATTTTTTATCTTGTTTTTTTCTCTTTCTTTTAATTTTCCACGTTTCGTGATAACATTTTTCCAGGTCCATGTAAATTAGGCTTTAGTATGTACAGCTGTCCTTTGGCAGAGTAGTCGAGATCGGGGGCGTGGAATTTAGCCTCTTACCTAAGGTGCATTTGTCGTGTCGAAGGGTGTTTATATTTTTATGTTTGAAGATCTGTTATCAGGAAGATAATAAATGATTACCCGTGCGGTAAATAGAATTTATTTATTGTTTGATAACTGGACAATTATAGAGTAAATCTTTGTATCTACGCTGCCATATGTTTCTTGTGGTAACAGTAAAGTTAATTATCGTCCAAATTTCGGTACACAGAGCATTTTTCGATTTGTGTCATCGTTCATAATGATTTGCTGTCGGTGATTATAGCAATTTATGAAATTTCAAATTTCTCGCGATAACTCGCGGGAGAAGCGTGGACCCTCAATTATATCGTCCAGCGAACGATAAGGGATTGACTTATCGTCAATACCAATTCATGTCCGAGATAACACATGCATTCGAAATTCATCTTGAGGAGGCTCATCATCCAATATACTTCCTGAGACCAGGAACTTCTAAGGATGAGCTCTCACACTTTGCAGTACAATACTGTTAACTGGTTTGCTCTTAGGGGTAGAGGATACGTGGGTATGAGCACGTAACGTTATTATACATCGTAACGTGCACTTTCACTCGGTGCATCCGATGCAGCGTCTCCCACGCGACATTCACCGATGACCCCCAACACAACAAACCTTTTTCGGCGCCAGGTGCCTCTCGGCACCAGTCCGATACATCGAGCCTTTTTCTCGTCCATTACCGGGAGTCCTCTCGATCGGTCTTTCTCGTACCCTGCTCCGTACCCTGGACCGTAGCTCCGTACCTTGAAATGGTGGAGGGGAACGTGGGGGCAGCAGAGCTGCAATTCCTGCCGGTAGCGGTCGGGCTGTAAGTGAGCGTCACAGTGGCTATCTTGCACGACCTGACGATGTATTATAAACAAATAGACTTTACAGTCCAACATAATTAACGTCCGCGATTCTATGTAATCCTAAACAAATAACTTGGTCGCGGAAGTCGTCCTGGCTCTTCCTCAATCTTTTACCGGGGGGCACGTGGCCGGACCCTGACCCCCACACGCTGCCCTTTGATGGATCGGCAGGTGCACTGCACTCTCTGCCCGTGTGCCGCGCTGCCCCAGGGGTGCTCATCTCGCCGATGCGCCCGGTGCAGCCCCCCTCTCTCTCTCTCACACTCTCTTTCTCTCTCTCTCTCTGGCTGTCCGTCACGCACAATCAGTGACCGGACCCGTTCGTCGCTGTTAACCCACAAGCAGTCCACGAGTTTCATCGGTTCGCACGTCGCTTCAAATCGGAACCAAGCCAGGAAATAGCTACCTCAGTATCTAAGAGAGAGGATCTTAAACCTAAATTGCAGCATCATACAAGAAGAAGCAAGAAGGACCTTTTTCCGGTCTCTATTTGTCAGCCCGGTCGAAAACTAACTGTCCCTCTTTTTGTTCCCCCCTCGCCTCCCCCCGAACGGTCTAAGTTCACCCGAACTCTATGGATCGCCCTCCCCTCCTTCTCGGCCCGGTTTTCGTTCTCCGTTTCATTCTCGTCCACCGGCAATCATCCTTGAGACGCCCAACTACTTGATGCTTTCGGGGGGCGGCGATCTCTACTGAGTCCATCGGTCCTCGTGGACACTATATCGGCGGCACGGCTCTCCGCCCCCCTCTACCCTCTATGATCCTCATGGAAAGATTCGTCATTTGTTGTTTTTTTAGGACTTGTTTATTATGGAATTTCTTTCGAGCATCAACCGTGTATAGATCTTTTCAGTGACACTATGTTTATAATTCATATGGATTAAAATCAGATAAGATACATGACGCTTCGGACAGATTAAAGATCGTAGACCAATCTCATGAGTGTAGGATAATGTAGGTGATTAAATTTGTCAGAGAATATTGAATTTGTGGACTTTGTTCTTTTCGATAAGAATATAACGGGTGTCTATGTGCATTACCGACCGCGCAGAGGAACGTCCGTTAACGCTGAGTCACGCTCGCCACTGCGACATTCAGTAAGCTTTAGTTTACGTCGAGACGTCGAGTCGTGAGGACGTTTCATGAAGGGTATTGTCACGCTTAGCCCTTAGAGAACAAAAGGAATCTTACATTTTATCGTACTCGTGTGTCAGGCAACGAGTTTTAGTTTACCATTATATAAAAAGACTTTAACTGAGTGATTTCTTTATGAATGCTGTGAAATTGGTAGAAAAAGAGGCGAACGAATCCAGTTCGAAAAAATCTTGTTGTCAACAATGAAAATTTTTCGTTATGCTAGATAGATCGTAGTTCGTGAAAAATTCCTGACGCAAAGTCTGCATATTTGTTTTTCATTTTGGAGACAGAAAAAATGTAAGACTTACCACAGGAATTGTTTTCTTGTTTTTCTTCATTACCTTTCTCTCGTTGATCGTCGATTTAGTAGATATTTGAGCAAACTTCTGAACCTCTCTTTGGACGTGCCTTTACTGCTTTGTTATTAACTGGTGGAGAGAGAGTCGTCGCTCGTATACATAGATACTTACCTCAGGAAATCGTGGAATGGAAACCTTTGCATGGTTGTTTATATCTATGACTCTGATAATTGTTTCTTTTCAAATCTTAATCGAACACTGATTTTATGCTTCTTTCGTTGTTTATTATTTCAATTTTCTCGAACTGCTATAATAAAGTTATTGTTACCTCATTCGATTATTCGGAGTAAGTGATGAAGTTCGCTCAGATTGACGACGCATGAGGATCGTTGAGATTTTTTTGTTGCTGATACGAAAATTTTCTCACTCAAAATTGAAAGATACAATATTTGGAGTGTTTTATATTGCAGGCAGTGAGACAAAGCTGTCGGCGATACCTACGAGCAAAGATCGTTAAGCTACGTTCACGCAAGACAAAACAAAAGTGCATTAACCCCAATCCCCAGTTGAATTAACCACTGACCTAACCGTTGCTTCGCGAGTCGAAGGTCGTGATATAGGCATTATTGAATAAAGGGAATAGAAAGCCATTGAACAATAACAAAGTGATAAAGATGACGTTCGAGGGTAACAGTTCGAAGGACGATGATTCGAAAGGAATTTTATTGCAACCCAGGAAAATCTCCCCAGTTCGGCTGCAAATCGTTCCGGTACAACCGAAGACGATAACGCATCTGCCGAAAAGGCCGCCGGTGGACCTGGCGTTCACAGACCTAACCTACAAAGTGCGAGAGGGTCGCAAGAACAGTGAGTAATTAAAATTCTATATGAAAAATTATTTATTATTTGTATGATTCTGGTGTCCATGTGTGTCGAGCATTAGGAATTTCACTCGCGAACGCACTTGAACCTACGCCGCGGTAATTCGAATGTCACAAATTGCTCAATCGTGATTCGAATTTACGTTTCGAAGAATGTTAACGATCCCTATCGATCATTCTTTCCTAGGTGGAATTGATCGATCAAGGACAATCTTTCCTTTGATTATCTGTGGGCACCGGCAAGATAAAATTATGTGTTAAAATTGTAAAATAAAAAAATTAAATAAAAAAAAGTGCATAGAACTTATAAAATAGAATTTTTTCGATAACGATCGATAGATTACGTGATGGATCGGAATGATAAAACTATTTTTACCTTTGATCCATTTTGTTAAATTCGAATAAGGAACTGGTTTTCGATGACATTGACCACGGAGTGAAAGTAATCGCATTAAGCTCGACCACGAACGTGATTTCATGGCGTCCCATGAAGTGAACTACGAGTACGACCCCATAAAAAATCGTCCGATACTCGTGTATATATCAAACAAAGAAAAAGATTTGCCGCGAATGTCAATTTTCAAATTACTGTTACGTTTGCGGGCACACGGTACCGCGCATGTGCGTACGACGTACTACGTAAGTCATAAAGTTTCCGCGACAAGCGTACTTCTATGTGGCCGTTCACCATTCTTGTTGGATTTCTCAAGCGCTAGAGGGATTAACGACCGAGGTTTTGCAAGAAGACCGGTTACGAGATAATATGCTCTAAGATATATTCCTAGATAAAACCATATCTTGCAGTCGCTGTTATTAACCTTCCCACAATAACTTGTCAACGACTTACCGCGCGATTCGCGTGCTTAAAATGTGCAAGTTACTCAACGAACAGCTTTTTTATTTTCGGCGTATGATAATATGAAAATACTCGTAATGTCACTGATCGTACAAACAAAATATGTCGATAAACTTTCTCCACACACACGCTCGTCTTCGCCTTTTGTCACATGCTTGCCCGCTTATCGTGCCTGAAAATACGTTCCTTCGCTAATAACGATATCCTTTGTTTGGCACCTTGTAACTGGTCTCAACTCTCGTTTGGTATTACTCATCGATTGTTCTCACACGAAGCAAAACACTGGGCCTCAAGTTCGGATGATACGACACGAGAATAAAACGTGCGTATCTCGACAATGTCATTTTCTTTGCTACGAGACAGATGTTAGGTTAGGTTAAGTCAACTGTACGACGCTTATCTTTCTTATTGCAATTGACGTCACGCGTGCACGTTACTTTGATATTTTATTTGAAAAATCGATAGCTTAAGTTGTTGGCGAGGATTGTGTTCGTTATCGAGAATCTGGTATTGCAATTACTTACTGGGGATTTTTTCCTCTCTTGAACTCCTTGACGATAAGCGGACTTGAAACTTCGCTCGGGCTGTCGTACTTTATTCGTTTCTCGTGACGAACCTGACGATGTACGTTCTCTGTCTATGGGCATAGTGAAAATCGGCTACCTTGAAACCGACGCACGAGCGTACAATTTTATTACGAGTTATCGCAATCCTGTATTGCTCATACCTCCCGAATGTTACGTGTGGGCCAGGTTATGGTGGACTTCATAATTGTCCTCGACGACAATAACATTTAACGAGTGTCCAAATAACAAACTTGCTACTCGACTTGTTTGGCCAACAATTGACAACCCTGACCGCGTTCAATCTCAAAATTACGATGTCTTTCGGCGGATGAGATTGAGGGCTTTTTCTTGAAAAATATTTTATCAATTTTATCGGCGAAACAATATAAACATTTTGCCCCGATCTTATCAGAATAAATTGCAACGGGTACTCGAAGCAGTAATCATAATTTTTAATATTGAATTCGAACACGTCAACGAACGTACGAAATTTTTACGGTCGAACACACGATCGATGGTACAAAATTGGAAAGGTTCGTGACTTATAGAGTTACCACGCATTGGCATCTCTCGCTAACTAACTAACTCAGTAATTGGGTATAGAAAGTTGGGACAGTAATTTTTGCAACTCCACTTGCGCAATTACACGCTCTCCGGCGGTGGGCCTCTTCCAGACTAGAGCCATTCTAATCGAAATAGACTTCGAAAAATACGAGTAATATTATACGAGAGCCATCGCTTCCAGTTGTACCCATATGTGTGTATATATGCATATGTATATATATATACTACCAGGTCGATTGCATTCAGAGACAATATTCTCTATTACCCATGTACATCCGGTATGTTCGCATAAGTTGCAGGTATCGTACACTGCAATTGCAATTACTTGAATAACGTTCGAGCTCCGGATAATTATCAACACGGAATGCAACGAAGGACGACGTCTATATATATATATATATATATATATACATACATACACAGAATTATTCACTAGAAACGCACTACCTGAAGTTAGCGCGCCCATTTGAGTCTTATGGTAAAACCATGTTCAGGTAGCGCGTTTCGGCTGAATAACCTGGTGTGTGTGTGTGTGTGTGTGTGTGTGTGTATATATATATATATATATATATATATACACACAACATGACATATATTTAGTACACAACATGACATTCGGACGTGATTGAGTTAGAAACGTAAAATTTTTATTTAATAGAACTCAGAATGGAGTCGATGGCGTGCCCCTCCCCCCCCCCCCACAGTACCACTACCTGGAAATTCTTGATTACCAAAATTACACTTCCGATCCCAAAAAGCTTCTATTACCGAGGTTGTAAACCAGTGCCATTATTAATCCATTGCCCCAGCCTTATGAGTTATTTTATTTATTTATGTTTCATAACCAAACATCGTTATCCTTTCATCGTCGATAAAATCTTGTAAATTTGACTAGTCCCGACAACCTTCTCTCTCGTCGCGAGGCATACCGGCACTTTCCTTTTAAATTAACCTACTTGAATTCACCGCAGCAATTCGTGTGTCGCTCGTTGCAAAACTTAATTTTGTTTCGTCACCGGTGGCGATGTAAAAATCTTCTTACGCTTCTATATTCATAAACCTGCCATTACGCCGCTAAAAAAAATATTTTCTTATGTATGATTATCGCGCCTGTTACTACGTCGAGTTTTCATGATAGCGATGATACTTCTTGAGACGAGGTGGTGGGGATAGGAGAAGAAAATTGCACCTCGTGCCAGGTATTGCAATATTGGCATAATTGATAGTGCAAAAATTAACTTCTCGCTCAATAGCAACACGTAACCTCGAGCTATGAGGATTTTAGTAAAAGAATAAATTTTTGGAACAAAAAAATCTTGCTTGAACTATTTATATAATTTTAGATGGAATACACAGTACGGTATCTTTGTATGAATGTATATATATACATATATATTTTTAGACCACGTGAAAATTATCGCGATCCTCATAATGAATCATGCTAGATTTATTTTTTACCCAAGAGGCAGTTGCGGTTATTTCACTTATATTATGTGCCTACCTCGCAAAATTGCGCAATAATAGTTTGTCTACGAGTTTATGCAGAAGCCCCATGACATAACTGTCATAATAGCTAAGGCTAGTTAAGAGCGAATATATTCGATACAATTATTCACAGAACTCTGTACGCCTCCGTCACCGACACGCATCTTGTGGAAATCATTTTTAATTTCTATGAATATTTCATACGGGTGGTCGTATCTGACTAGTCGGTTCTCTTGATAGAAAACGCGAGACTGATTTCTTCTGGTTTCCTCAAATGGCAATCATGGTTTTCAAGGCTCTATGCTCTGAATCGTTACTGCCAGCGAAAGCTAATCTCTGTGATTCACAGTCTCGTTAGATGTCGTCCGTTCGCGATTTCCATGTCTTCCGGAAAATTATTTACTGTTGCGCGTTTCCCATTACACGTGAAGAAAATGTCCGATTGGATTTATGATAAATGTGAATTTTTCATAATTTATCAAAGCAAACTGGCTCGGTCGATAAACAGTCGCGACACTTTCGAATTAATATACATGCAATTTAAAAGTCAATCAACGACGTCTCTATGAAATATAATTGATTTGTATAATTATAAAAAATAATGGGACCCTAATCGTTGACAGACTTTCGATAAGATTTTCAGTGCACCGCTCGACCGTAAAGCTCTGGGATACGAGACAAAGGCCATTGTTTGTTCTGCTGTATCCAATTTTCTGGGTCATCAATGATTGACAATCTCGTATATTCATATACAGGATGCACGTTATGCACATAGATAAGGAAACTTCGTAGATAGATTAGAGGATTTCTTTGTCTTCTGTTTATATCTCGTTACGCCGAATACTTTGAGCTTTGTTACTTATTTGATTAGATTTCTTATCCCGCACAGGCATACACAGGAGTGAGGATCGATGCGATAAGATTTCAGGAGTGTTCGTGAATTGGACAATTTGAATGGAGAAAATGAGTATCCCAAGGACGAGTGACTGTTGTAAAAATGGAACCGGTGGAGGAACTTTTTTTTATTGGTCTGCATAAATTCCATATAGTGACTTTTGTATGTATAATTGTGCATTTTTCTCCTCGTTGAAGCAGCCGCTTATGCGTTTATGTATGTTTGGTCTCGTTGCCAGCTGTGATTCACTGCGTGGACTTTAGTCACGGCCTGAATCTCCGGCTTCTTTGTTTCATGCTCTGTCTTATACACTGTATCGAGTTTGACGTTAATGTATGGTTTTTAATTCTTTTTTTTTTTACAGATTTCAAGACCATTCTCAAGTCCGTCAGCGGAAGACTCAGATCTGGAGAGCTTACAGCCATTATGGGACCTTCCGGAGCTGGAAAATCGACGCTTCTTAATATTCTCACGGGATACAAGTGAGTCGATGAAGATGATTACGATGGATGCAAGGAAAAGAACGTGTTTATTTGTACTATGCATAAGGATCATATCTATTTGCTTGAGTGAGAAAAATAATTACTCCGCTGACACACAACTTTATTTATAACCGGGGTGATTGGCATTCATTGAAATTATTGATGAAATTGAAATAGCATATCGATATTTCGTATAACCATAAGCACAAATGCTCTTTACGTGTCTGTCGTGTCTACGTAAATGTATTAGCTCGTTACTCGAAGCTATTCATAACCAACGAACCATCGGAGCTTCTACGAATCATTACCAGACTAGGTAATTACTCGCGTGGCTGAATAGGGAGAAACATTAATTTTTCATGGAATTTAAATGTAATAAAAGAACGAAGATTTATGCTGCTTAGGATTAATCGAATAATAATAAATTCATAGTAGGCTAATTTAACTCGTGGCGAATATCATTAGTGACATTTGTTTCATCAATTGTTAAATGACGTTTTATTTTCGTCGGTGACGTATCTTGTCTTTTGCCGATTACATTCATCAATTCAGTATGACGAAAACGGAAAAGTTTTTTTTTCTCTCGTAAGCCGTGGAATATTTTGGTTCCTCATTTGCCCGAAAGGTTCACTAGATTTCCACGAGAGCCAAAGGCTAAAACCTCCGCGATTCAATACACGATACGATTTCACTGTGCGGTATGCGAGAAGAGGCGGGAAATTTGAAATTTCGTAATTTCTACATTGAACTTCGGATGTCGTACGGTCAGTTTTGAGAAATGATAGATTCAACGAGTCAATCGTCGAGCACGTGACTTGTATAGGAGACGCAGCTGGTACAATAATTGATCGTGACGGACATTTGTTTTGCAGAATAAAATTCAACGGGAGTCTAGCGTTACAAAAGCCATTCTTCAGCGGACATTATGATTACTTATGCAAGTCGCATTGCACGCGAATATTAAGTTCAGCAGGATTCTTCGAGCGATCCGTGAATTCGTATTGAGGATAATTTTTTGTTTTTCGTGATTGTTTGCCCGGACGATAGATAAAAAAAATTTATATCAACTGATCAACGCCAGTTACGTAATATCCGGTATGGACAACGGAAACAAAGGTGACGATAAGCGGCATAGGCCAATGTATGATAATGGGTAGAATCCATCCTGACGATAATAAAAAAAAAATTACAATTGCATCGTACGACTCTTGCGAATCGTCATTTGTCATACACTGCCTTTTAATATGATTCGTGACGTTAGCCATTTTCGAAAGTTTCTTTCGCTCGAAGAAAGTAAATGGTCGTGGACGAGCGAGCAGTCTCACTTTCTTCATTCTGGTGGAGAAATGCTCGAGATTATTGGTTACTTAACTGTACCTATATATATGTACATGTATATATTTTATACATGAAAATTGCGTTTTCGCAATATTTTTTCCGTCCTTTCCCATCGAAATAACGCGATATCAAATTATCGAAAGTTAATGATATCGAAGCTTCCATTTTATACGTTCCTACGTTTCTTTTTTTTTCACTCGGTATTTGCATTCACGTAGCGTCTGGGTCAGGTCATTGTTCAAGGATGATATTGTTGCACAACGAAATTGAATATTTTCATTGTCCGACAGTCATTTTTCACGCGGGTATCGTAACGTGATATTTTTTTCTTCTTCCTTTTCATTGCTAGAAGACACAACAATTTATCCTTGAACTTGGAGACTGTCATTTTTCCGTTGGTTGCTTACTTATTGACTCCGTGTATTTTCAGGACTACGGGAATGGAAGGCAGCATCACCATGAATGGACACGAACGAAATCTCAGCGCCTTCAGGAAGCTCTCTTGTTACATAATGCAGGACAATCAGCTTCACGGTAACTTGACCGTCGAGGAGGCTATGAAGGTCGCGGCAAATTTGAAACTTGGAAGTCACGTCAAGAAGGCTCTGAAGGAAGAAGTGGTAGGTTGAAATATTATTGATATTTTTGTGATTTTCGAATCTTCGTTCTCTTCTTTAATCAGGCATGGATGCTACTAGTCTCTTTAAAGAGGTACGTAAGGCATTATTTGAAGTAAAAGATAATTAGCGACTGGGATAAGGTAGAAATAAAGACATCACCGAATGTCAAAATAAGTCTGACGTTATACCGACAAAGAAATCTGTATGCGGCGATAACATTATTATCTGAGGTCGACTCACATTTTTTCTTCTCTCTGTGTGATACAGATTGAAGAGATCTTGGAAACTCTGGGTCTAGCTGAACATCGCAGAACCATGACCTCGAACCTCAGTGGGGGACAGAAAAAGAGACTTTCCATTGCCCTTGAGTTGGTCAATAATCCTCCTATAATGTTCTTTGACGAACCTACCAGGTGAGCTATTAGTACATTTAGTCTCTATGCAGAGAAATGGTATCTTTCGTCTAGACGATTGGCTCCTTTTCGATTTTTGGTTGTTTTTCTTTTAGAAGCGAGATGCGCGTGACTCAGACTATTTTCTTTTCACGATTTTTCCAATTGAATACTTGTTGACCGTCAAAATTTTTGTGAAAGTCAAAAATTTTTACCTCGTTTTGATGTTTTATTTGAAAAGACAACCGAGCGACTAGTTAAATATACTATTGAGCTATGAGACACCATGGTCAAGTATTTAAATGATCTTTTAAAGCAAGTTTTGTACAATATTATGTATACCCTCCTCGAAGGTGTTATTCGGCATTTATAGGCCTTTTACGTAATGGACTGTTCCACGAGTATTTCGTGAAAACTAGTAAATCTTTATACTTGGTGTTTTTATTGCTGGTGTTTCTCTTTTATTCTCGCATACATAGCAGTACAATGAGGAGGCTCAGGCATTAATGAAGTGTTGATCAAGATTTAACGGCGTGATGCGTCGAGTGTTGAGTTCGACCACATTCTGCAAATAGAATGAAACGAAAAATTGATTCTGGACGATACAGCGAAAGTTGTGATTCCTTCTGTTGGGTTATTCGATACGTATGCGCGTCGTGAAAACTGCCCGTGGAGCCTTCGTCTTCGAGTCTAACTGGTTTTCGCAAGGTCTTCAAGGATTGTAGTTATAAAATTATTTTCATGAAAATCCTAGAGGGTAAAAAGAGCTATAAAGAGGAACTGGTCATCAAGTAGATGATTCAAGGTCCAGTAATCAGACGTTCCAACAGAAACAGGTCCTATTGATGATGGTGCCCCCGTTGCCATAATTAATTAAGCATTCCTGTGGAATTTATTTAAAACTATTTTATTTCGTTTTATTTCAGTGGTCTCGACTCATCCTCCTGCTTCCAGTGCATCTCCTTGCTGAAGACTCTGGCCCGAGGTGGTCGTACGATAATATGCACGATACATCAACCTAGTGCGAGGCTGTTCGAGATGTTCGACGCTCTTTACACCTTGGCCGAAGGCCAGTGTGTTTATCAGGGTTCGACCTCGCAACTGGTGCCATTCTTGAGATCATTAGGATTAAATTGTCCAAGCTATCACAATCCAGCTTCCTTCAGTGAGTCTGACTCTTACTCAATTTCATGTATTTACATGATTTAAGCGCGGCGGCTAATTTTTTTTTTTGAATAAACTCAGTAAAGCCATCCAGTCTGAGCTTCAATTTTTGTCGACACGTAAACTTGAAACTACGTCTACTTTCTGATTAAACATTGCAAAATAATAAGTTACTCTTTTAATATCCATGCAATTAACACCATCCACGTTTTGCGAGGAGTACAGTGTAGCGGATTGTTTCTGTTATCTAGGGACTCGCGTAATTTCAAGACAGTTTCACAACTGCAGAACGATACCAAAAGTTGCTATGTCATAACCTTTCCAATGTACAAAGCACGTAAAGTAAATTATTGTAGTTGTCATTTTTTGCTGAACCTCTAAAGTTCTTTTTCAATTTATTAAACAGAGACTCGACTACCACTGTCGACGTAGATCAATACGTCAATGTTTCCTTCAGAGACTCGAGATATTTCCAATTGTATAAAAATTTTCCCTTATTGCCATTTTCCAGTCATCGAGGTGTCATGCGGCGAGTATGGCAACAACATCAGGAACCTGGTGAATGCTATTGACAATGGGAAATACGACATAAGAACGGGACATTCCTTTCTTGAAACGAAATCTGAGGAGTTGAACAACTCAAGCCTTTCGAAGGACGGAAACGACTTGAGAAACATTCCCGTCGAGGATAAGAATGACGCGAGCAATCTTAAGGACAAGTTCCCGGAGAGCAAGGCAAACAGGGCTACCAACGGCAGAATTATTCCGAGCTACGCCACCAACGACATTGTTAAGCAGAGTACGTTGACTTTTTAGATCTTAACATTATCATCCTGCTGTTTTTAACGACCAGCAAACTGTCGGTCAAAAGGTTATGAACTCTTGCACCGGAACACAGTGGATCATTCAGAAATCTCTAGTCTGTTATGGAACATATGCTATACGTTAATTTCCTGTGTTTTTCGGAATTATTAATTTGAACCTGATTTCCTTGCGACGTAGGTGACGTGACAATTCGTATGGATGCTGACAATAAAAAAGACAACGTGGATACAGCCTTGTTGGATGACTCGTTAGTCATCACGCCGGAAAGGTACCCAACCTCGGAGCTTACCCAGTTCTGGATTGTTCTCAAGCGGACCTTACTCTTTAGCAGAAGAGATTGGGTATGATTATCGTATTTCATATATTTTTTACATCAGAATGTCTCCGAGGAAGAAATTATTAATGACGGTCGTCGTGATTGTTTTAGACTCTCATGTATCTTCGACTCTTCGCACACATTCTCGTCGGATTTTTAATTGGAGCTCTTTATTATGACATTGGCGATGACGGTGGCAAGGTACTCAGTAATCTTGGATTTCTGTTCTTCAATATGCTCTTCCTTATGTACACGTCCATGACCATTACTATTTTATCTTGTGAGTATCCGATGCCCGATGAAACTTTATCTCGATCTTGAATTGTTTTCTATAATGATTTTTCTTTCGTCTTCCTTAGTCCCTCTGGAGCTGCCGGTACTCCTAAAGGAGAACTTTAATAGATGGTATTCTCTGAAATCCTACTACCTAGCCATTACTGTTTCGGACGTACCTTTCCAGGTGAGCTTAATAATAAACGTGCTGTATTTTGTTTTGCATAATGGATATAGTATCGTTTGATTTAATAATTTCTTATTATGTCCTCTAGGCAATATTCTGTATAATTTACGTGACCATCGTATATTTCCTAACGAGTCAACCACCGGAAGTGATGAGATTCAGTATGTTCATGGGAGCATGTTTGCTGATTTCCTTCGTGGCCCAGTCAGTGGGTCTAGTCGTAGGAGCAGCCATGAATGTCCAAAACGGGGTCTTCCTGGCGCCGGTGATGTCCGTGCCGTTCCTCCTATTCTCTGGATTCTTTGTGAGCTTCGACGCCATTCCGATCTACCTCAGATGGATTACTTATCTGAGTTACATCAGATACGGCTTCGAAGGTACTGCTCTGGCTACGTATTCTTTCAACCGCAAGAACCTGAAGTGCTTCCAGGCGTACTGTCACTTCAAAAATCCAAATACTACCTTGGAGGAACTTGACATGGAATACGCGGACTTCACTCTTGATATCCTAGCGCTTTTACTTATCTTTGTATTTCTACGAATCGCCGCGTTCCTCTTCTTGCGCTGGAAACTCAAGGCTGCGCGATAAGCTCGTCTGAAGATGTTGATCAAAGTACAGAGGTTTCGCGTTTTTGTCCGTTGACCATTATTAATGGAGAAGGTTCTGCATACGCTCAAGTGCAATTGCGATAACCTTTGCACTGTACATTATTAAACGGAAATCGCATATGGTCTTAGTAGAGAGAGTGCAAAAGAAGTTATTACATGGATGACTCTACGAAGCTGTCGAATTTCATTATAATGAAGAAAAGAAATGATTTTAAAAAAACATGAGGAAAACTCGACTTTCTCCTCTAGGAGAAAGACCTTCTTTGTCACTCATCGTTGCAACCGGAAAGCGGGTGCACACTAGGTCTTTGTAGATATTTTAGGATTTCGAGGTCTAGTAGGGGCTGTTAATACATAAGTCCTTAATCTAGGCAAATATATAATTTATTTATCTCTTTGTAATGCAAACAAAATAATGGTAACTTAGCATGACCTATTTCACATTTCAGGGTATTTTCTTTCTCTCGTAGTAGACTTGTTATGTATTATAGAAAAAAAAGGAGACATTGTCAATTCATACAGCGTGACACAACCGTCCCACGAGAATCAAATCTGATACTAAACCTAATCAAGATCGGATTTTGAAAGAAAAATAGTAACAAAGAAAATGGTGTACGATACAATGCAAAATGCATCTTCTTCATTACTCACGAAGTGAGTTCACAGTTGCCTTATAACATACCGTCCGACCGTCTTAATAATTGATAACATCGTTTTGAGTCCCTTCGATTGGACGATAAAAAAAATTCGAGAACCCCCGTCATTTTTCTTACTATATTCCATCAATGGCTGTGAGCATGAAATACAATAGGAAAGAAAACTCGCGGGTCTGCCAGCCAGTGCGAGAATAGGTGAGGGACAATGTCCTAATAATAATTAATACGAGTCTTTATCTTGCCAGAAATTGTTAATCGCTATTTACTTTGCTTGACGACCAAATATTGTTGCGAATTGCGAAGTGGGTAGCAAGAGAAAAACGGGAATAATTAATCATTGCAGAAAAACTAGCCCCATCATGGCTAATCGCGACGTGCTCTGCAATGATTCTTTTCTCACTATATTTTCTAATGCTGTAATGCCAAATGGTGTTTTGCGTGCGAATTCTTTTCCGTTCTTCTCTCGCATCCACTATTTTCAATAACTATTGTTGACTGCAAATCGCGTCATATACATTGCATATATAATATATGCATCAAGTAATTGTACGATAAATCGTGTGTGAATACTGATTTCGTGCGATATGGATAATGTGTATCCTACTCTATCGCTTATTATTGTTTATGTATCAATCGTATGTAATTATGCCACACACGGCATAATAAATGATGTATTTTATAATAAATATTTGTTACGAATAAAGCGTCTTGTTTTTAGAAATTGTACTTGAGTTTGTGTGAGATTTGCTCCCTCTCTAGTTACTAATCAACGAAAGGAGGTCAAACTCCCATGCTGCTTACGTCACCCACCGATCTCCATGCGGTTCATACAGCTGATCTTATACTGCTGCTCATAATCAGTGTTGTTCATAATAGTGGTATAGTACGTGTCGTTTACGGTACGTGAATGAAGCTGGTTGAGTATGTTTATGCCTTAGTTGCACCGTGTGACATTTACGACGGTATTCGAACTGGAGCTTTAATCGTACATTGAAATGTTGAATTAGAAGCGAACTCGTTATGTCTAGTTTCTACTGGTTAATTATAACTTCCATCGTAATTGCAAGTCGTAAACTGCATAGAATAATGATCTCTAGACTTTCGCACCAAGGAATTTGATCGGCTATAAAAATGATTCACATTGGGAATTTTTTCTGAAATTTTAAATAACCTCTTTTCGGAGCTTCAAAAATTCTATTTGACCTTGACCCATTTCGAAACCGTATTATGGCTACAATAAATTGAAATTCGAATATTGAGAATTTGTTTAATGGGGCTAATGACGTGTTCAAACAAAAAATCAAAGTAGTTCAACGCTATATTGGAATTTAAAAATTCTGAAAGCACCGATTCATGAATCCTTGACAGAATAAACCGGGTGAGTATTAACGTATAACTGTTTGCATACCACAAAGAAGAACGATGTATTAACGCCACATTCAATTGTATAGATCAGTTGTTTTGATATAAATTTATTATCCGTATTAGTTATTAATAGATTGATTTAGCTACGATTCAATTTGTGTTATCATATGAGCCAACTGTTAGAACGTATTAGCCTTACATAAAAATACGAGTATTTTGTTTCACAGACGTCATATATGCGGAAGTAGCTAATTACAGGACGTCAGCGATTATGAAATGCAAAACTGGGTGTCTTAAGACTTGCTTAAATGGAGTCATAATTATTCGTACGAATGCTAAATAATAAAGAGATATAAAATCCAAAATAAAGGTATCATGCTATCGATCATGGAGCGTACTATATATTTGACTTATTCTATATTAACGTTTCTTTGTTGTTTGTGCAGAGAAAGAGGAAAATCTAGAATTCCCGAGAAATTTTACTAGTATGAATGCTTGCGGTATCATTTGCAAAAGATAACAGCATTGTGCGACTGGCATTACAAACAACATATTTCGACAGGTATGCGTTAGGCTGAGGAATAGCGTTGAAAAATGGTGGGAATGCTTTAACCTGAGGAGAGGAAAGCGCAGGGAGAGAGAGGGAAATCTAGTTCGTAGTATACAACGCAACAATACAAGCGACAGTGCAGTTCGTGCTGTTTCATGTTCCTTGTACGTGCATTTCTGTGCTAGTTCGTTTATTAGAGCAAGACAATGGTTAGTCGCTGCATAAAATTGTGGCTTCTGCTAGTATCTATATTTGAAATAGCAAATGGGTGAGTTTTCTCACCTTCTTGTGAGTTACATAATTTACATAAGCATAGAAACATTGAGAGCCTAAATAAATTATTTGTTTAACACATTATGGTATTATGATTGTCATCCAGATGGTGTACCAAAAACATTTGGTGTAATATGTTATAGATGTAATTTGATATTCTTAGTAAATTGTAATTGTTTAAATAAAAAATTACAACAAGAGTGACATGTCTTTATAGATCACAATACATAAAGCACTTGTGTTTTTAGGTGTATCTACATTAATAACTAAAGTTTTTTGTCTTCAGATTTTCTGAAAACAGTGATGGCATACACAAAGAAGTTTCAGAATCAAAGGAGTTTGATCTTTTAATCTTCACTCAACATTGGCCTCAGACTGTTTGCTATCAATGGAAGGAGGGCACTGAGTCTCATAACTGTAGTTTGCCAAGAGATGAAGAATGGACTATTCATGGTATTTGGCCTACGCAGTATCACAAACTTGCACCACAATTTTGTAATCACTCGTTACACTTCAATGCCAGTGCCCTGACACCTCTTGAGGATCAGCTCAATGTAAAATGGCTTGATGTCGAGAAGGGAACTGCTCGATATTCGTTCTGGAAGCATGAATGGGAAAAGCATGGAACTTGCGCAGTAGTTCTTGATAGTATTAACACAGAAGTGAAGTATTTTCAGAAAGGTCTGGACCTTTTAGACACGTACGACATGAAACATGTTCTTGGCAAAAAGAATATTGTGCCTGGAGATAGTCACTCAGTTCAGGATATCCTTAATGCCGTAGAAACAATTTTGGGAAAAAGATGCCAGGTGGAGTGTATAACAAACGCAGTAAGTAAATACTAACTAAAATACAAGCTCTTTTAGTGTTAAAATATAAAAATATTTTTAAGTAATGTACAAATTGTGTAATAAATTCTGTAGTTAGAATAAGTCATCCATATGCCTCTGTGCGTATCAAACTTCCAATAAAATGTGCATGTATCACGTTTTTTATTTTAGAAAACAAAACAATCGTATTTATTCGAAATAAGAATATGCTTCAGCAAAACATTCGAATTAATACACTGTGACGGAATTCATGGATTTCCCACTAATTGCGATCTTGAAAAGAACATAATGTATCCGAGCAATGTACCGATGGACTATCGTGTCATTCAAATTTAACAATAGTACATTTTTTAATGCTATACAAAAATTTGGAAGATACTTCATGTGGTAACTATTTCTTGACTCTCTTTCTGTCTAGCTAATATAATTATAAATAATTTACATAGACCATTTACACAATTATCAAGGACCTGATAATTTTTAATCAATTCTAATGTCATTTAAATCAAATTTACATATTTTTAATCAGATTACGTAGGACGAATTTATGTAACATTAATAGCGTTCAATTAATCATGTACATCATTGTACCAGAATAAATATTTATTTTTAAACGGGTATAGCCTATTTTTTCCCCTTTTTAAATATTCCTCCTCGATCCATTTACAGCTGTAAATAAAACTACTGAAGTTCTTATTTCGCGGGATGATAAATCTTCAATTAATAAATGAATAATGACTCGGTTAATATGAAACTGATTTAATTTATACTATCTTAATGCAATTGCTGGTATAATATTGTAAGAGAATGTTTTGGCTCACAAGTCAGCCAGGGATGCAAATTAGCGTCTAGGATCACTCCGACTTTTTCTGCACGATTATCACAGCCGACGGTACCAATCCTGAAACATTTTACTTTGTGAACTTTGTACTTATTAGCGAAGAACAGTGATACATTAAAAGATTAAACTGCTCTAGTTTCAAGACGGCTATCATAAGTATATAAGTGTAATCCAAGATGAATGATTCATTATGTAATCCATAACTGAATTATCTAGCCTGCATTATACAGTCATTGCACCATGTGGATATGTTTTCATTTGATACGCGACTGATGCATCATCTACAGTCACTGACCTAGAACTTCCAATGGCGTATCATAGTCCTCTTCCATAAAAACTTTCTTAGGAAAATTTGTCATCAAATTGAATGGCCCTGGACTGTCTGTCCTGTTTATTTCGATGAAAAGACGTACAGCCGATAGCTGCTCCTTACTGCCAAATGTTTCCGTTAACGTTTGACCGTTTGTAAGTCTGATCTAAATGCAATCGATTGTGACAGTTGAGCAAGGTTGTTTGAACATTTAATGAGTTTTCCAAACACTTTTAATATCACAGTTACCTGTAGTTTTGTTTCAGTGTAGTCTTTTCTAGGGGTAGAGACTAAGGATGTTGATGAAGCTATGGAAGGCACCGACGCAGCTAAAGGTGCTTGAGGAGATGTGCCCATGGCTTTGGCTTTCCTCGCTGCCTTATCTGCTTCAATTTGAGCCTTTACACGCTGCCGTGCTAACTTTTCCTCCTCCTTTTCCCGCTTTCTTTGTTCTAGTAGTTTTTTCATTTCCAATTCTTCCAATCTGTTGTAAAGATTTTGATATTATAATAAACATTGTGTATAATGAGGATGAATGAAAATTGTAAAATATGATGAAAACGAAATTAAGCGTTATTTTGTTGTAAAAACGCACTTCTTTCTTGCCTCTGCCATTTCTTTCCCAGAGCGTATCCTACTTCTCTCTCTCTCAAAAGCTTCCTTTTTCTCTACCTCCTCCCGTTCTTTTCTTTTTTGTCGAAGCTTTTCCTCAAGTAACCTAAGTTGCTCTCTTTTCTCTTCTTCCGTCAATGCTTTTTTCTCTTCAGTACTCTCAGAGAAACTGTCATGACCAGATTTTGTTGCATGAAACTCAACCTCCAGATTCGTTTTGAACAACTTTCCACAGCTAAACAATGTTTCATATAAAAATTCGAATCCGATTAAATAGACTCAACAAAGAGGGCAATAGCTAGCTGAGCTTACATATCACATTTAACTGATTTGGCAATTTCAGCAGGTTGTTCATTACTAGTACTGGCAACATTATCCTGAGCCGGAGCTTCATTTGCAGGTTGAGGAGCAGCCTCTGCAACTGGCGGTTCTGGACAAGGTTCAGCATCATCCGAGTGAGCCAAAAGCCTAAGATCAGTGAAAGAATATTTAAAATGTAACGTAAATCTAAATAAATATTTCAATTTATACCATTCCATTGCCGGCTCTACGCCCTTATTTCCTGTAATTTCCAGAGCCCGTTCTCTAAAATCAAAAGAGTCATCAATGCTAAGAGGTTAATAACGCTCCAATGACTTTACCACTATACTTACGCTTTCTTTAGACTAAAGCCCATATCCACGAGCATCGCAATATCCGCCGAAGACATTGTTCGTTATCGTTCTTATTGACTAATAAATCAAACGGTCAGGATAACTCTAATAAACCCTAATCGGAAAAAAGTAAATGTCATGTCAGACGGACGCGCTATATATACCATGTAAGAGAACGCGGGTAACGCGAGACTAGCCGGAAATGGCGTAAAATAGCATTATACCTTATTTTCGAGCGCGTGTTTGTGAATATTGGTACATTTTATTTTCTTTATAAGATTAAAATAAACGACACCTAAGAGGTAATTTCAGTTTATTCCAACTAATATTTGTCTTCATGTAACAAAAACATTGTAACATTCTAAACTCATGGGATTTATTCCATTTTTATTAAT
This sequence comes from Trachelus troglodyta, assembly GCA_030142635.1. Lineage (NCBI taxonomy): Eukaryota > Metazoa > Arthropoda > Insecta > Hymenoptera > Cephidae > Trachelus > Trachelus troglodyta. Next base: position 281,146 of record JARQTJ010000648.1, on the reverse strand, counting down.
GATCATTTATGAAACACAAGCATTAAATATAAAATGAACAAAACAAACACACTTTATTAATTATCAGTTATAAATGCAGGGTTAAATAGGTTTTCTTGAATGTATTCACATCTTGATTGATTTTAATATTCTTGTGAAGCCTTGTCACCCTTTCCAGAGCCTCCACTAGTACCAGTCTTTTTAGGCAACAATACAGCCTGGATATTTGGCAGAACACCACCCTGAGCAATTGTTACTCCTGAAAGAAGTTTGTTCAACTCTTCGTCATTCCTGATTGCTAGTTGCAAGTGACGAGGAATAATTCTGTAACACAGACACAAATTCTTTGCTGTAACATAAACATCTTTCGTTCAATGTAAATAGAATGAAATAGAATCAAAAACCTGTTCAAACCCAGTAAACTTAAACACAGTTGTATGACTAATCTAGAGTCACCTTCGCGTATTTCAAATTCAGTGTATTAAAATTCGTTTGGAATTTCAAGGAAACAAACACAATGAAAAAAAATGACAATCGTTGAAAATGTTAAATTCCTCTAAGATATTTTCCTCAAGAGACAAATGTACCACAAAACGAGGAAATCGTAAAACCCCACAGACCTTGTCTTTTTGTTGTCTCTTGCGGCATTTCCAGCTAATTCAAGTACTTCAGCTGCAAGATATTCCATAACGGCTGCAAGATAAACGGGTGCGCCGGCTCCAACACGTTCAGCATAATTTCCTTTTCTTAGAAGACGATGGATCCTTCCTACAGGAAATTGAAGTCCAGCTCGGCTGCTACGCGTCTTCGCTTTACCTTTTGTTTTGCCTGCACAAAGAAGTCCAAATTCCATGCCATTAATTTCAATAAATTTACTACAATAAAAGGTCCACAGGAAAACAAATACTTACCACCCTTTCCTCTTCCGGACATTTTCTTTCTTTGATTTTTCTGGAAATATTTCTTGGGTAATTCCAACCACCACTCGCGGTTGTTCGGTAGCGAATGAGCTTGGATTGGATTCACGGCTGTTACAAGTGCGTCAAGTTTTTTGGCGGCCGCCGTCCGGTTGGCGTACGTTTACGCGGGAATGCCTTCACGACGTAAAGGCTGTGGTTTTTGATACCATTAAGAGACAAAATATCCCTAGATGATTGTTGCTATCTAGACCTTTACGTAATTTTTAGTTAAAAATACAAACAATATATATAAGATAAAAGGCAATGGATTCTTGTTGCATCCAAATTTTATTTTACTTGAACCGGATTTTTCTTACTCTAGGAAAATAAAGCTCAGTTCAATCGGTGATTGTCACCTTGACAATGATGCCAGTTCAGATTATTGTTACTAGGCATAGAAGGCTGTGGTCAGGATGGCGCTGAAATCGTAAAAGTCACTAGACGGAAGGTTTGTTCATTTTTTTTCTTTGTCAAATATGTTTAGCGCGCAGATGCGGAAGAAAAGCAACGTTGCTTTTATGTTTTTTAGCTATATCTATAAATATTACATTATAATGATAATTGTAACATTATGATTAAGGGAATAATAATATACTTGTGATTTTTGTTTTTCAATAGTTTACTCCTAGGCTCTCGTTCTGGCCAAATCAAGACCGACATTGTGTCAGGCCCTTTTATTACACAATACATAAAAATAATGATATTTACAAATGTAGGATAATGTTAGGCACTCAATGAACAAAACGTTGAAAACATAGACGGTCGACTTGTCACGCAAGCTAGTATCATTACGGTGGTAAAATGACAATTAATCAACTGAGAGAGACAATAGGAAGAATAAGCATAATTCGTAATAAAATGTGATAGTACAAAAGGACGGGGTGAAAAGGAAAAAGAAGAAGGAGAAAAGACAAAGTGGAGAGAAACAAAAGAAGAAAAAGTAAAAGAAGAACAGGAAGAAGAAGAACAAAAAGGATAAAAGTCAATACGATAATTACCATCTATCAAAACATAAAAATAGTTCGATCGTTTTAATTATTATTTTTCATTTTCTCTTGTAATTTCAATTGCTTTAATTGATTAACGTTATTTACGTTCTGATCGGTGATGATGTGGAATGTTGGAGGTCGGGTTGGTATTAATCATTCTTATAAATCCTTTTCTTCTTTCTCTCTTTTTTCATTTTACGTGTGGAATGTGCTCGCATAGAGTCCAAAACCTTGAAAGTTAAATCACTTTCACCTAAGTACCTCAACGTATCCCGCCTTAATTAATAATCATTTATTTCTCCTCTTCCCATTCTTTCTCGATTTCCCAAAAATTTCTCCTCTTTCGTTTTTGCTATATTATATGCACTGGCCTGCCTATTGATTCGTCACCCCCAAGAGACGGCGAATCCTGGGCATAGAAAAGAAGGAATAGTTAAGATAATAACTGCCGACAGATGCCAGAACGATGTTCTTGAACCTCTGATAGCTTTGACGCCTTGTCATTCTGATCAAGAATACTTAATGTACGAGATTATTATTGACTTCGTTTCAGGATTGGCGCATGAACACAGGTTATATCAGTGTTTTCATATAAACTGCAATGAGACGAATATCTCATAGTGAGATATTAGTTCCAAAAAGAAAGAAAAAAGAAATTTTGTATTGAGATATGATAACGTATTCGACATCCGTTCATTTTGTTATTTTTTTTTCTTTCGACGTCCTTCGCTCCTATGTCCGATCGGTCTTTGTTATTTTGATTAATTATAACCCTTACTAAGATCGGTAGACAATACAAATCGCACGATACAACATCGTCTCGAACAAATTCGATATTAAAGTTCACATTACGGACAATAAAATAAGTTACATGGTGCTTCTATCCCCTCCCGTCTCTCTCTCACTCTTTTTTGCCCCTCGCCACTCTTTACTCTGTTTCTATCAGCTCTTCCGCTTCGCCCCTGCTTTTACTCTGAGTTCTCGTTTAAAATATTATGATACAAATTACAATTATTTTTTATACTTTGGGTTTAAGAGCCGTCAGTCAGCGGGACTATTATAAAATACTAAAAAACCTTATCCATTTTTTCATCAGTAGTAAGAAATTTGTATCTTCCTTTTTTCATTTTGTCATTTTTTTTTGTTCATTGTATTTATGCCTTTCCTTTTGTTTTCTATACAATCCATTTTTTATACATGTGCACGCCGTTAATGATATGATTCTTTATTACAATTAAATACTAAACGTCGGCTGCGTCCGACTGTCAATCCATAGGAATACCTGGGGAACGTCGTGTGACGTTTAGGCTGGTTTCCATTAACAGACGCCATGTCCTCTTTGTTACACAGGAGATGAAAGGTAATCAGGAACGTCTGGGTATTCACGCGAATCGAACAGAAAATCAAACTTAAAGTCGAACCAACGCTGTACATTTGGTCAATGTAACCCTTATTACGCTTACTTATCTAACTCCTTGCTAAGTAATTACTCCTTGTTATTATTCTTTTTTTCCCCATCAATCCTTCTTTGCCTCTCCTCATTTCCTTCTCTCTTTTTCCTTCCTCCAGTAGGTCATATTCGCGTACCAACGGCCCTTAACCCGTGGATAATATCACAGATGAATGAGTTTCCGTGTTGTGCGTTGCGCATCGCTACCTAAGATTTCTCACGAGGGCATTTATCCTCTCAATCTTCTCGCTGAGTACTCGCCTTTCGGAATCGAGTGTGTTCCTGGTCGACAGGAGTTCGCATCGTCGACGCTCCAACTGAATGGCCTCGGATCGTAAGCTGTTCGATTGTGCGGCCAGCCTTGAGGTCTGACTTGCCAAGATCTTTCTTTCCATTGATTTTTCTGTAAGCATAAGCAATTTCGAAAATTCTAATTAGAACCTAATTTGAGTTTTGGGGATGAGACTTTATATGATAAGATTTTACATACCTTTAGAATACTCTCTATAAGCCAGCATTATGTCCTCGATACCGCTCCACCTGGGCTTCTCTGGTTTTTCGTCGACGAGTACTTCCCCGGTGTCAAGCTCCACTATTTTACAGTGCTGCTTCACGCCATTCTCACCAGGCATTGGTAGAATTGGATAGTACGATGCGACGATATTTGAAACTAGGGGTGGTAAAGGCGGAGGACGTTCAGGATGCTGTTTCACTTTTACTCTGTCGAGTAACCTCATCTTCTGTGGTGCTCTTGGTAACGGAGGTGGATTCTTTGAGTAAATCTTGGCGATCCTCTCGCAGTAGGCTGTTACTGTGTTGGTACTCTTACGTTTCTTACGATCTTGCAACACGTACTGCCAGGTTATTTCAGCTTCTGTAATATATTAAGAATTGTATTACAATCTGATTTTACTTTTCCAGTATGGTGTATGATCCATGCAATGGGGTACTTACCATCTCGCTTGCTTGGCGGCATCAAATCGAGGCCAATTGTTTTCAGAAAGCCAACCTTAGGCGCCAAATCTGGACACTGCAACAGCACATCCGGATGTTCCTTTGGAATTGGCAAAATCGATTCTACTATCGGCTCAGCCTCCAAAGGCGGCTCCGGTGGATCTGGATTCAGTCTGTACCTCTTTTCCACTTTGTAGAGCTCCATTTCTACGAATAGATGTAACAAGTGTTGGTTAAAGATCACACTTAATGACAGGACAAGTGCTCGTTATATCATACTTAACAATTCTAAAGTGGAGTAGCGGTTAATCCTTACCATTCCTCGTACTGAGTGTAGTCAATCCGAACATGGCGAGGAAAGACAATTTCTTGTCAGAGTAGCGAAGCTTGGCAGGTGGACCTTTGGTGATCCACAAATCCACATCCTTAGCATCGTCCTCACCCTCGGAATCGGAGCTACAGGCTATACCGGAGTTTTTTTCTCTTCTACGTTTACGCCTCTTCTCGGCGAGGTCAAGGGTCGAAGTAAGCTCCTTGGGTTTTTCAGGCACGAGGAAGGATGACCTCTCTCTACAGGCCTCCTGCTTGACCAGGGCCTTGCTGAGGTCGGGTACGTTCAATATCGGCGACTCGCACTTCACGGAAATCTCAGTCAAATTATTGCACTTGTCGGTAAAGCAAAAGGCTGTCTTGAGCTCGCTGCTTGAAAAATTGAGAAGCTTCTCTTGGTATTTTGGTATCTGAAGAAGAACGTTGGACACATTCTGACAAGTGCGCAGCACTTCCTCCGATTTGATACTTTGCATGAGCTGCGCCGTGTCGATGGGTTTCTGAGAGACGTCGTTCAAGTTAAACTTAAGGCTTGACTGAAAGGGTAATGCAGACAGAATGATGCTCTGGTCTATCTGTGGCTTAAGGTCCATGTCCTGGTTACAGTCCTTTTCGTTGAGACCGAAGCACGCTGGTTGATAAATATTTTGCATCTTGTTTGGTTCGTAAGTCGGATGGGGCAGTGCGACTTTGTCTAGGAGCGAATTCATCGTCGAATGATTTTGCAAGGATATCGTCGACGTAGTGGTCGTCGTCGTCGTCGTGGTTGTCGTTATCGTTATCGTCGTTTGGGCTGCGATATTCGTTTGGATATTCCTAACACGCTCTTCGCTCTTCTCGCCATTCAATTTACCATCTCGGTTAGTATCCAAAGCGCCTTTGTGATTGGAGTTCGATATCTTAGCTCCAGCAATGTGATTGTTACCGTAGTAACTTCCGTTTTTCTCTGTTATACAATTGTTGTTATTCACATTTGCCTGAAGTGAGTCTGCACGCTGAGACGTGACTACAGCGATCTGCGATTCCGTAGACAGCAGAGAACTCTTGGTACTATTTAAATTTCCCGTCGATCCAGAATTGGGATTAGGTATATTAAGCTTAGTCGTTGAGTGGTGTTGCTGATGTTGTTGTTGTTGATGAGGCGGCGGAGGTGTGAAGTGAGGAGACTTATAAAGACTTGGAACGTGGGGAACAGGAATGTGAGGATGATGAAACTGTGGAGGAGGATAGGCTATCATGGAAGCCTGATTGGACGGCTGTTGAATGGTATTTCCTTTACATTCTGTGGTTGCTTCCTGACCCAATTGGGCTTGATTACCCAACACCTGCTTTCCTGATGGCTCTTGGTGATTGATCACACTCTGTACATGACTATTAAGAACAGAACGTGGAGGCTGTGGCTTCGACGTGGTACGAAATGAGTCCTCGAAGGGCCTGACAAAAGCAGGTTGCGGCTGGCTGGTAATAGTAGTAGTGACAGAAGTGGTGACGGGGGTTGACGTTGAAGTTGTCATCGCGGATGTCGTCGACTCTTTTGCACTTCTGATAGCGTGTCCATGAGACAGAGATAGGGATAATGGCGGTGACTTGCGAGTGGTACTCGAAGTACTGGTATGACTCGATGGTATCGCACCAGGAGTGGCTAACGTATGAGTCGCATGAGTAGTCATGGTCCCGCTCCCGGACAGGGAGCTAGTAGTGGTACACCCTGCCGAATTGACAAGGTTGCGCGGTTGCTGGTAGACGCTGGAGGTCGTTGCGGCTGTGGAGGTCAATGTGGTAATGGTGGTCGTAGCGGTAGCGATACTTATTGTGGAGTGCTGACTAGAATGAATGGTACTCGACGGCACTGGGGGCAGATGCAGAGAAGGAATGGATATTATAGGAGCCAGTGGCATGTTGAGAGGTGGCGGCGGAGGGGGTGGTGGTCCTATGACACCAGGAGCAAGGGATGGTATGGACGATATCGAGGGTATGGGAGGTGGCCCTATAGGAGTAGAACTTATAGGAGGCGGAGGACCAAGGTTCAGGGGTGGCAGGCTGGGTCCCAAGGGCGGTGGTGGCATTGGAGCAGAGCTGACGGAGCAGATGGAAGCTGATCCCAGGGATGCTGGTCCCATGGGTGCTGCTGGACTCGGGAATGGTGGCAGTCTGGGATGGTAGAGGCTTCCTGGATCCGTGGGTACCGATGGGGCTGGACTAGGTTGCTGATCTTGTTCCTTCCTAATACTGGAACTGCTTCCTCCATGGTGGCCACCACTGCTCGAGGAGTTCCCAGGAATCGAGCCATTCCCGACGTTGCCCGATCGCTCCCGTTCCCGTTCTCGCTCACGCTCCCGCTCGCTGTGCAACTGAGCCGCTATGGTCGGCTTCCTGGCTGGAACAAATCCCGACACAGTGCTTGGTAACGCTCCGCTAGTCTACTGCTAGGGTGTTGGCCTCTGCGATTGAAGAGACGGTACCGGCGGTTCGTAGCGCGATACACTTACAAGCGAAAAAATGTAAGGCCCTGCACAATACTGTTTTCATAGAGGCCATAGCAATTGCCAGAAGAAAAAAAGATACAGATTTAAACACTTCAGGATTCAAAGACATAGGAGTACGTGGTACACGCAACTCGAATTCGGCTCTTTTGACTTACCTTACGAAACGCTTGTCTCACATTTTTTCGCTCGCTTTTGTTTCCCATCACAAGATTTCCTTATTATTTTACTTAAATTCATATTCGTTTTCTCTTGGACTTTACGGATGCTGAGGTTCAATATTTATTGATTACGAGTGCTGGGGACGATCGCCTTCGTAGTAACGTTCCCGAGGAATCTATGGGCTTCGTATAAACTGTTTATGACGATAGACACAGAGACAGACAGAAAGAAAGAAAAATAAAAGCGGACAATGACGCACTGTGCTACCAGAGAACGATTTCATGATGGTATCTATTCACAGTGACGATGGTCGAATGATGATGTAATGACGAAGAAACGCAGCGATTACGGTCTGACGAGAGAGTTAATCTTCCCCGAGACTGTCCAAGAGAGCGATTCGAAAGGGTCAAGAATTCCAAGAGTCAATCAGAATTTTGATCACTTTTTTTTGCAATGTTTATTTTCAATTATAGTCCAAATATACATGTTTACATAATAAATTATATAAAAAGGTGGTATAATTTTGACAAAGAAACGGGTCCTGACAAAATTATGTACATCGGTGGATTCAGTCAGTGTTTCAGGGGAAGTGAGTTTGAAAGATGGCCAGAGACAATTAGAAAGAAGTAGAGTCGAAGTGTGTATGAGAGAAAAGAGAGACAAGGAGAGATGCAAAAGGAGATAAAGAAAAAAGATAGACGACATGTTTTAAACGAAACACCGCAGTCTTCTCTACGGCAAAAACAAAACTGTACTCTCGCACTGTGATAGGTTCGACGAATGAAACAATTTAATAAACGAAAACGTAAGAGCGCATTAAATTAAACCAAAAAAAATAACTGCAGAAGTCCCTGCTGTATCTATCTTATTCGTATATGTATATCACCCGTTAACAATAAATTCATTGACACCCTGCGAATTATTACCAATATTTATAATTCATTCTAATTAAAACGTATTACACACTCCTTGTCGCATTCGTACGTTCTGCGATATAAACAAAATTTGTTCGATTGGAAGAGGAATGGTAACTGACGGTAGCATTGACAATAAAGCCCCCAAGCAACAAAGGCAAGTCAAAATATAACATATACCTAAAATACATAAATCGTTAACGTCCGTGCACTCTTACGTTATGTTGTGTATACAAGGAGACTGGACTGAAAGAGAGTAGGAGCCTGAAAAATACGATAAGAAATCGTAAGTCAGTCAAATGATGACGTCATCAAGGAAATATATGTATATATGCAACATCAAATAAAGCCAGAGTGACCGTGAATGAGAGAATGAGAGGGAGAAAGATAGATAGAAAGAATTTCATTGATTGACATTACGTGTCTCAGAGACTCGTTGAGGATGTGACAAAGAGTGGTGGGGGGTCTGGGGTGTTGTAAGTACCCGCTGTACCAAAAGATGGTACATTTGGTGACATTAGGAGTTTGGACGTTCCCTTAACTAAGAGAACACTTCTAAACATTTCTTTGTTCTTTTGTGTTCATTGTTTAACTAGCATTGATCAAGAACGAGGATCGGGATTACGTCAGAATTCCTGTCTCGTTAATCGACAGGGATTAATGTTTCCAAATTAGATTTAAAAAAAAAAGAAAAAATAGAAAGAAAAACCATGGAACCTAATCCTTGTCCTAATAACGAGAACGAATGTCTCTAATCGAGTAAGATCGCCGATCCTCGTGACGTGCTTATCTAAAAAATATCGTAAACCTAACTTTTCATTAGGAAACAATTAACTATGACTATAAATTTCATTATCTCTAGATTAAGATTAGAAGCGTAGTATGTTCTTTTTTTCTCTCTCGTGTTTCTCTGACGTGTTTCGTATTCTTTTCTTCTACCGTTTTTGTTCTTGTCGCAGCATTAACATAACACTGGAGTGCTACGTCTCTAAAGTGTACAAAGTGTTTTCGTGTCTAACAGTGTTCTATATAGTGTATGTGTATACGATTCACGTGTGATTAGCGTGTGCACGATATCATGCGTGTCTCGATTAGCGTCTTCTCGTTCAGTCCGCCGGCTCTTGGTTACCTAGAAGAGCCGCATATAGTTTCTCAGTCTGACCGTGATAACGGTCTACGAAATATAATCATAACGCGTCGAAAGTATTCGACGGTCACGAGAACGAGAGTTCGAGTAAACAAAGACAGATTAGAGTAAAGTGACCTGGTCAAGAGAACCATGGACGCTTCTTGGGCTTGATTTTTAATCGTCCGTCAGGATGACGAGTATTCTATTAGTAATAGTTAATATGTAATTTTGCATTTATTTCTCTCATTCTTTTTTCTTTATTCTTTTCGAGGAAGTCATGGTAAAGCCAAGAGAACGAAGTAGAGACAAGGAGTGAGATTATAAAGAAGTATTAGTGGGAAGAACGGCGAGGAAGTGGAAACGCGTGTGGTGACCAAAAGAAATTCCTCGGCGTCGATGCATACGTGACGTCACGATGCCTTAGTCGTCGATCTAACTAAAATTGTCTAAATGATGACCGGGTCAAGGCTTACCGGACGCATGCATACGACAAGACGATGATGCGTCTTTAAGCCTCTCTTGTAAATCTTCTATGGGGAAGGTACGTGAGAGTCATCCTGGTCGTCCGGTAAACCTCGTGTCGCGATACCGTATTTCTATTCGTTCAATGGAAGGCAGTGGGGGGTGGAGCGACTCGCTCACCTGCAGTATCGGCGGATGCAGGTGCAGGTGCAGGAACCGGAGCCGTTGAAGCAGAGTTTCGTACGATTCTTCTCCTTTCCTCCTCCTCGCGCAGCGCAGCCTGCTCGCGAGCTTGTCTCAGCCTGTGTTCCTCCTCTAACTTTAGCCTGAAACAAGATGAAAGTGGGGTCGGTTAGGAGTGGATTCCGTCGAACGAGACATTCGCGAAGGAATAACATTACGAAGAAGTTTTACGGCTGCTACATACCGCTCGTGCATCACCGGTGACATCAGCCCCAAGGAAGCCGGTGGCAATATGTCATTATTGTACCTCAGTCCATAGAGAGGATACGAGGGTAGCCCAGGAAATAGGGGTGGTCTCAGCATTCCGCACCTTTCCAAGTACAATTGTTCCTCTAATCTGTAAGCAGGAAGTTCGGAACAATAAGTTTCACGAATGTCGGACAAAGGACATCGATAGCATCAGCCTATGAAAACTAAGAACTAGTTACCTATAAGCGTGCTGCAGGTGTGGCGGTGGATAGAGACCATGATGGTAAGGGCTGTAGGCCGCAGGATCCAAGGCAAAGGCCGGAGGAGCATGGGCCGGATGATGCTCGGGCCGATAAGGTTGAAAACCAGAGCGGGCCAGAAGTTCAGAGGCCACAGTAGTGACACTGTGTTTGTTAGTTTCATTAGCCCTGGCGGTTGTATACATTGAGGGTATTTCTTCCGGTCTACGTTCATGCGTCGAGCGTTCCTGCGGATGAAAAAATTGACTCTCGTCATTGAAGGGTGCAGGATTCTCTGCCTAAAGGGCTTAAGTGATGCGACCGTAGACGCTCGACTAGGTCTTCTACCGGAACCCAGCCTTTTTGTGTAAAGCCCTACAACGAGAGACGTTGCCGCTCGGCTGGCTCTCACTGCCATGGAAATCGTTCAGCCCGCTCGAGGTGGCCGGGAGGTTCGATAGAGAGGAAGAGAGGAAGGGAGAGAACCGGAGGAGAGTTTTATTACGATAAAGGCGGACACAGGCCAGAAATGGGAACAGTGAGAGCTTCAGCCGGGGCTCTTTGATCTCCCGATTATCGCAAGCGAGCTATCCTTCCGGTAGAGCGATTTCCTTTTTCATTTCGTGAGAGATTGAACGAGGACGCTTTGCGAACTCGCTGGCGTATAATGACGGGTACGATCTTTTTTTTTATCTCTTTCAAATGACTCTTCGAATTTGACGCGTATCGACTGTTACGTCGTGATAAGATATCAATGTATTGGTTACCTTTGCAGGAGACGGTCCACGGACTAGGGGTGGCGGCGCCCTGTTCTTTGGACTCGCACGAGGTTCCTCCTCTTGGGGCGCCGGTCCTGCTTGTTTTGCCAAATCTCTTAAGGCTGCTGCGAAACTTCTACTATTCTGTTGTCCACCGGGACCTGGACCAGGTGTATGTCCCTGTGGTAGGACACCCGAGCTTGGTCTGTGCGATTTGCCAATTGACGTTGGCTGGGCCTTCGTACTGGCTGGTTGGAGACCTGGAAGGATAATGATGAAATATTATATAATGTATATGCCAGTGTCGGGCTACTATTTTCATATATTTCTCCAGGGTACAATGGTACTGATTGAAAGCTGTCGTAGTCTATAGAGCCGATCGACAGTGGTAAAGGAGCTTCATAAGCCAGGGTCGTTTTCTCTTTTTTTTTCAAGACACGACGTCGCATCCGGAGTCCTTTTGTCTCAACTGCTCATGAGGAGCTACGAAATAAAAGGAAAGAGGGAGAGAATGAGATAGAGCGAGAGAAAGAGACAAAGAGCAAAGAGAAGAAAGAAAGGTTGAAAAAACTGGGTGGGAGTTCCGCTTTCCTTCCTCTTTGAGCGAGAAAGCCCTCCGGTTAAAACGAGAAAGTAACAGGGAGAGAATGCCAGAGCGCCGTCCTTTTAGTAAGGTTTTCACCCTCCATTCAATTCCTCATCAGGAAAGTGCACGCCTTGGCTGTGACGGAGATCTCCTCTGCTCTACCCCCTAAAGTGCTCTACTCCGGAACACTATTTCTTTTCATTTGTATTCTGTTCCATAGTCTCTACTGATGCCTTGACAGTCCTTCACCTACGGCTCAACTACTACCACTGGAAACCAGCTCGCTATCAACAACGCAGAACGACCATCTTCTTCATCAGGTGGCGACCCTAGACGTTGTTTCCTCTCGTCACATCTCACGACCATGGCTCTCCGGTATATTTCGGTTCATTGATGAGAAGAGAAAAGAAGAGAAAAAAGCGGAAGGCTCGGAATAAAAAGGCGAAGAAGCTTCTTCCAGAGTGCGGATAATAGGAGGGTATAAGAAGAAAAAGAAAAAGGACCCGGAGGATTCGACAGTTTAATTACACTTTTGAGGGAAAAATTTCAAAGGCACTGAGCCAACTATCCTCGACCTCATCGTCGAGGTTCAGTATTCAGTGAGAACATTTGAAAACCGCACGATACTATGATGTTTGGCTAATTTTGAAAAATCCCATGGAAAACTTCACGATGCTTTTCTATGAGGAGAAGCGACAAGAGGGTTTACTGGCTCCGAAAAAGAAACGGGATCCGGGGAGTTGACTCTGAGGGGTGTTAAGCGGCTTACAGTCTGTAACCATGGTAACGCCGCACCACTAAGACAGGAAACCTCATACCCGACCACCCTGACCCTCGTCGTCGTTTCCCTGTCTCTACTATCGGCGGCACCCTTCCTTCGCGACTGTACTACTACTACAATCACCTCGAGGGATTACGTCGCTAACACTGTTTTTCTACCAAAGTGTTTTCACCGAGCTGGTCCGCGATAACGCTCGATCCCCCCCCCCCCCCAAGTTCGGTTAACGAATTTACGGGCGCCTTCTTCTTGGACAACGGTACTGGAAATCTGAACGTGAACGCCTGACTGGCTTTCGCAATTTCAGGATTGCCAAGATCCAAAGGACCTAAGGATTTCTTCTTGCTGGCCGAAGCGTGGGACCGCTTCTTCGTGGCGCGGACCCCGGTTTCCTCATTTAATGTAAATTCATTTTTCTTTCTTTATTCAGATTCAGGGCACGTAGCACGTAACACGGGGATATCTTATGGCATTTCGCGTTAGTTCAAGGGCTGATGCCTTAGAGGGTAGTAAGTCGTGCGCATATCTCTACGCGCGAATTCGATGGTCTGGATATCGCCGTGGGAGAAATGGCTTGAAAACGGGGATCTTATAAAATAAAGGGAAACTGCCATAGGGGGAGAGTTTCCCGACGGGACGACGGGTTTGGCCGCGTTGGTAGGGAGAGACTGTTGTCAAGGGTGGAAAAAACGAAAATAAGGAATACGTTGACGAGTATTTCGGGAGTCGGTGGTTCTCCGAAAGATGAACGTTCTAGGATACACATTCACGAAACCTACCCTCGTGAAATACTGATCGGAAAATTCAGTACACGAGGTAACATGCTTCAGAGTACTATATGGTCATATGGAGTTTGTTTCTTGTTCGTCTTTCAATTTAATCCCAAACACTAAAAAAAAGAACAATCTCGTTCTATCCAACGGAATATTGAAAATGACAAAAGCTCTAGGAAAAAGTAGGTAAATCCCTCTTCGCGGACGAGGATGCTGGGCGCTTCGCCTAGGATGCTTACGTCATCACAAATGGGTAATATTGTACCGTAAAAAATATTCATCCCTTCATCCATATCGTATTTTCATCCCGCGTCAGGCATCTCAAACATAGGCATTTCGAAGTAGGCAGCTTCACGATCTGTCCGATATACGGTTAATCGTAAGATTCTAATAATATGCATACATAACATTTTAGGATATCTCTCTGTCCTGAATACGTAAACGAGCAAAATGAGGACGGTCCTAAGATTAACGAGGAAAAAAGACGCAGACCACGAGAAACTCCTGAACCACGCATACCAAGCACCACAGTATAACGAAAGCAATTTTGGATTATGAAAACAAAATTAATGAGAAAATCAAAATTCCTGCAATATTAAAATTCACGGGGAGAGGAATATCCCGATCGAGGTAAGCAATAGCATCGTTACGCTACCCTGTGATTGGTGACGTTAATTTGACAGAGCCGGAGGCTCCTTAACGTCGGCTTCGTCACGACGCCTCGTTAACCTCGCCCTTAATTACTGGACGAGAGTCATATAGTTCTCCCGTTGAGATACTTTCATTTTTATTCCCTTACCACGTAGACGACAATCTCCAGACACGTCGGCAACTACCCCTATTTTTTTCTACCCCATATAACATCTCAACCTCCCGAGCACGTTACACAGAAGATTTTTTCTCCGACCCTCCAGGCACATTCCCCGTGATTCTTCGACGTCGCACAGAGAACGACATTGGAATATTGATCGACATACCAAGATCAAGTGAAATCGACGTCCACCCCGGCGTTAAGTAGGAAAACGAGCAACGGACTGCACGGGGCGAGGTGAAAGGAGGTCTGAATTGGCGGCTAAAAACGTAAAAGTCACCCTCGTTGCGGACCTCGGTAATTTGATGAGGCCGCTAAGCCGGGCGTTTACGTGATTCGATAAGCCGTCGTTTTATTGCGAGGGCTGAACGACGCTGCCGGTTACTAAGGAGGTGGACGACGTTAACCCGGGGAAGCCCAGGGGAGAAGTTGACAAATAAAAAAAAGAAAAAAAATCGCCACCACCTTTCGGTTCGTCGCTGCGTAACGAGGGTGAACCCGATAACTGCGCTTTATGCTAGTCGCAATCCGGAGCCTTGTCGACCTTTTTGGATTTACGGTCTTGACTCGGTCGCGGGGCAGAGCCGAGCTCGAGCGAAAGTCGACTCTGGGTTGCGAAAAATCAATGGGCGGAAGTCGAGCCGCGAGTGCGAGCGCACGGATGAGGGAGAGGGTGGCGGAGCTGTTGCGGTATGAGGGGGAGGAGATGATGCTGAGAGGGATGAGAGGGTTGGTAGAGACGGATGAGGGAATACCAGTGAGAGATCAGAGGAAGAGTCAATTTGTGTTGGAGAGTCACAACCCCAGGCTATATCTACAGAGAGCGAGAGCAATAGCGAGAGAGAGAGAGAGAGAGAGAGAGAGAGAGAGAGAGAGAGAGAGAGAGAGAGAGAGAGAGAGAGAGGGAGGGAGGGAGGGAGGGAGGGAGGGAGGGAGGGAGAGAGGGCGAGAGAGAGACGGAGACAGAGTCGTCTGGCTCCATGATGGCAAAGTACTATTGGGTTTTGCTGCTGATTTTACTCCTACTACTGTAGTACTCCATAGTTATATTTCATAGTACTCGAAATATTCGGTACGCCAAGTGCAGAAAAATCCATTCACGTGACTCGGTGTATAGATATATCGTACACTTTTCTTTTTATTTCCATGTCAAATTGACGAGTGGCTACGCCATTCTCGTCTTTGGACTCTGTGAACTTTTTGATATAATTTTGCAAAGGGGAAAGAAATTTTCAAGAGGGGAATCGAGAGAAAAAGGCTCGCATAGCAGGGAATCGAACAGCGATGTATATAGATATAGGATAGCGTTACGTGCTAGGTATCACGTGGGATCTTGTAATTCTATGGGGATGTCGGCGTTCCGATAGGAAGGAATACGATGAAACTACCCCTAAGAGATCCACGGTTATATGAGAGCGTGACTGGAAGCGGAGAGGGCTTTGCCTGGCTACTAGGGCTTGGACCTTACGAGTCCCTTGATATTTTGCCAGGCGTCCCACCCCTCCATTCCTACCCGGTCCCATTGAATCACCATATAAACGACTTGAAGCCTGCGAACTCACCCAGACTCAACCCTCTTCTTGATCCGCCCTAACCTCAGATATACGTTTCATTTTAGTAGGACCGTTCCAGAATGTCAGGCCATGGGCGTCCTCCCTTCCTTTCTTCCGTTGCTACCCCTCTCGTTCGCCAGTTTTACTTCTAGAACGTTCCACCACTCCCTTTTTACCCCCAATTTCAAAGAAATTTAATCCACGGAAAAGAAAGTCCTCTCTCTCTTTTCCCATAGCCCTTATACTCTGGTTGGTACGGCAGTATTCTACCTTGGCATACGGTGGAAGAAACGTTCTGCGAATACTTTTTACCTACCCGAGAACCCCCCCCCCCCCCAACCTGCAATTATTTATTCTCCGGAGTTTAATCCAGGAGGATTACCCGGGATTCCCACGTTATACTGTATCAGGAATAACAGGGAGAATTGGGAGCGGGGTTTTGTGAACGGTGAATTGGGGAGAAGAGGGTGAAAATTTTCTAAAAGTAAATTCAGCTTCATTACTCTCTCTCTCTTTCCTCTCTCCGTCGCCCCTTCAGTGGCCATCAGCATTTTACCTAGACGGTGTCTGTATAATTTGTTTTGTGTATTTTCTTTCCGTTCTCGAATCCCTAAAGAATCTAAATACTACGCCACTGTACACCCAACCCTCACGACAATGAGAGAGCGCCAGGAACCCCTGAAGGGCGCCAGTGGGATTTCACGTCGGCGCCATTCGTTCGTAAGGCGCTTTGGAATTTCCATATTAATTCGTTAGATCGCAAAACGTGACGGGAATCCACAATTTAATAACGTTTTGTCCTCCCGAGTCGTACGGCAACCCGCTATTTACACCCCCCGCAAA
The DNA here is from genome assembly GCA_030142635.1 of Trachelus troglodyta. Taxonomy (NCBI): domain Eukaryota; kingdom Metazoa; phylum Arthropoda; class Insecta; order Hymenoptera; family Cephidae; genus Trachelus; species Trachelus troglodyta. Next base: position 264,562 of record JARQTJ010000648.1, on the reverse strand, counting down.
AGAGAGCGACCTTTATTGGACGGGGCAAAGAGGGTTCTCGCTGGGCACGCGCGTGTACATCGAATCTTGAAAAAAAAATAAAACGAATGAAACCAGTAGAACAGAGGGATGCAGATGGAAAATGGTTGAAAAAAAGGGTGAAATCGAGTGGGATCAAAATCCCGAGAGGGATGGAAATAAAATATATTTGCTATAGAGAAATTATTCCTTCGGAAATCCAACATGGCCGTCCTCGCTGGGACCATCCCATTGCCTATCACAGACCCTCGACCACAGCCCGTTATACACAGACACGATTGAATCGTACAAGCAGCGAGGGAAGTTTGAAAAATATATAAAGTTTAAAAAATGAGAGCACTGCAGCCACTCTAGTTGACAAATTTTTGCGCGACTAACGCCCTCGGCATCCGGATACGACATGAAGCCGTCGTATGTCAGGACACGAAGGTATAAATTTTCCGAAAAAAAAAAGGGAGCGAGTCCAGAGAGGGAGAGAGAAAAAGGTATCGGGGCCAACTGGTTGAAGTACGCCAGGGACGTAGCAAGGGATGAAAATGGTCCGTGGCGTGTATTCCTGGGGGATAAATAGTAAAATGAAATCTGCGCCGCACTCGGTCCGCCGTGAAAACACGGGCCCTCATTAATTCCAACCGCCACTACTATAAAACTCCTGGAACAGCCGAACACAGCCCTGGCACGTCGCTGTGGACAGGGACAGGGGTGGTTGCATAAATGCCGTGTATTCAATTATCCGACATCGACCGCTCGAATAACGAATGTGCTCGGCAGGGAAAATACCCGTCGTATATGCGTGTCCCGTGAAAGGAACGACGGCGACGACAAGTACGTTATATAGTAAAAGAAAATCCAACCGATCGATGTACAGCAAGGTATAACCTCTGCGGGGGGGCCCGACCGAGAACAGAGGTTCCTGCTACCTTACTAATCCACCCCTGGAGACTCGTGAAAAAAGTAACCCACGGAGTTGCACTCTTGGGCCAGGAATCCCCGTTGGCCAATGGGGATGTGATACTAGGGATTAGAAACGATTTGCATAGGGTGCGCTAATTGTCGTCGAGGGGTGTCCAATGGAGACTCCCTTAAGTTCCCTTAGGAATTTTTTTTTCTCTCGACCACAAAATATTTCCTCACCTCGTATCTCTAGGGTATGCATTGAATATATATATATGAACGTGAGAGCAGCACCCCTCTCTAGTTGTGCGAACAGGGGCTGATCCTTCAACTTCGACAATGATTACACGCCTCATCCGTTTTCACGCCCGAGCAGGGTGAACGTTCAACGTGATTCGTGAGATATTTTTATCCCGTCGATCCTGCTCATTCCTCTCTCGATAGAAAGAGATGAGAACTCCCCCCTGGCTAACTCACTTGGGATTGTCCGACGTTTTGATTCCAATGATTTCCGCAATCGTTCTACGGAATCGTCCCGCCCGTTCATGGAAACGCAAGGCCGTATAAAAGCTGTGTATTTTAATTTCACCCTTAAGCTATCTCCATGTCCCTTTACGACTGTCTATAACCACCCCTCGATACATATAAATCGGTTTCTACACGAGGGCTCGTAACTTTTCAGTATTCGCATGTGACAAAAGTTCTGTTTTCAACCTCTTCCCACCCTAAAAATACACTGTGTTTATATTAACAAATTTTTCTCATAAAATTTTGAAACTTTTTTTTTCGTCTTTTCACCACCAATCCCAACATAATATTTTCACGACTTGAGCAACACGTGACACAAAATTATGTCAAGATACAGTATTTACAATTTATACAGAAAATATGCAGGCAATGTCAGCCGCTAGATTTGCGATACCAAAATGGGGACCAATCGTCAAATAAACCGTAAATCTCATAGGAAAACCTTAATAGGGTCGCTGGGACTAAAGTTTCGTGTAGGGATCACAAAAATTCCACATGGATCAGTTGACTATCAAGCCGACCACGACGCTTTTTATGTGACGATCGAAACTCGTCGCCCATTACGAGTGATCGAAACAGTCGCATTACGTTTTGTACGCTTGACATGCGTGCCAATCCGTAACGGAAAAGCAATACGTGGTCCCCCCGTATCAGTTAACCGCACGCGATATCAGCCACCCTCATCGGATGACACACGTGGGAACAACAGCGACAGCCGTATCGACGGCGACAAACTATTGACGCCTCGTCAACGGACAAGGAAAGGGTTGCCGCTGGGCGTGGTTGTTAAAATCGACGATTTTACCTATTCGACGAAATTAGATGAAGCTATAAATTCGACCTTTTTACGCCACTTTGCCGCGTGTGCGCTCTTTCAAATTTAAAGAGGAAACGTAATAAAAACAGTAAAAATGAGTTAAATATAATTTTTGTACCCACGCGGGCACGCACGAGATTAACGAATTATTTGTAAAAAAAAATTAAAATTTTTTTTGACAACTACATACACATATCAGAATGATAAGAGTTTGCAGTTTTAATTATAGACTTGCAAGTAATAAATCTAATGGCGATTTTTCTTTACCGTATAGAGAACGTGGTGTAGCAAGGACTGATACATTAATTAGTGACTATAATTAACAGTCCTACCGATAAGCTGTACAAGGTTCCAGGAACAAGTTTAACATTGAGAATGTTTAGTAAGGGTAGTTTCCATTAAGTTGAGGTGTTGCAAGACATTGCTAGCTGAAAGGGGTAACAGCACTGTTGCGGGGGTTGACAGTGAACGACAATAGAGAGGGAGACAGTAGCTGCTGGTAGGCGCACAATGCCTGCGACTTCTGTCTGAAGTCGCCAGCCCGTTAAGGGTTGCTAGTCTGTGTATTAGGTACACGGGGGTTGTTGGTTATGGTTAGTTATTACGAGCCTGGTACATAGCAGTCCCGTTCTCTGCCGGGTGGTTTCCCCGGTTACGTACTGTTCAACTTGACAGGGGATAGGGTAAGTGAGGCTGCGTGATACACGTAAGGGGTGGCTAGAGAAAGGGTATACCGTCTCTGATTATCACGTTCAACATCCTCAAGCGAGTCACGTGGGATTTCCAAAAACGCAACCAATCCACTCAATTCGCGTTCTCGTATTTATTATTATTATTGTTATTACTATGATTATTATTTCAATCCCTTGCACGCGCATCGTTACCACGAACTCTACTTTATTCAACCCTTATAAATTTTCCACAAGACGAACCGTGGAAACGCACCGAGCTGTACTTTTCCCTTAATAATTCAGAAAGCACTGCCGAAAGAAGGAAGCGGATTAAATTTACGCGATAGCGAAGAGGAGCCTTCGAGCAGAGTGTGCAAAAGGGTTGAAAACGCAAAGAGGGTAGAAATGTCGAGAATGGCTGGAGGAACCGGGAAGAGGGGTGGTGGATAGGAAAAACGTAGAGGAAGAATAAATGAAGAATTTCGCGGGGCCTTTTAGAAGATACGTGGGGATTGGTTGTATTCTTTTAGGATTTTGGTGCGCCTTGTTAACTTCGTCGGGATGAAGATCAAAAGACGAAATAAGAGGTAAAACAAGGTAAAGACGAAAAAGGTTAAGGGACAGAGAGAGAGAAAAAGATTTTTTGGCGAATCATAATTTCTCACGAGACTCGGTGAACGAAGACGGTTTGTACGAAGGACGTGAAAGGTTGAGAGAGTAGGAAGGTACGATAAGGACAAAGAGTCGAAGAGACCTAAGAGAGACAAACGGAGGACCAGCGACGAGAGGATAGACGAATAAGAGGAAATGGATACATCATCCCCCTTTTGCCACCGATACGGTTGACTCCTGGCAAATGCACCGGGTAAACACTTGGCGACGCCTTCATTACGAAAGTTTAGCTCGGGGGCTTTCATTTCCGTCCACGAGCGACCCAGAGCTAACCCAGGGGGAAAACTACCCCCTACCCCCATCCCGTCAGAGTTTACTTTGTCGTTTCACCCGTTGCCGGCCACTTCTATCATCCCCCTCGATCCGCCAGAGAGAAAGTACAGAAGCCAAAGGTTAGGGGGTTGAGACTGGTTTAGAGACTAGTTGCCGTGGCTGATTTCAAACTCAAAAACCACCCTCTCCGACAGTCCATTCCCAGCAAGCACCAGAGAATTGAGAGGGTAATATGTTCTGGTGAAACCTCCAATTTCCTCGGTACAATCTATTTCCACCCCCTAACAATTTCTCTTCCCTGTTATAAAACCCTTTCCAGTATAGCTCCACACGATACTCCTCTCTGTACCAGGCACTTCGGGGATTCCCCTTCTTCGTGAAGTGCCTCTCGCTTCCTTCGTTTCTAACTTCTCCACTTTCACCCCTTCATATTCGTCTGTTCTACCCTCAATCTGCAGGGATGATATTCCCAGTGGGGATTAGCCGTGGTAACGCTGCCAGCTACGATAAATTAGTAACGATTACACGGTCGAGACTTAACTATAGGAGAAAGTGGATAAGTGGAATCTCCTCTTGCTCTTAGTTCTCCTAAAGGTTCTTCCTGATTTTCCATCACTCCCGAAGGTAGTACCCAGCATCATCCCCTACTTCGGATAAAGTCGACCGAGGGAGTTTAAGCAGTGATTAGCCCAAGGGAATTATCCGGGTTCGCGACCCATAAAATATTTAGTGGGGATGATGTCACCGACGTTAATTAATATTAACGAAACCACCCCCCCCCCCGTCCTTCAACCCCAAAATGAGAACAAGCCTTATCATCCCATGGTGACCGATTAGCATCCCCACCACGTTTTCCTGTATTAATAGCAAACCAAGGGATCTCCCAACGGACGCGACGTAACGAATAGAAGATACCCAGAAAAAAAATTTTATTTCATTTTTTCTTACGTTTTGAAAAATTTTTTTTAATCAGCAAAGTAACGCGAAGGCAAACCAAGAGTCAAGGGAGAAAAATAACCAGCGGCCAATTTTTAATACGCTTTAATAACGTCAGATCTGCAGCGAGGGGCTGGTTAGGAGTAAGGAGAAAATATGAGAGCTCATTCCAACCAGTGCCATTTTGCAAGATTAATCCCCGAGAAGAGAGATCAGGAGGATTTCTCCTCCTTCATTGTGTATATACAGAAAAGTCAGGTCCATATACCATATATACCTATACAACCCAGTGTTATTTCTACCCTCGTAGAATCTGCCCATTGGCATCTCTTTTATCTCACGACGAAAAAAAATATTCATATTAAAATCGCCCTTTCCCTCAAGTTCTCCGATCCGTTTTTCACCCCCCCCCCCGCCCTTTGATAAATTTTTGCCTCATCTCCCATGCATCGATCGCGTTCCCTAAGTTTCCTGGCCATTTTTCGACAATAATGGATAATCGGTATGCGTAACGGCGTATTGGCATGTCCACGGCCGTCGATATAAAAGATACTCATCGACCAGCCATTTTCTTTGTTCCCGTTAACGGGACTCGTAAACCCAGGATGAGATACGATTGGATGGATCAAAATCACCGTCCGCTTACATACCTGCAACATAAACGGAGAAATCGATCGTGAGCCATTGTCCTTGAATATTGGGGACAAAAGATGGTGAAAAAAAAAAAGAGAAAAGTTTCAAAGAATCATAAAGGACGCGAATGTACAGGCGTTTCACGATTAAAAAAAATTGTCACGTAGATGGATGAATTTCGAAGGCACGTTTTGTCATGAGCGTGAAAAATGTATAAGCGCAGAGAAGCCATAATGGGATCTGCCTCGTTGAATATACATATACAAAAATTCAACGACAAAATTTCACATTTTTAACCTATATTCAAATAACCTCCTACCACGGGTGAACCAATGAATACCGGAGCGTAAATATGTATATCCCTTTAAAAAAAAATATTTCAAAAATTCTTGCCAATAAAAAAAATATCTGTACGAATTTCACAAGTCAACAATCTATCGGTGTAAACCAACTGTCGTTAAGCGCACTGTACCTCTATGTCTATATTCACAACTGTCCCATCTGGTAAACCCCCGCTACCTCCTCCGCGGTTATATTTATTGGCTTTGAGGCACGTTCGCACCGAGCGACGACGACGTGTCGTCGAACCGGAAGCGCCGTATTTATTTGACACGCGTTTCGCTCCCGCTCGCAAACGCCGTCACGCTAAATATAGTCTACGTCGTACACTGCCCGATCAGACCGCACGCATCTGTCACAACATACGAATTTGCGTACTGGGACGTGTAACGAAAGAAAAAAAAAAAAGAAGAATTTATAGCACCCAGGAGACGCCCGTGATGACACGCAACATCAATCGGGACTCGTAGAAAGCAGCTCGTGCCAATAACTCGTCCTTAGTGAGATCCACGGAGATAAATGACGTTGGCCGCGGAATGTTTCGTGCGAAACTAAATGAAAATTGTGTGCCAAGAGAGGTCTGAAAAATATTTTCCCGTTCGACATTGGTCCTATCTTGACTTGCGGAGTATTTATTCCTGATACCCCCATAGGTATGGATGCCCATAGAAGCACAAGCAGCAATATATAGCGTCCATACAGATAAGCAAAGTAGCCTGGGTGTTATATCCCCATGCATATACCAGCGGATTGAATAATCGAGTTTTCGCGGTGACGCCAGCTAGAACGCCACGGATGATTTTAGTACCTAGAGGTAGACGGTAGATGGAGATAGGGTAGCCATGGTTCAACGTCGCTTTACCCTGAGTAATTGATTTATATTCGGCTTTGATGTGCGCCTAGCAGTCCGTAGGGGATTGGGTTGGAGAGGAGAGCGATATAGAATATAGTAGGGGTAGTGCTTTTGCCGAAGTAAAGGGTACAATATATATACCTAAAACCTAATGATCCTAGTTCCTGAGTCAAAGCGTACGAGAGGAGCCTCTTGTGACGAATCGAGGCCAAGGTGGTATTATAAATATGCAGGGTGGCTCCATCCTGAGATCAGTCCCAACAACGACTTGTCACGGGGTCCGTGTATATTCGACAGGGCCCCGTTTAACGTGACAGCGTGAGCAAGGAACTCTTGCTGACGATGAGGATGATTAGCGCTCGGGTGACGAGGGCACGGAGCAAGTTTAACGAGCTGGTGAGCCGAGTTACTCGGGAGTCATGACAACGCGTAGGTACAGTTGGGGCCAACTGGTGTGTCAATTGGAGTCAAACGGGTCAAACGACGGAATGAGCTGGTTGGGAAACAAACGTCGAGGAGAATTCTTCATTGCGCTTGAGGAGGAGACTATGAAGAAGAAGAAGTGAGTGAAATCGGCTTCCTCGGAACACGGCGATAGATACGTGAAAGTTGGGGGGACGAGAGGACGACGCGATGAGGGGAAAAAAGAAGCGGTATGAGGGGAGGAGGATGGTAGAGGGGAAAAAAAAAACATGGAAGATGAGACAGGAAGAAATATAGAGGGGCCAACGAGGGTGGGCTTGAGAATTGAAATAAGAGAAAAGATTGGAAAAGAGGTTACTATAGGGGTTGAAAGGTCTCCCCCCTTCGCTCCCCTCCCTATCTGTGCTCCAACAGGATGAAGATATTAATCGAATCCCGCAAAAGTAATTATCCCCCGGTTTATCTGGCACCGACAGTTCCCTACCTTCGACTTCGCCTACCTATAACCTAACCCAACTTCTCTCATCCTCCTCGCGGCCGTTTCAGCTCGTTTCACGATTCAACGTCCTATTTATATTCCCGACAGTCGCCCACCTCACCCCTGAGCTTCCGTCAGAGCCATCGCCATCCTCCTCTCAGCAGGGATTGGTTCACCCCCATTCCGAACAATCCTGAAGCTATCAGGGCTTTCTCCTCCTTTCCACCTCCATCGGAAATTCTAGCAACACGCGCCGATCCGAGTTTCCCTGCTGATTGGAGCGTCCTTTATATACTGAGGGGGGTAGCATTTTGAATCCCTAAAGCAACTTCAAACTCACCCGGTGTATAGACTCCGCACAAGTATAGTATACACAGTGGTCGTCCACTTTCAAATGCACCGGGCGGGATCGGCAGCTGTCATGCGAGCGCCCGCAGGCTTTACTATATAGTTTGGAAATTCATACAGTTACCGCAGGTGCGAGTGAGGCGGACTTATACGCATTAGCGTGTGCACGAGAGAGACAGATGTATAGAGGACCCATTAAAAAAATTCAAAAAATTCTATATCCGCTGTATTTCAATTCAAATACAACAGTCCGCCGATTCGACATCACTTGTCATACTCATAAACGCTATCTATAGCGTTTCAGTTAACACGTGATATTAAATTCAAAGTTCGTACCATTAGCTTGGTTCATAAAATATTAACCAGAGCTAGTACGACATGTCAAAATCAGCTGGTCCGCTTTGTTATGGCTCTGATACATATCTATATTTATATATTGAATTTCGCATGTAACCAGACACGGGTTCCGAAGGTCGACAAATAAATTTACAGGTACATAAGCATGCGTAAAATAGACGGTGCGCGTAAGAGGAATACAAGTAATATTTACATGTGGGATACGCGTTACAATGTCCTGCACCTACCTCAGTGATATCTCATCCAATAATGCTCGATAGGTGCAGTGATTTAATTCCATGTACGTATCGAGAGTCAATGGGTAAGGGGTAGAGGAAGGGTAGTTTAGTAGAATTTATTAAAATAATAAATACGAGCCCCCCTTTGGCCAATAAACGAACGGCGAGTAATTAATTTCGTTATTAATTCGCCCCTGGGAGATGATGCTAATGGGGGGGGGGGGGGCGTTAAATAGCACACATGCACGCACATATACAGTAGATACGACCCTGTTTGGGCCAGACGCGCGTGTCATTAAGGTAAAATTATTGGCAGCCCACGTGACTCCCGGGGTTCCAGCGATTTCATTCATTTCCCGTTTACATTCCCGTAAGGAGGGACGGGGGAGGAGGAGGGGGGGCGTGACGTAAAGTGGATGTCGGCCATTCCCGAGGGAGAACAGAAGGGGATGAATTGACGGGACCAATTGGAGTGGCCATCCACTTGACTCGATCGGTCGAATCTATTAAAGATCGGAAGGTAACCCACCCCCCGGTCGGGTATCGTCTAGAGAGGCTAGTGCAACGGAAGACACGACCCAGGCTAAGTAATTCTTGGATAAGGGTCGCCCGAGAGGGCAAAGGGTGGCATCAACCCTCGTGGACCAAACTGCTTCCAGCCTCCTGTATCTATATCCGTCTGAAACTCCGCCTTATCCTTTCCCACCCTCGCGTACCTTTTGCTCCCTATCAGGGCCGGCCTTACCTAAGTGACTAAGCCAATAATCCCGCCAGGAACGTATCGACGGATTTTACCAACAAGGTCTTGGGGAGTGCTGGCAACTTCCGTCCGACCATATATATTTTTCCGTCGGGATAACGACGACGTCGCATTCATCCTTAACCTACGCGTCCTGCAGGTTTGGAAGTTTTATAAAAATTCTTACGGGGTGAAAAAGGAAAATAACGATTTCCGGTTAACAACGTCATCAGGTACCCGATCGTATCCTCGCAGCGTTATTGAGAACGTGCCCTGAATACGGATGGTGGATCCTGAAGCAAGCAACGAGTCGGATTATCCGGTACACCTTTACCAGCTACCTTGGATGTGAATAAGGCGAGAGGGAGTCTACTTGTTATGTGAAGTAATCCTGGGTACATGCAAGAAGCAATGGCGTATGTGTACATAGTACAGAAGGAGTATTTCGACGTCCTTGTAGATACCGAAGGGATGATACTACGTGTAGTATATATATGATGTGTAAAGGAGTCGCTCTGGTTTCAAGAGGACGAAAACCTCACGTTTACAGACAAGAACGGATCTGCGACCAAGGAACTACCTGGAGCCAGAGGAAATCCAGGATGGGGCGCTGTAACAAGGTAGCGGGACCTGGAGGATGTTAGTCGTCGACGTAATGGATTTCGAGTACCTGGTGATAGCTCAGAACACGAATACCCCGTGCTCGAAGAAGTCGTGAGATGTCGAAGACGAAGTACCCTGGTATAAAGCAGGTCCTTATAGATCACCCGGGACAGCGGACATAGCACACCCGGGAGTAGATCGGAGCAATGGGTATCCCGGAGGACCTTTGTGAATTACGCAATTCAGTCCTGTCCCTCGACGTTTTCTACGGGAGCATATATTTATAACCTGGAAAATTAGTCGGGTCGAGAAAACGTAGTAGGGACGACGATAAGATTTGTTCTCGAGGATGTTTCGACGTGGAGTATGCACGGGACATAAGTAATGGTATAAACTCTTATTAAAAAAAGAAAAAAAAAGATGACTGACGTTCGAGAAATCTTTTTAAATCGTGACGCGAAGATACAACATCCGAAGGTAGTCTCTTTGGTTGATTTGAATAACAAAGTAAACCTGCCTATTCCGGGGATTCCCCGATTTACCTCAGACATGGCAACTCTTCGGTATGCTTCTTCCCACTTGTCGAAGACACAATGTCAACCAAAACTTCTCAGCTTTTCAGTCTCACCTCGCGCAATGCCGATCCTCTGGCTCTTCCCCGTCACATGTAGGATTCTTCGCAGCGATTCACGAGTGCCGTCTGCATCCCATGAATATTTTAGGGATAAACGAGCCGAATGGCGTGCGATACCCATGGGACGCGGCCTACCCCTTAATGCCGGCCATACTTCATTCGCACAGCCCTCGGGAATCTCTGAGATCGCAATTCCGGAAATGTCTTCGACATTACTCGGACCGACCTGGGCCGCGTCACGCGTTCTCTTTATTTCTTTTTCTTTCACTACCTGTTCCGTGTATACGGTATATCCTTCTACTACGAGCGACTGCAGTACTGAAATTCGTAGCTTTCTAATTTATTAACCATTCAGCCCCGAAATACTTGCTTCAAGGAACAACCCTACTTTACCTACCTGTACGACGGCGTCACTGTTTTATCGACAAGTAAAAAGAAAAAGAGATAAGAAACTACTCTTAGCATCGGTCCACTCGATGATCTCCCAATGACTTTCGGGAAAGTTAAGACAAATATCCCTCGTTTCCTTAAATGCATAAAAGTGTCACCCTTGTAGAAAGAATGACCGGAACAGAGAAAGTAGAATTCCCGTAGTAGAACAAGGACCCCCGTCAAGTAAAAGAAAATAAAGAACTTCGGCCCAGGAAGACAAGATCAGAAAAAGAAAACTAAAAAAATTTCTCATCCGACCCACGTTACGAGCCCTTATTTGCCCTTTCGCCCTGAGTACGGTACAACAAAGCTTGACGGATGTCGTCCAAACTTATCCCGGGCCAAGTAGACGGTCTTAATTCACGGTACCCATGATACTGCCACCAAAATACTTGATACTCGATGGGGAAAAAAAAGTAGCAAAAAACAAGTACTCTCTCAGAAATTCAATACCATCCCTCGTCCCTGACGGACTGCCAATCAGTTAGGCAGAGCGACAACGAAGTGGCAAAGGAGTCAAAAACCAGCTGCGAGACTGTATCCAGACAGTTGGCAGTAGCGCGAAACTGGCTAAAGCACAAAGGGGAGGAAGAGAATATAAAAAAAAAGAAACATGAAAAAACATGGCGAAAATAAGAGAAGCTCAGTCGGGCGCATCGTTACACACGACGTCACTGGCTGCCTGAAAAATTGCTCGGGCCACCATCTACTCAGCCGAGAGGGTACCCCAAGGAAGGACGTACATATATGCTCTCTATATACAATGTACATACATATGTGGCTGGAAAACGACCGTCCCGTTGGGTTTGATATGCAGAGCGACGTCAACGACGCCGCAATCCCTCCCCTCGTCAGCGTCGGAATTTTTCGGGTCACGTTGATACAAGCTCTGGCATGGGGCCACGGACGCGCCGCGACGCGGAATAACCGTCCCGGGAATACTTGGCGGATACGAGAGAGGACGCCTTCGGAATTCTGCATCGAGTGATTATAAATTCGTACACGGCGTAACGGGCGGATCTAAAATAAGCATACTTTAAACCCCTAAAATCATAAGAATCGGCTATGCCGTCAGAAAGAGGAAGAGAGAGAGAGAGAGAGATAGAGATAGAGAGTTAGATCACGGGCAAAGATAAAAAAGAAAGCGAAAAATTCGCTCGCAAGGATACCAAAAACATAAAATGAAAGATACATTTAAAAAAAGACAGATAAAAAACTGCCAACATCGACGGATTAAACGGATGTACTGTGAAATCGCTGATTTTACAGTTAAAAGCCATAAACATCGATACACGATCATGGCAACGATAGACGCTAATGGCCGCGATAATTAGCGCAGCTAATTGTCCAGCGAACAGTGACCACTGGGCAGTCAACCATTCGGAATCCTCTTTCCGTGAAGGAGTATATCTGGGATAGGTGTTTTGTTGAAGTTGCAGGTACAGATAACCAGCAATTGCAGCTATGCATGTGGCGCACATACAGGAGGGTAAAGAGCATTGCAGCTGCGACTCGTCGTGAAATGCAGTTAGTCCGGACGATCAATTTTCATTAAGGTCCTTAATCGAAAGGGACTTTCTATCTCTCTCCCTTTCGCTACCTCTTTCTCTCTGTTTTCTATGTTACTATAACTCGCCCCCACCCTTCTCTCTCTCTCTCTTTCTCTCTAGTACTTGCACTGTTATAGAGCAGGTACTCTAAGTACTTAGATATTGCTGGCATTATAGACATATATATATATGCCTATCTATGTTACCGGGCACTCAGAATCCCGTGCAAATACAGTTCGATCTATGAGCAATGTTCTAATCGATGGACAATCTAATTTATTTTGAGCATATATACCCCGACATATGTGCATGAGACTGCATATATAAGCGTCGATGATGATTTCAGTAAAGATTCATCACTTTGAGGACATGCTGGAGTAAGGTAAGAAATTATTATGTTGGACCGCAGTGAAACTAGAAAGTAGCAGAATTCGTCGGGCATTGCACGATCTGTCCTTAAGATTTACTGTGGTCGATAAACTCCCTTTTTATTGCATGGTAGCTGGTTAGCTGTGGACGATAGAGAAAAGGGGGTGAGATAGAGAGAGAGAGATGGAGAATAAAGGAAAAAAGCGGATATCGAAAGAGAAGCGAACGCGCAATGGCTCTTCGTTAATCGTAAATCAGTTAAGCGTAAAATTGAAAATTTCTAGTAGCGCGAGCGTGAGAAAATATTGTGCGAGATAATGAACGGGAAAGAGTAAAAGAGAAAGAGTAGATTATACAGTGGAGAGAGAGAGAGCAAGAGAGAGAGAGAATACATATAAAATTGGAGCAGATGATTTTACGAAGGACCTCTCAACCGGTGGCTAATTGTCCGATAATTTTCTAGACACGAGAGTGAGGGGCGCACGAGATATAACGTTATATACATATAAGGGGTGGCGACCATAATCCAAATGTATATATATATCACAGCCAAGGGTACGCGAACGAGAGAGATTATGGTCGCCACCGAGGGAATTATATCAGCGTCCGTAATACTAATGCGCTGGAAAGGCGCCTTCAAGGATGTGCCTCGGGTGACTAATAGCAATCGAATGACGAAGCTACATAGTAAACGGAAGGAAAGAGAAACTTAAGCGCGGTTAGACACCCGCAGAATCGATTGGCCAGCTCAGCCTCCTGCTATACCCATTTTGCGACGTGATACGACTGCCATAGATATAGGTATAAGTTATGGCATCAGCAGTAAGGGAGCCCATTCAAGTATCGATACAGAAGGAAGGAAGGAAGGAAGGAAGGAAGGAAGTAACAGCAAGGCTGCCAGCAGGCGAGTTCCCATGATCGTATAAGAACGACTCGTCACACAATGTTCCAAAACACGAAATCTCCGCTTCCCATTCGGCTTTCCGATCTACGAGTCCCCCAGGATCGTTTCATTTTCATTTCTAACATGGTACGACGTTCGGACATTATTTTTCTCTCTCTTTACTTTTCTAACACGTCTGCCGGTGTAAAGCGTACGGATACATAGATGGCAGCACTTTCGGCGTTAGGTGCCACAGTAATACGCAGCTGTGCGTTTTTCTTCACCTTCAACGTTTACGGTACCTCTGCTGCTGCCCACGAGGCACGGCCAACGACGAGCTCCCGGATAGAAAACCAAATCAATAAAGATCGCTGGGGCTGCTAATTAACGTCGGGAAAGTCGTTACAGGGGTCGAGTCAGCCGGAGCGTTAACCCGCTGATGTCGAAACGACGTCCGTGCCCGGGTTAATTTTGACGAGTTAAGCCTGAAGCCGGGTCGCTTCGTTCGTCGGCTACTACTGGGTTAAGGAGCATCCACAAGGAGAGACCATCACGTACGGACTGTTGTGTATAATTATAGTATAAAGGCAATACGGTGTAAGCGTGCTGGACTTGGACTGTGAAGGCTAATTGAAAGGCGACGTGTCATTCGACGATGTCCCCGATCTCGTAAAATATCGTCGAGTGGGGGGAAGGGGGGCTTCGAGGTTAACAGGGTGTGGGACTGTGCCTGAAGGGCTTAGGGGCCAAAAGGGTACCCATTGCTATAGGGGTTCGAGCTTATGGCACGCTTGTGCTTTGTGGTTATCAAGTTGGTCTGCTCGGTGGAGTCAACATGCGAACGAACCGTAATGGCTTGCGTGAGTGTAATGATTACGAATTAGCCATAAATTGTGCGATCATGTAAAACAGTCGTCATTTATTATAAGGGTTGGATTACGAGGAGGGGGGACGTAAATATGAAGCTGGATTGTGGTGACATTTGTGGCCTCCCCCCCCCCCCCATCTGTCGCCACTTCATTTAGTAAAGACCGCTGGAGGAGCCAGAGATCTGGTGGTAAAGTGTAAGAGATTAAAAGTGTGTTAAAACCAAAAGGGTCCAGATGGCAAAAGGGATGCTGAGCGACAGAGAATAGGGGACGTTACGTGTCACGAATTCGATATTGACTTAGTGGGGTTTTTTCTTTTCCGTCTGGAAATCTAGAACCGACTAGCGAGAAGATTAGGAAACGAGGTGGAAATATGAGGGTGAAGAAAAGGTAGCAGAGCGGCAGGGGTTGCCTGGGTGAAGTAAATGGGATAGGGTGAAAGTGGCGGAGATCGGAGAATGTTTCGAAAGTAGCCGAAAGTTTCGCTTAGGGAATGACGGTTGGACCCCTCTCCAATAAAGTTAATGGACGGCGGCGGGGGGTTGATGGTTAAAGATTATCGGGGTGGCGGCGGAGAGAAGGATGGGTGGGGGAGGGGCCGGTCGTAGAAAAATGCTACGACAGAGAAAATAGCAGATAAGTGATTGAAACTGAAAGGGCGAATAGGTCAGAATTAAAATACATATAAGTATGAGGAACAAAGATTAAAAGAAAGACAATATCAAGTAATACGTAATTGAATTTTAATTAAAGCGCGTTTACCCTCTTTGCCGTAGTTTTCATTTCACCTGGGTATTACATCGACCGTTTCTTTTCCTCGTCCGATAGAATCCCAAGTCTCCTTCGCCGTCCTCGTTACCGCGCGTATCCCCTATGCACATCACCGACAGCCCGAGTAAACGAATGTTCGATCCCATAAAATAAAAAGTATTGCATCGTCAAGGAAGGGGCTGGAGTTCCAGAGGGTGTTTAGGTTAGTAAACGAAGCTCGGTAAGAGGAGCCACCCGGTATAAAAAGGGTGTTGTTCCCAGAGCGAGGAACCGTGGGCCAAAGTAAAATCTGCGTAAAGTATTCTCTCTTCCTTACAAAACGCGAGGGAGGGATGATAGCAGCAGGGGTACGCAACCCCCTCGGCATTATAACCGAGATACCTAGCGAGTCCAGGGTATCTTTTTAAGAACGTCTCGCGAGGTACGGAAGCACGAAGGAGGAGAGAGTGAATTTTGCGTAAGGGTGGATGAGTTGGAATAGGGTAGCGAAAAGTCGTAAGCTCCGTCGGTTCCCGTACCTTTTGAACCTTCTGATCTCCGTTTGCCGGCACTCTCGAGTACACCTTTGACGACGACGAAACAGATGAATGCTATAGGACAGAGGGTGGAAAGAGCATCGGGGACGGTGAGAGAAGAGCGAGACAGGTGGAAAAGACAGAGAGCCAGATAGCGCAGACTCTCGACGGAGTTTGAGGGGGCTTGATAAATTAATTTCAACTAGAACCAAAGGGCTTGATTAGGGTGAAATTTACGTATTTACACCGACGCGAGAGAACGCTGGCTTTAACGCTCGCGAAGTCCGCGATCCCGAGGTATTGATCGAAAATCGAAAGGGAGAGGTGCTCGGTGCAGGGACGTAATACCTAATTCATGGGCCCAGAGGCTATACGCCTCGGGAGGCCCACGATGGCAACTACCGCTTCGCGCCCTATGCCGTTCCCAGTCCCTTCCTTCCTTCCTTTTCCTCATGGCTGTATCCCCAATGAGGGACATGTGCCAGTAACTGGTCCTATAATCAAGGATTGGAAGTTCGACACTAGATGGCGATGTACCTTGCGAGACAGGCCTTATTCAACTCAGCGTGAGGACCTACAAAGTTTATACACCGAATCCGAACAGTGTTGGGCGAAATCCGTATAAATACTCACTTAAGTTTTCATATGAAAACTCATTGGTGAATGCCGCTGGCAACTGGGTGCGAACCCCGAACCTTTCGGTCGTGAATCCGCTACCTTAACCACAGGACTACAGCCGCCCCTCGTTCCCAGCCCCTTAACTTTATAGCAGAATTTTTGAGCCAGGAACGAGCCAGTCGAACAGGACCATCCCTTACCAGACGTCAGGCAGCCCTAACGGAACCAAGAGATTGACCGGAAGTCGTGGTCGTCCCCAGACGACCGACCACGTCAGTGCTCGTATCCGGTGGTCAAGAGCGAGGACTCCCAATTCCCGTCATGAGCAACGATATACCAATACCGGAAGCGACGAAGGAAGACAGGAAGAGGCGAAGTGAAGCCGAATTATACAACCACCCGATAGGCAAGTGAGAAACGGGAAAGTATAGACACCGAGAACGGCGGTTAAGGGTTGTTACAGTGTTGGCGGAGGGGATACCTACACCCGGGGATAGCAAGCTCGCGGTTAATGTTCCGGCAATTTAGGGCAATTTGGCGTCTCCCTCGTCCGGGTATTTCCGCAGCCTTGAAATTTACGAGTGTGTCCAGATAAAGGTGTATGGCGATCCCAGCTCGTAGGGGGCGTGTATATCAGATACGGGCGAACAGGCTGAAGTGTCCTAACGCGTATCCAAGAGCCAGGGAGTCTCGCCCGAAGAAAAGGGATGATGATCGATCGCTCGAGATTCCCAAGGCGATCGCCGTCGACCGGAGTAACAAAAATTAATGTAACGTCACACCAGGACGGGAACGCGTTTGATAATCATATTTCCCGTCACGCGTCGGCATACTCGCCTTCGCGTTTCCACGATGAAACAACGCGCCCCCTGGGGTACCACGTGAGTTAAATAACGGAGTACACGTAGGGGGAGGTGGCAGCAGGGGACAGGAGGGGTACGAGGTCGTACAGGGGACGAGCATGCATATTACATGCATGCACACAGGGGCTGGTATCACGTGTAGGCACGGACCCTCTGATTCGTTTGGACGTAGAAGAAGCGAGAGAGAAGCGGAAGAAGGGGAAAAAGAAAGACGAAAGGGAGGTAAAAAAGGTGGGCGATTTTGCTTTTAGAAAACCGCGTGCTGGTTTAAGGGTGCAATCCTGGCAAATCTATCGGACAGACTGTTACGTGTATACGCAAAGGACACTGTATGGAAGGTCCCTCTATGAAAAGAAAAAGGGTAGAGAGTCACCTCGACGGGTAAGGCTAGGTACTGGGGGCCCTTATAATCTATAAATCGACCTATAGAGAGAAACAGTGAGAACGTGTAATAGAGGGAACGACGGGAGTTTAGGTGGATCCGGTAGGGTTTCACGGTACGGGGTGTGGGGATACCAGAAGGGATGACGATCGAGGAAGGGCCAGGATAGCCAACAGATGCTGAATGGCGCATGTAAATATGCGTGGACGTCGAGACACAAAGGGTATAGTGGGGTAATGGGCGGGAGGGAGGAAGGGCGGGGCGGATGGTGTACTCAGCCCGTAGAGAGAAGTATAAGGGACGCGGAGGGGACTCAAGACGCGTCACAAAGGGTTGCTCAAACAGCCCTTTGTCGAGCGGTGGCACAGCCCGGAGGAAAAAGGTAACGTCGGCAGCTCGCAATTATTTAGTGGCCGAGTCGACCCACGTAGTAGTTCCACGGCTCAGTGACTCTTTCTACGTATATACAGATATAGCAATAGTAATACAGAAGAAAGAACTAGAGAACGTCAGGTAGTCGGGAGGATGAAAATAAATAAATAAGACAGGAGGGAGCGGTGGGATCGAGAATGGAATGTCGTGGGGAAGGGAGGTGAGGGGCAGGGGGATGAAATTAGAGTCTGGGTATATGTACACCATTGGCAGTTCGAGGATCGCGTCACTCTGTCCCACCGGATAATGGACTTTATTATTACGAGGTTACGTGCTCCCATCTTGTCCCCCTTTTATCTCCGTCTTATTTCCGTTTCCTACCAGCTACCCGCCCTCTAGCCAATGAACCCCCCTTTTTTTACCACCTCAGCCTCAATAACTCCCGCGTTCCCATTTTTACGTTCGCTCAGCGCGGCCAAGGACTTGTTGTCGGAACTTCGTATTCCGGTTTGTACGACGTAGCGCGACTGTCGGAGGGTTGAGGTTAGGATGACAAGGAGGAATTGCGGGGTTATCCCTGGGTCGACTCGCAATCCAAACGACGTCGCGCCGAGTGTACGAAGCCACTTGCATTATTTAGTTTGGACACAGGAGAGGTCGGGGGTTACGAGAATTAGCTAAGTTAGCTACCGCGTCCATCCAGCCGGATTGAATCCAGTAATGGAACTGGATTTAACCCCTGTGCTAGAGGGATGAGTAGTGAAAGGAAGGGGGAGTCAGATTGTGAGAGGGTTAAAGGTCACTAGCCAGTCAGCCGCTCTTGACTATGAGTAGTTCCTATATACGTAACTTCTAGGAGATACAACATGATGCTGTATTATCATCGGCACTGATAATGCTATCAACGACTATCTATACTAATAGAGGAAATTCTAATCTGGTGGGAGACTTTTTTTTAAGGTAACCACAAAGAAGAAATAAACTTTGCTGCGGCAAGGCTCACGGAGGTAGATACGTGAATTTTAATAGAGACGGAAGATTCGGAATGTACTAGGTCCAAATCGATGTTTGTCGTCACTATTGACATATGGAAACGCGTTGAGGTTTGGTGCTGAAGACTCAAGTGACAAGGGATGACTGGGAAGGTCACGGGAGAGACATAAAATCGTGCCCCGTGCAGGAACGGGAATATCGGGGAAACGATTGAGATATGAGATAAGCCAGAGGCGCCGAGAGATTTCGCCATTGCGTAGGTAGGAATTAATAGAGAAGATACAGATGCTTGAAAAGCGTGAGAGTAGGGAAGATACAGATGAAGGAATTAAAAGTGAGATACGAATAGGATAAGAAGCGGAGGGAGAGAGAGAGAGAAAAAATTCACGCTCCATTTGGCACGTATAATGGGCCAGCCACCTCTCTCCTTTCTTTCTTCTTACTCTCTCTCTTTACTCTTGGCTCTCAGTTAGATTCCGGATATCGAGCGGTACCAATTGCACCAAGAGAATTATGCGATAAGCCCAGCCGGCGGGGCTTCGTTATAAAAGGCTTAGGGGCCCGTATAAACGGCCTGACCCGCCTCGGGCGCTCTTAATGACGCTGCGGCTCGGGATTCTTTATTAGTGATAATAACGAGTGCGATCAGACTGCCCGATCGTTACGCATACTTTCTTTTATTTTCTTTTTACTTAATTCCCTCATATATTCACTTTTTCTTTTCGTCCCTACCGTTAAACGATACAAGACAGCCAAAGCGGGGTCCCGGTTCGCTCCTTCAAGTTTATACCTTTATTTCCGCTTCTTATCTTTCCTTTCTCTTTGAGTCTCAGTCATTCTCAGTGATCCATCGACGACCCCCGTGTCGGATATTTGATTTATTCGTCGGGACACACGTGGTTTTACCGCCTCTAATCCCTTCTCGACGTAGGATACGCGATATCACGTATACAGCAGGAAATTATATTTTTTAACGATAATTAAACCCACGTGCGTTACAAGTGTATGGGAAAAGCGTGCCCGTTTCTCTAGGACCATGACAAATTACGAGAGAGGGCGTTTAGGCCCAATATATTTTTACGCCCGAAAATAAAACACGTACGCGCAATTAAGGACGTTAACCCACGGCTAATAATGACCCGGAGGTGTAAGCTGGCATTAGCGAAGTTGGCTGAACAAACCTTCTTTTTTTTTTATCGTGCGAATTTCTATTTTCCCGGCTCCACGGTCAAACTCGCCTAGTTATACGAACCACCCGAGTCAAGTTGCGCTGGAAGGCTTAAATGTGGCTCAATACTTGAGTGAACGTATTAAAAAAAAAAACTAATCAATATTATTAACCACGCATCATTTACATGTACCTGGATAGTAGTAAGGGTGTCCGCCATGCGAGGGATGTATGAGCGGATGAGGCGCTCGAAAATCCATATTTCTTTCACTCTTCTCTCATTCAGCCCGAGGTGCAATGGTGATAATTGAACAAGTCACCGCCAGTGGCGGTGCGATCGCGCACGGTAAAAGATCAGGCCTCGTTAAATCGAGACAATCTCACAAGTTATATCGGGCGGGAACCCGTTTCAGTATAAACACTGGCACTGCAGGGGTAATGGTAACGATGCAGTTGCGTGCGACAGCTGAGCTCTGGCTGCCATCGATAAACACATAGACACGTTAAGGTGTGTACACACAGTTTGGGAACGGGCGACGCGACCCAGAAATAAATTTTACGGTGAATCACTCGCGCGAAATCCGTGTCGGCCTTTGACCACTGGCGCGAACTATTTAACGCGAGAGTCGCGCGAGAGCGACTAGGATCGATCGTGAGAGGAGTCGAGGCCTTTTGTGTCGTCGACAAGGGGTTGCTAACCACCCCCCCGTGAAACACGTCGAGAGGCTGCCACCCGACTGTTTTTTTTCCCTCTTCGCGGGAAAACACGTCACCCTTTGTATTACACTTCTTTTTTTGTAAATCTCTTTTTCTATTTTCACTTATCTCACGGGAATAAACTGTTCGGTCAAGGGGTTGCTGTCGTCGTGATTATCGATCGCGCCAAGGTATTCTCACGGTATGATAAAAAACGTTCACCGACATAATGCACGAAGCAACCATAATTAATGAGGGATCAATTACAATCGGACCGAAGTGTAATCAGAATCGACGTGCTTCTCCGACGTGATTATCCGTGCGTCCGGATGAACGTCGCGGTTCGAACTGAGGTAAACAACGTAGGACGAGTAAGTTGCGCGGGCCGCGCACTGTCAGAGCTATATATATATATATAGCTTTATATATATATATATATATATCACGTCACAGCACGGTATATAGTACGGTACAGTCCGCACACTAATCACCACTTAATTGGCTGAGGCCGACGCGGCAGGTCGCGCCATTACGGCTAATTGACTGAATGCTTCGGCGCTGCTAGACGACGCCGGGCCGATATATTTTCACTTGATGCCATGGAGAGAGAGAGAGAGAGAGAGAGAGAGTGGGAGGAGGAAAGGGGGATGAGTGGGTAGGTTAAGGGTGATAGGGTGAGGGGCGAGGGGGCGTAACACTCGTTGCCCGCTGGTGACGATGATGGTGGTATAGTGCGCATAGGATGGGATGGTTGAGAGATACGAGGAACACGTTAACAGGGTTGCAGACGCAACGGGTAGGGAGATAGGGATGGTCTTTAAAACTATCTTCTCATCTCTCTTACTCTTTTGCTCTCTCTCACACACACGCGCAAACTAAAATTCTCTCGTAGACTCTCACAGTTCGGGGGATGAGAATCACGCATGCGCTAGAAACGCGCGTGCGACTGTCGCGACCGGCAACTCTCTTCACGATGTCATCATGACGACAATAATCGCGATGCGACGACGTACCATCACCGACGACGGTTGGCATTCGACTGAAGGGAAGTGGCCGATCGACGCTCCGTTTGCCGCCGACGCCGACACCGCCGCCTGCCGTCGTTTCTTCGCCAAAGAACTCCCCCTGTATGTGTGTGTATATATATATACACACGTAATGTTTCTCATCTCTCGCTCGCACACACGTTATTGGCTTCTCTCTTTCTCGTTCGCTCGCGTTCGCACGCTTCTACCGATACACCAGGGCCGTACCCTGTACTCCAATAAACGAGAGTGCATAACAGGGCAACGGGGTGTACCTTGTAACGTGGAGTCACAGGAGGGTTCGTTTAGGGGGTCTATATCAGGACTACATACGAAAGTCGTCGATAGATAGCGATCAGACACCGAGGTTGACCCTTGAACTGTTACCTCGTATGGATTATTGGAGTAAAGTGGATACCCGCTAAAAAATTCAGTGTATACGGACCTGTCTGAACTTTCCTTGTCTAATTTTCGTCGTTCACTCATTCCGTCGTTCTCCGAAAAGCGCTGGGACAGTCCGCGACTGGAGGTAGCGAGTAGTGGCAGCACGTACGGAAAGAGAGGGACAACAGAAAGAAAGAGAGAAAAAGAGATAGAGAGTCTCCGGCAATACGAGAACCGGACACACACACACACACACACACACAACACTCTCGCAGCCATCTGGCGCTGAAGCGGCACGCGCTCCACCGGCGAAAGCCGAGCCCCGCCAATCCCCATGAAGCATAGGGTAACGGTGCGAACGGCGGGCCGGCACTCTGCTATCGTGTCGAGTATTTACGTATCCTGGCAGGTTACGGGAGGGCGACTCCGCACGACGTAGCGTAGAACGGGCCAATATGGCAAAGAGCTGGTTTGGTAAATGCGTGAGCGGTATGTCCGCGTGGTGCGAAAGGAAGGCTTTTCGACGAAGGCGGGCGGAGGGGGGAGGGGAGTTTTGCCCGACGTAGAGTCAGAGGGAGCGAGACAAATAGATGCAGAGCTACGAATTGAGGTAACGAGCGCGAGAGAGACACAAGACGAAGAAAGAAAACAGCGAACAGTTAGGTTCACGAGGCAGAGAGCCCAACAGGCGGCTGTCTGTCGGGCAAAATCAATGCGTGCCGGCGACAGGGTACCTTTCCCCGAAACACCCGCTCGTCGAGGGAGGAGGAGTCCTAGCAGCCCTCTCTACCTCTGGCAACCTCTACGAGCCAAGCCAACCCTCCTCTCGTCCCGACCTCTCACCGTGAACAAGGCGCGCGCCGTCCGTGCCTCATGCCATTTCCCCCAGGGGCTAATAAGCTATATTATTTTTATCACGGCCAAGCGAGGGAGAGACCTGCCGTACTAAGGTCGCTTCACCCCAGATGCAATTGGCACACCCCAGTATTATTACAAAACTACCCCTTCAGGCATACACACGCTTCTGTCCGTCGATGCGTTCGACCGTCGATTTTTACGGCGCTCCCAATGCTTAAGGGAAAGTGTCACGTGACGTACGTGTTCCGGTAAAGCAATCGTTAAATAAAATTCAGAGAAAGGGTCACAGGGCGCAGGGGAAAAGAAGATTAGCAGCATAAAGTAACGATATACAGACCGTTTCATTCTCGCCTAGAATTCATTTTTTTGTAATGAACGTCCTCTCCGATCATCCTGGGTGAAACAGACCGTGTAAGTTGTGAAGTAGCTTGCGACGGGCAAAGCTCTACTCGCAGTCGGTGGTTAATTATTAACACGAGCGCTAGGGGTCTGCGCGGCGCACTAAGAGTTTGGATAGAAAGACGAAGGGACGGCGTGAGGTTTAAAAGGAAGGGGGGGGGGGGGACACGGGTATGTAACGGGTGGGCGAGAAAGAGGAATTAACGGCAACACGTGCCAAGTATCAGTGGGTGGGACATAGAGAAAAAAGATGTAAATACTCATGTGGTGTCTAGGACGGTGGTCAGTACCTACGTCTGATTAGTTTTGTTTCGACGTCACGAGATTATCGTGCCGGCGACAAGTAATTAAAGATTGCAAGATTGTCCAGAGGGATCTAAGGGTAAAGCTACGGGGTACCTACCCTTAAGTAGACGCGACGTTAAGCGTCCACGGAAGCTACAGGTGAAGGTAAAATGAATCCTTGCTGTCGGTATCACGCGGCTGCGGACGGAGCTTTTCAGGAATAAACCGCCAACCCCCTAAATCAGGGGGATGGTACAAGAAGAGAGAAAGAGAACGGACTGAGGGTGGCAGGAGAGAGGCAGGAGAATATCGAGTGAGACGGTCTAAGTGTCTGATGGGGTTCCGGAAGAGGAGCGCGAGAGAGGGTGGTTCATGACGTTGATATCGATTCCTAAGGGAGGAAACGACTGAGCCACCCTCGTCGCTCTGGGATGTAAGAGGGCAAAGAGGGTTCGATGGGAGGGGGCATAGGGAGAATCAGTCTAGAGAGAGAGAGAGAGAGAGAGAGAGAGAGAGAGAGAGAGAGAGAGAGAGAGAGAGAGAGAGAGAGAGAGAGAGAGAGGGAGAGAGAATTGGGGGATGAGTTACCAGTCGAATGGCAGGGGTGGGTGAGTTCGTTGGTGCCAGCGAGGGTTGACGAGAGTGCCTTGGCACCCTAATTCGAATTTAGGTGTTGGGCGGGTTGGCAAGTGGGCGCAATGCGGTGTCATGCTGCGGGCGTTCTCGAGACCACCCCTTTTCGCACCCCCAAGCTCTGGCTCCATTCCCTTGGCGTACATGTCGAGAGAATCGCCCACCGCCCACAGCACATTGCCACCGGGAGCCAGGGTGGTGGTACCGTATCGCCGGCTTGCCGGTTGATCTGCGAGAATCCGGAAAAATCGAAGGGTCTGGCCCGATTATCTCGAACGAGGGGGATGAGCCGAGAGAAGGAAGGAATAAAAAGAGTACAGGGGGTCCTCCTATGGATAAGTCCGGGGATCTTTGAGACGTCGAAGGGGTCGTGGGAGGTGAATTTAGAACAACCCCCCCCCCCCATCTCACTGCGCCGTATCCAGCTTCTTCCTCTGACTTGGCCAAGAAGTATAGACGTCCCATCGAATAATCCTCGCCAAGCCGGATTACTGCGATATCAATCGGATGGCTGGACTTCGGCGTCGCCAACGTCACGGATACGAGCTGCAGTTTTTTTTTATGCTATACTCAACTATTAAACTTCTACTACTATGGTATTGCTACTTCCGGTTCGACCTACGACAGATCCTTCGGAGTTTTGGCATATTAAACGGTTACTTCACACTTTCACCGCAGTGTGTCGCTAGTGTCCTCAGTCGCACGTGGAGAATTCCCATTGGGAAACAAGGACGGTTAAAATACGTAGATTCAGCCTCGGAATGGAGAATAGACAAAATACAAAAGGGGAGACCATCGCGAGCACCTATAAATTATGCCATAAGAAAATCGTACAAGGGAGTGTGTGCCTGGGAGAAAAGTATGTTTTTTGAAAAAATACAAAGGAACGTTGCGGTCTTAAAAGCCCATAGAGATCATCCATACCGTATAAACAGTCCGGACGTAAAATCAGAGAAACACATCGCATCGTTCTGCGCGCACGTAAATCACGCAACATGTGTATCGAATACGCCACCGTGTCACGTGAAAACCCACGTGTGAACAAACAAAAGTAATAATCCAATGGTGAGTAGTATCTGCTTTGAAAAATCGATAAAAAAATCTTTTAGACAATTTTTATCATCAAACCCACCCCCACCCCTCCGCCCACTCCATTCTTTTACTGTCTTATTTATTTTCTCTGCAAATCTAAAAAAAATCCTTCTTTGGTACCGAAAAAGATTAGTGGGTCGTAATTGCAGATGGGCGATCCCTACCCCCATCCCCTCTGTCTCCCGCTCCGCCATTTCTCCGCCACTCAAGAATAAATGTGAAAAATCATAAAACGAATGGGAAAACTTCATATTTTCCCAACTGTGCTTATCGCGTGAAAATGACCCGGAACCCCTACCGACTTCTCGTAACGACTGACTCGTATTCTGTCTCAGTGACAGTGAAGTTCCTGGTGGAACGTATACGTAGATACTATCGCCCGCGAGACTCCTGGTAGTGAAGAGTGGGTGAACGCTATATCCCCGGTTATGGATATTTAACGGGTGTACATAACGGAGTTTGGTTTACTAGCGAGTCTCACTTGGGCGCGAGTCGAAGTTCCGTAGATGGCAAAGGAAGTGTCAGGAGCGTGAAAGCGGGGGGCGGGGGGGGGGGCGTTATAGCAAAGAAGATAGCCAAAGAGGGTGTGTACAAGGACGGTAACAACGGAATTATACAAATCGCAGCAGCCAGCAAAGTGCCAGGGTCTGTTATAAAGCTGAGAAAAGCACCAGGGCTTGTTCAACCCTCGTGAAAGCGTAATAGGATCTCACTGATGTCTTCCCGGGTGCACTAGGTAGCAGGAGCGGACTCGGAAGTCGGGTAGCCTGAGACATAAAGATGAGACTTGGTATGAGTAAGAACAAAGTAAGTAAAGGAGGGTTTGGTGAGAGTAAGAAATTTTACTCTTTGAGAGGATGAGGTCTGCCTGCCAGGAGACGCTTCGAGGAATCATTCTTTCTGTAGCGCCGGTTTGGGAAATACTGCGTACTCGTTTCTCGGAACGAAAATAAAAAAAGAATAAGAGAGCAGGACTGGCGACGGGCTAAGGGATAAAAATGGAGATCAGCTGCGACAACGCGTCCCCGGGGACAAGTGGCTTTACGGTGGTACCAGGAGAGATAGAAGGGAGCGAGCAGGAGGGAGATAAGTAGGAAAACGCCCGAGAGGACAGAAATTCTTACACAGCCGATACCAAGGATAGACAAGATACGAAAACCTGGATATCTACTAAAGAGAGGATAGCAGGTGTGCGTCTCTTCTTGAGAATAACACCCGTTATTTTTCGGTCACACGGTATACAGAATGTTTCCATTCAGAAAAGCTAACTATCCGTTTGCTCGCAATGGCGCGCGACAGTACTACCATTTGTACAGTGGCGTCTGCGTTTGAATTGCCAGGAGGCCAGCTGGTGGAACTGAAACGTGGTGATCCTCTCCTGGGAAAATTCGTGTATTACTTGTCATATACCTTTTCGTTATGGTATAGAGAAATTACATGTTTCCCTATCATCCTCGTCGTAGGAACTTCCCGATGAACGGTGCGACTAATTAAATGGAAATTTACGTCGTTGTATTTACGGGAAGTTAGTTTACAGAGAACAAGAATTGGACGGGGAGAATTACATTTTTCTTTTTTTTTTTGGTAAAAATATGCGCAGAGAATAACACCGGGTGTTCGAGTTTCCGACGAAGAGAAAGAGTACGGTGTTATCCTGGAGCAGAAATAGAAAGACGTAAAATAGAAAACAACAGCGAGAATCTTCTAGCTCACCCTGGGGAGAAACTATGGCTTCTACTGCGTATAGTTGGCACAGAGCCGTTGGCTAGATTGCCATTTTTTTTGGATCCCCTACGTCGATCGTTGCCATGTACACCAAAATTTCTCCTCGACAGTCTCGGAATTATAATACTTTAGAAAACCAGCCCAAAAATTCCGTGCAGAGTTATTCCTTCTTGGAGCAGCACTAGGTGGGTTCGATACACGGTGGTATCCCGACAGAGTAAATGCCGACGACGTCCCAAGGGATGTAGTCTCTCGACATGGGGAAGAGTAGAGATCCAGAAGAGGATGAGGACGCTCGCACAGGAATTTCTAGGAAGAGGGACCAGAAGAGGTTAACGTGAAAAAGAAGAAACTCACTCTAAGACAAACCATCAGGCGTCTCCCGGATGGGTTCTTGAGCGTCAGGATCCTTTTGTCTGTCAGATTTTTAAGAGCACCACTCAAGGCTCATCCACTCTCCTCATCCCTTCCAATCCTCCCTGCGCCCTGTACACTGCTGTCCTCTGCTCTTCTTTTTTTTAGCCTTCATCGTCTTCACAACACCCCGACGTCTCTTTGTTCAAGTGCATGTATACACTTGGCATCCCTTTTGAAATTCTGCAGGATGGGATTGGAGCAAGAAGGGTTCCTGGAGGCTGTTCTTTCAACATCGATGGGTCTATGGAAGATCCTTAATTCGCAATAAAAAAAGTAAAACAGCTCCAGAATTCAGATAAGGATGTAATGACTCTGAAAGCAGACTGGCTTTGCCAATAAAGTTACCCAGTTCGGTATCGTTCTACGCTTCGCCGGTATTGGACCACGTGAATTGATCATTTTTGAGTGGTAACTTCCTCTCGTGAAGAGCAGTTAACCAAAGCTGAGCTGAAGTGGTAGAAGAGAGGAGCGTACCGTCGCGACGCGTCTGCGGCGGTGAGATAGCGCTGAAATACGGCCAGATAACCCGGGACGGGTGAGTCTGGCAAATATTAGAGGATCCAAGAATTCTTTCCACTCGAAGAGTACTTGTATATGAACTGGAGGGTAACGTTTATCCAAGATGAGACACGTAGTTTCCAAGGGTACGTTTTAATTTAAAAAGTACTCCGTTAAAGGGCGCCTGGAGATAAAATTTTTTAAATTATCCCTTAGACTAATTTCCTCCGGCTATAAGGGAAGCTGGTATGAGGTCCGCACGAACCTTTCATGAGTTCCTCGGAAAAGTTTAATTAAATTGTTTCTGACGAGAGAGTCATTGCGTGAAGTCATATATAAATTTTAATACTAAACATCAAAAATAAAATAGGTTATGGGCGACAAGCAAGACGGCCAGACGATGAGCGACGTTATTTTCTCTTTAAATCTTATCTTATTTATATACTTCCTGTTTGGAGTTTAAATCATTTCTCAAGAGTAGATTATATCGCTATCAGGTACCAATTCCGTCTACGTGACAATTTTATGATACCACGACACGTGTTTACATGATGTATAAAAAATGTATCAATTCCGTCGTCACTTACCTTGTTCTTTTTCCGGCAGTTTTCCTTGCGCCTTCTTCTCGGGTGCCTTGGGCGAACAGTTCTTGTGCGCGGGTCGTACGGTTAAGGTTGGCGGTACCTGAATAGACAAAAAAATCCGATTACAAACAGTCGTGATGGAAGAAAATACCACTTGTAATCTTTAGACTCACCACCTTCTCAGATCTTTCTCCGGAGGGTAGTCTTGCTATAGCTGCTTCAGGACTGTCTTCCGGTGGAGGCGGTTGGACTATCCAATTGTACTCCCTCTTCTCAACGGGCAATCCCCATCTCTCGTACTCTAAACTCTGAGTGCGTAGAGTTTCATAACAGTCAAGACACACCACGGCGAAGTCTCCATTCTCCAGGAGTAAACTCTTCTCAGGTTGTCGATGATACCTCAGGAAAGGGAAGTCCTTGACGGGCAGAGCCCTCACCCGTTTCCTGTAGGTGGTGATGCCGCACACGTAGCAGCAATAATCGTGGGTGTCGTACTGTCTCTCAGCAGCGTTCACCTGCTGTCCACTGGAGAGACTCTCATATCGTCGCCACTGGGCAAGTAGGGAGTGATAGCAAAAGGTGCAAACCAGGGCGGATCCATCCTCTCTGAGTTGTTCCGCATTGGGTGGTGACTGATGTCGTAACAGTTCAGGAAAAAATGGTGCGTTCCTTCCCTGTGGACGACCGTAGAGAACTCTGGCCAGAGTGAGGTCACTGTGTAAACCGCAGAGGAAGCAGTAAATAGAGCTGCTGGAGGTTCCTGGATTACTACCGAAGGTACGATCCGAGCTGGAACTCGGTGGTGTGGCTATGGAACGGCTAACGTCGCCGTTTGGATGTGGACTAGGAATATTGTACCTAAAACAGGTAACGGATATTTATAATGCGGGGACCCTGTTATTCGCGAGGTATTATGAGAATGATCCGTGATACCAACCTGCGACGTTCTAAAGGCATACGCTCAGCATCCATGTTTTCCCACTGCTGCGCTAAATGATTGACGCAGTGACTGCAAGCCAGAACTCTTCCGTGGCTATCCATACAGGCATTTTCAGAAGTCCTGGCCATTCCTCTCAGACAGGGAAAATGCATTGCATGGGAGTTCATACCTTCAGGACTCGTCGAGAGCCTAAGGCAAATATACGATAAATTATTAGTTGATACTAATCATCGATACGATCTTCATTAGTACTTTAAATAATCATCAGACTCACCATTCCATGTGTGTACGAGGATAAAGTCTCTCGCATATATAGCACCTGTAATTCTGTCCTAAAGCGACCGTACCATTTTCGGCAGGACCGTTACTTGGTGAATTTCGTTGACCCGGAGGCGGTGCTTTCACACCCGCGTTACGATGTTTACTAACAACTACCGTCGACTTGTTAAGGTCGTAAGGTTTAAACCGAATGTCACTCCCAGCCGAATTTGCTGGCGATTTAGCCACAGCAGGTCGTGGCGAGGGACCTGAAAATCGATTTTTGTTTTTAAATGAATTTCGTATGTTATAATTAATGCACAATTGTTGGCAAGATTCTTACACAATTGTCTTCTGTGTACAGAATGAACTAAACAGCTGTAAAACTTCAATATATAAAGTAATTTTAATACTGACCTTGCTGTCGAAAATCCATATTTTGCCCTGCAGGCTGAGCTTCGTGATTCTCCCCGCTGAAGACCTGCTGCTTCTGGGGTATGGCCTTGTAACAGATAGAGCAAACCTGTACCATGCCCTGGGGACTTATCGGACTGGCACCAGAAGGCGGTCTTAGAGAACAGATGAAGGGAAAATAGGCCTCCTTCTCGGGATTGGGGCAGCAGTACAGCAGCCTAATACTGGACGATGGGTACTCTAGGGCGCAGGTGTAGCAAATGAAATTAGTAGTATCCATTGCAGGTGCCTGACGTTTACGAAGAGTATAATTCCGGTCACCGTGTGGTACACCCTGACGTGTATAAGCTTTCCACTGGAGTAACAGGTGATTCTGACACGCGGAGCAGGCCTAAAAAATAAATATATTAATGGCACACTGTCAGCATACTAAAAACTGAAGAGTATCACAGATTTCTCATCTTCAAAATTATGCATTTTCTAATAAACCTACCTGCACGCGACCAGCACTGTCCATTGGACGACTTCTGCTTGGTCTAGGATGTAACATTAGGGATGGGAAGAACGGCGGAGGGCTGGAGGCAGGATGTGGTGGCGTTGGCAGTGGTTTCGCTGCTATGTGACTGAGTGATCCTCGCTTGAACTCATCTCCACAGACATAACAGACTTCGGTAACAGAATTCTTGTCCGGCATCGAGAGATCCAGGATATCCGTCCCCACGCTAGACGTAGAGCCTCCACTATAGATGGCTGAAACAAGAAGAACAGTAAAGTTAATATCGCATCAAGTGTGACTTAGAAGAGACTGTGATATAAAGTCAAGAAGATGGCAACATGATAGTAAAAGACACAGAGATAAATAAACTGGAGAATGACATAGAGGCTAAATGATGAAAAAAGAATATGTATGTATATACACACGTTCACGTTCGTGTTGATGACGGGAGTACAGAAGGAAGCGAACTAACTTACAAGCATGCGGAGAACGAAAAGTGCCGCGTAGCGGAAAACTTGTAAAACGTGCATTTTTTTTTTAACTTAATGAAATAAGGCTGCAGCGATTAGTGCAGCGTTATCTGTGAAATTGTTAACCTCTACTTACTTATGTTTACATTAGCGAGCCGAAAGGGCTAAGGCCAACATAAACCCCGATGAGATTCGTTTGTTTACGGCGAATACATACTAAAGTTATGATAATCGGTCAACGTTAAAAAGCAGCTTTTACTTGAATCTGACAGATGCCACTATATGTTATAATAGCGCGAGCACTCACGATTAGAGTTCTTCGACTGGACCATTTCGTCTTGAGATGTCGCGATGGCTTGCAGCAAACGGTCACGCAACTCTGCGACTATTTTTAAAAGTAGAAAAATTATCAGTAAGCGCGGTCGCACGATACTCCTACTAAGCGCAAGTCAAAGTGATTCGTGACTCTTTAAAAGCGGTAATCGCTGTCTCGGCGAAAGATTGCAATTGGAAATTCTTGGATAAGCAAGTAACCGCATAAACTCCTACATATGACGGGGGAGGGAGTGATCTATTCCGATGTAGAAGACGAACAAGACATTCTTTGTACACCGTCAGTGAAATTACGGCCAAAGCCGTCCGGCTGACCTCAGATAAAGATCCAATTAAACTCTTCGGGTCATCTTAATAATTAGGGATACTACGCATGGTCTTAACTTTTGCATTGCTACGTATTCCTTGAGAAATCTCAGAATTTGATTCGACTGATAATATATTATTAAAAGCCTTCGCTGTCTTATCCACATGTGCTACAAGAATTCTCAATGCTTTCTTCGCTGTCATCCTGAGTGACAATATGTTTAACCATACGAATGAGCATCGAAGGTGTTCTTAGGGCTAAGATCACTGATCGATGAGATCATAAATAAAATTTGATTTCCCTTATATAATTGAATCTGAGGAACACCAGTATTGAGCAGAGTCGAGATTGTGCAATCACTTATATGTATATGTAGTAAGACGATTACCGGATAATTCTTTACGCTCTATATTTGTAATCTGAAATCCCAATAAACTTGGATGAGACCTCTCAAGCTTGACTATCATTCAGTCTGAAGATAACTACAAGAACCCCATTGGTTTTGCAAATGCAGAGGAAGATGTTCACACCGAGCGGCAGTACCAGGTTGACATTCATTACTAATGTCTGGCATAAACATAACTCTCGCATTACACGTATTTCCGCATGAAAATATCAGGCATCTGTGTGTGAACAGCTGAGGATCTCGATGATCGATAATCCCAGTGGTATTCCTAATGTACGCCCGATTAATATTCTCCCGATTAATTGCAAAAAGTAGTGGGGTTCAAAAGTATTTAAATAATCTTACACTGCAGTGTATTCTTTTAACTCGCGTTTCCATTATTGACTGAATAATATGCAAAATTAATTCTTCATTACCGTAATATAATTATTAAACCGCGATCAAGACACCCTCTAACTTAATAAGATATTCGAATATCCAAACTTCAGTATCTATTACGCTCGATAAACATCTTGCAGGCTGCACGCATAATAGGACGCATTACGAAATATTGGTTTTCAGTTTAATAGCGTCGAATTGTGATACGCGGAACAACATGGATAAAATCACCGTGTCTCCCATGGCATTGATTACAAATCGATTATCCGGCGCTTCCTCCTGTAATATCATCTTCGCAATGAGGACGCGGCATTTACAATTCAAAGTAAAAGTATGATCTAAAGTCGCCTTTGGATATTGAATTTCGCGTCGGTGGTTCAGAGACAACCTTTACATTCCTGATAAAAACCCCACGAACGAAAGTTCGCTCGATATAAGAAAGAAAAAAAAAGAAAAAGTGAAAGAAAAAAGTGGTTAGGGCGAAAAGAAATAGAGAATATAGATGCATGAAGCTTAATGGAACCCTGGTGAATCGTCCACACAGGGCACATCGAAGATCTTCACCTTGCGGTTGAGGAGGCAAACTGGATTGCGGAGCCGGTGAACTCCTCGGTGCGTGCCTTAAATCCAGGGCGGCTTCGTTGGAAATTCTTGGCTCCTCGACGGGTTGCCGAGGGCTCTGCAGTCTTTGATGAGGCGATTGCAATCTCTGATGTGGTGACTCCATAGTGAGTCTCGCCTGTTCCAGATGTCGAGATGGATCCGTGGTGTTGGAGTGCGGTCTTGGCAGCTCTACTGAGTTAGATGGCGGCCTTGTTTGCTCGACTCTAGGCGATGGCGAATTCGTTGGAAGTCTTGGCGAGATTCCCACTGAACGACTCTCCTGTCTAGGCTGTGGTGGCTGATCGTTTGTCAGTCCAAGTACTTGGGCGGCGTACTCACCCTGGAGAGCCATTTCGGCACCAGTGAACGGACCTCCGTCGCATCTCTTTAGCCAATAGATTCGTTGACTATGAGGCCTCGCATCCCTTTCATAACTTTCCCATTGCTGCAGGAGGAGAGCATAACAGAGACTACACGCCTTGACGGCTCCACTTCTGATACCTTCGCCCCGATAGCCATTAGGCGGTTCGTGCGACTCCAGGAATGGGAAATAAGGCTCGTTCGGCGCTGCACCAGGACTCGGCTTGACGCGGAGCCAGTAGTGCTCGCCGTGGCCGAGGGTGCCGCAGACGAAGCATATTCGTGGCCCTCCAACATCATCCGCTGTTAAAGGATTGGACTGTGCATTCGCGAGCGATTGCCCTTCAAGTCCCGGCTCATTCTTCACGTACAACTTGCTTTCCATCATGTCAGGAAACCATCGGGTCTTCTAGCGACCCTCGTATATCTTCCGATTGTGTACGCACGCCGTACACGTAAATCACTAAGCGTAGATATTAACGTAGATTCTTGGTGCTGCACGTATCTGAAAGAACAGATAAAATGAGAGTTTATTTTTCATGTTAGCACAAGTGTTGCAAAGTGGAAAGTAAAGTAGATAACGTCTTTTGCAAAAGGGATACTACAATTTTTGACCAGATTTAACGGCTGTTCTTTAACAGTTTAAAGAACATTGGTAGAAAAATATGATGTGTTGCGTGTGGGAGTTAAAGATACTGAACACAAAAAAGGCATTGGGCAAAGAGTAGGGAGAGTGAGTAGGAGAGAAGTAAAGTCAACATTAGTATTCCAGATTAGCACTCGACATCTGATCAAACTGTGAGTCTAAAATTGACTTGGTCTCCAATGCACAATGAGGTATCGAAGTAAGCATCCCCGAAATAAAACAGGCCTTGTGGGGTACAATTTCATTAGTACTAGTAGTCTCAAGAGCACTATTTCAAAGAGTCTGAGTTGTCTTATTGTATGCAAATGAGTTTATTTGGGTGCAGCTGTGACCTCATTCTCTCAACGGTGGACGGAAAACGCGTGGCATTCCAATATGTCAAAACAAAACAGGATGCACAACGATGGTTCCTTGCAAAGTAAAAAGAAATTAATTTGCAAGGTGTCTATCGTAGAAAATATATAAGAAAAATTAAAACTAAATGAATCATAATAAAATCTGATTAGAGATATATATTCGCAGTGAACTAGTCGATCATAACTTTTACAGTAAAACTAATCTTCTTGGCATATTCAATGCAAAAGCGTAACAAATTGACAAAAAGTATTTAAACTAAATAAGACAGACCGACATTGATTAAATTCTTACAGAACAAATCTTTAAACATTTAAATTCAGTGTCCAATGAATGAAAGAGAAATAAAGATTTATGAATATTTGTGTACACTAAAAGTTGTTTCATTAAATGATATTACATTAATTCAAGTTCTGACATTCTTAGGTGCCAGCTGTAAACTGTATCTCTGAATAACACTACGCACTGCGAATAGCTTGTACTTTCACCGACACCGGCCAAGAAGTGCCTCTTCGGATATCGGTAGCAATAGAAAAAGTTAGCAAAAGCATAATAATTCCAAAAATTTCAAGCTAGGCTGGCATTTACATAAGATTCCAACGACAAATGGTGCCAAAATAAGTTCACGCATACTGTCACGAAATTCATCGAGTCTTAAGCTAAAAGATCTTCCTCGAGAGGATAATCGTTGAAAGAAACGTAAAAGACATTGAATAAATATTTAAATAATGATCGAGGAATATAATTCTACATAAGCTGGGCAAGACACACGATCATACAATGAGTCCGAGCACAATGGTGGCAGGTTTCGTCGAGGTCTCTGATCGAAACTCATTTCGATCAGAGCCAAGCTGATACCCATGTCCAGAAGTTGCTCAAACGTATTCGAAAATCGAGGTTATCTAGCGAAGTTACAGCTAGGAATAAAATGAAGAAAGGAGTACTAAGGGACTAGCACGATTATCTGAGCACACTGGCCGTGCTGCTTCCGAAATACGCGGAGCCACGAGCATCTCGACTAGATCCGCTTGTAATTTTCACGGGACACTCACACTTTCACAGTTCGGCCTAGGCGGGCAGAGCATCGCTAAAACGTCGGGGCGGCTCGTAGAAGGCGACGCGCACCGCACAGAAAGATCAGGGCTCCCTTATCTCGGATTCTAGTCTCTGCCATACGTGCTCGAGCACCACACGGAGTCGCGGGGTGTCACCTTCAGCGTGCCGTTGCGCACCGTCACATACATATTTACACGTGATACGCACCGTTCCGATCGGTCTGGAGACACGTTATACCGTCGCGCACGTTACAAAAGCGATACGGTGTCTCGAGCTACTACGAAATATACATTTTACGACGGCACGGCTCCACAACTTGAGTTCATTCCACCGCCATGTTGAAAAATTGCAATAGGCTTCCCATGATGCCACGCAGCTTCATCATATGACAGTCCGCTCTGCTAGCCAATCACAGTGAGCGACGCATGCGTGCGCATACCGGGGCGCTAATGGACTGCTGCTATGAGAAAAGCCGCGTGAATTTCGAAAAGCATCATTGTAGTTTAAGACCTGGCGAGACCGGCGTCGATTTTTTGAACTGCAACTTCGAGTCCGACCGGTTGTTAAAGAAAAAGATACCGTGTGAACATTTTTACTCAAAAGAATCACTAAATCTACGATCATCGGCTGCCCCGTCTTTATCCTATAGAACTGTCGAAAGCAATAGAACTTTCGAGTAACTTGGTTTGACCAGTAGTTTTTGGACTTGCGCAACGATAAATGTATTCTTTATCCGTGTACGATATTAATAATAATAAAATAAATACTATAATACAGAATCTTGTTCTTAATTTAAAATACAGGCCCACCAATGATGCATTTCTAGAAACCTGAATATAAACCCGGACCGATTTAAATCTTGTCTAACAATACCGCTTTCGTAATAAAATATTATTTTCAGAGAAGCATCTAGAAAATTCGAGGAAGTTCAGTTTTACGGGCGTCAGAAACTTCGTGAAGAATGTGTCAAGGCCAGAAGAAGATGAAATAGAACGGAGCCTATAGCTAGAGGGCAATATGGACGCTAAACATAAAAGTATTAACAACAAGTAGGTATTATTCACAATTTAAGAACTAGCTTCGCGAAGGTGAAACACAAGAATGTAAAAAGAATTATTAATACCCGAAAATTCGTATAACCGACGCGAAGCCAGTCTTGGAAAACAGGTTAGTCCCCTCCTTGCCCCGTGAACTAAAGGATCGAACACGCCAGGCATTTACCGACATTTGCTAACCGAAAAGCCTGAGAAAGGGTCCCTTCCGCAAACAAACTTGCAGCAAATATACCAAAATCAAACGAAAACGCCGAGTTCCTTTGTTGTTACTAATTACAAGCAGATGTCAATCCCCGTCCGTGTCGCATTAGGAACGAAATGCCAGTTCTAAAATTATAAAATCCAATATATTCCCAATACATAATTTATGCAAGGATAACCACCACGCCAAGTGCC
Source organism: Trachelus troglodyta (assembly GCA_030142635.1). NCBI lineage: Eukaryota > Metazoa > Arthropoda > Insecta > Hymenoptera > Cephidae > Trachelus > Trachelus troglodyta. The sequence continues at coordinate 227,275 of JARQTJ010000648.1, read as the reverse complement.
TTTAACGCAGATAAGAAATAAACAATACATAGATAGATGAGAACTCAAGTATAATAAACAAGACCCAGTCTCAAATATAAATTACAAGTTAGCCCAATTACGTTACCATATTTGGCAATTGTAAAAATCATAATACTTTCTCCAGAGTCGTGAACACATTTCTATCATAAGTAGCGTCTGGTTTAATTATGAAGCAGACAATTAAACAATCTCCCAATTTAAAATTCGCTCGAATAGTTCTCGGCGATGCAGTCATGAGTTGTTTTTTTTTTCATATTTTTTTTTGCTATTTAATACGTCACTCCAACGGATGCTGTCATTCAGCGTCTAATAGGCGTAATGATAATATTGATGAAATTGAAGCCGTCGTTTTCGACATTTTTTAAGCATAACAAACATTTGTAAAACTGTATAGGTTAGATGCAGTCATGAAATAAATATACACTGATAACAAATAGTGGTTTCACGATATTTAATCATCACAATGCGGGACATAGTTAGTCTACGTATTTATTTCGTGTAGGGTTGCATCGGTCTTGTCGTACAATATTTTTTAAATCTTTTTCACATTTTTCTTCGCCTTTATTTATAACACCATCAATGAGTGGGACCCTGATGTAATACTAAAAAATAATTGGAAATACTTTAAAAATACTCTTTGCAAACGATGATCCTGTGGACAAGGATGCGCGCCCTCCGCTACTATCCTCTCAAGTCTCTCCACCGTTCTTTATATTTTATTTTTATATCTTGTTCTTATTTTTTTCATCTTCCATTGTCTCTCCTCGCTACTACTATATGGATTAAACGCTCCCTACGCACTACAACGTCTCCAACGATCTCCTTACAATTTTATACAGAGACGTAATCACAAGAAGTTATTACATTATAATTATATTATAGTTATTCTTTTTGTTATTGAATAATAATTATGGTAATAATAATAACAATCGTTAACCGAAAAGACACGCAGTAGGAGTACAAAGATATTTATTGTGGAAGAGGGGGGGAGGGGGGTTGGGTTTTAAGATAAAAGAATTCAGTCCACTGCTTTCGAAGAATCCTCACTAAATCTACGGTACTACGTGGTTAACAAAAGTTACGAATAAGGATAACGAAAAGTAAAAGAAAGTCGTAGAAAAATTAAACGTAATGTTAACTCTATGTGCCACTATATCGTGAGCCGGTTATTCGGATAATCCTCGCGAGGATTACGTCCTACACAACTTCTCCGACAACAGTGGCCTGACACGGCATTGCATTGAAATGTTTCACTAACTTCGGATTTAACATTGCCAAACCATGACGTATATCCCTCATCGCGTTTACACGTGACTACGTGAATTCACGATAATCTTGATGACCCAAGATTGGAATAGAAATCAGAATTATACAAACAGGAAAGAAAATAAAGTATACATAGCAATTAAGCTTCGTGAAGTGATAAGAAAAATAGAACAAGTAAAAACTTAAAGGTTATTTAAGCCTGGAGAAGGGTTTACGTGTAAACGCGAGTTTACGCCGGTCGGCTGTATCACTTTTTATGACTTATAAATAATTATGAACTAGGTGTACATTTGCATTGATGTATGACTATAACAATTGCCACGTATTTCGCTCATTCTCACAGTATTTAACCGTCTTTCCTTTTTTTTTTTACTTATTTCTCGCTCCTCAAACAATTTCATCCCTTTCACTCTTTTCGTTTTCTCACACATGTATTCTCTCTCTTTCTCTCTATCACACACGCGCTCTTCATGTGTAGTAGATTGCTCGCTTGGATGTAAGAACAAGTTCTATTCTAGTATATCTAACGGTGGTAAAGGGTGCGGTAACAAGGAAGTGAATTCTGCTCTATTACTGACGTCCATTTTGCTGGCTGCTGATGGAATAAAAAAGCTGGTGAACCAAACGATACCCGTAATATATTATCGATCCCAGAATCGGAAGGCTTTTCACAATAAGGCTTGGCACTATTGCGAAACTGACTTCCTTTCTTGAAATCAATAAGAATCGATAATATCTTCTGAAGAATTTTTTTTTGTAATTTAACGGTATAAATGCCACGTATACGTTTTATATATACATATATATGTATATACTTTATTAGTGTATTTATAGTCATCTATGGCTCTGTTTTATTCTACTTTTACTTGTATGTTATTATGTCTCGCCCGATAGATTATCGCTGGTACACCAGCTTAGTGCAAATCGGATTTAACATTTGGTGAACTTATGACTTTTGCTCGGTTTGAACCCTCCTGAGGTCACGGAGGTTATCGCAACTTCTTATGTACATATAAACAGATATTACGGTAATAACGCTTGCTATTTGTATAGGATACTTCAGCAAAAAAAATGCTCCTAGTAAGGTTATCCCGCGTGTCTCATTTTCTTTTCATCTTCATTCTTTTTCTCTCTCTCTTTTCATTTAACGCGAATTATTGCGTTCTCCATGTTTACTGTAGCTCCAATACCTCCTGTTGGGAGAGAACAGGAAATGCAAGAGGATAAATATAGAGTTTCCTATGAAACTGGTTGATAACAAGGAGAACGTAATTTTTATCTTGCATGACTCTATAGTACAAAGAGAAGTTGAGACACGTCGAGTAAACTACTTTACTAGTCACATGTTTAACCCTTATCACTCCAACCAGCAGTACTGCTGGAATGATAAGGGTTTGACTGTACTAGAAATATGTTTATGGAAAAAAAAGAAAAAATATAAAATGCAAGGATTGTCGTCGACAGTCAATGACTATTATTTCTTTATCTCTCTTGAGACTATCTCATAAGATCTTAGTAAAGACGACGGTTTCCTATTATGAAATCAATTCATTTCCCATTTGCGCACGAAGAAGTCACGACAATACCATTTCATTGCAGGATCCTTTACAAAACAGGAATATTATGACAGTCGTTTATCAAGTGGTACGGGGCTATGTGTTATGTATAGCGTATTCGAATGTTATAATAAATATACAAAGGGTCAATTGTTACGATAAAAGTTTTGACCCCTGCACTCTCGGGCAGCGTCTGAATCAGAATTGAACCGCAGACGAAGAAAAAGAAATAGAAGGTCAAAAAGAATGAGAAAAAGAGAAGAATACCATAAAGAAAGAGCAAAAGAGAAGAAGGGGGGGGGGGGTGAGAGAAAAAAGCGAATTTCCGTGAAACACGTAAGCAACACATTGGTCCATTTATCACTCGTAGAAAAAAAGAGAGAAAGAGAATATGTGAAAAAAAATAAAGTAATAAACTGTCCCTTATGGACTATATCAACTTTCATTTTTGTCAGCGATATAATTCACGTAAGTAAAACGCGGCACTTCGTACCATAAATTCCATTATTATTTCCTATAACGCGTCCTCATGTCTTTAGACTCTCCCGCCCTTCACTTCGTTTTTCCATTTGTATTATTTCTACTTGCATACGTTTTACGCGAAAAACTCTTCTCCACGGTTAAAACTTTTAGCATCGGGTTACCGGCTAGAATGGACCGCGATGTCGTAAGTCGCATAGTCATTGCCAATAACCGTGATATTTCCGTTTAGCGGTATGAAGTTTTATTTCGACCTGACTGTCGTCCCAGTTTTTCAGCGAAAACTATAATTTTTATTTAGCTCGAAGCAGGAGGGAAACAGATAAAAGAAATTCCTTTGTTTCATCCACGAAAAGGTGTACCTGACACATTCACAGCTAAAACGAATAGACGCAGATTAAGGAGAAAAATAACGAAAGGGAAAGAAAAAGAATAAAGAAGAGGGTTACAGACAGATGAGAAAAAGAATAAGAAAAAATAAAGGCCTATGTCACCGTTCGTTCGCGGATATCATTATCCTGAGGTCACTGCTTATACAATGAGAAGACATTTGGTTAGAATTAGTAGGCTTTAGGAAAAGCTACGCAATATCCGTGAAATATTATCCTCGGAAACGCGCGTTTAATACGTAATGCGTCCGGCATCAAGCGACTTCAACATTATAGGGTGCGCCTGTCATACGCATACGACATTATTACTCTCCACGTGCGCGTACAAAAAAGCTTTTCGAACATGAACAATTAAACGAAAATGAAGCGTGACCGAGGAAAAAAAAATTTGTCAAAATAGATTCCCATTAAAAAATAAAAAAAAGTCGCTCTTATTTAATGTTATTCTTATTGAAAAAAATAAATGTCGCGAATAATACGACTGTCTCCATATTATACGAATACAAGCAATTCGATTCTCGAAGGAAAGCGTGATGTTTGAATCACTCGGATACAAGCATGGCGATAATAAACTTTCTTGGGGGGGCTAAATAATCAAGCGATAGGAAAATAATTGTAAATCGTTAATAACCTTCGCGGCAAATGAGAATTTCGCCATTTTTGTTTTATCCAATTCAAACATACGGCCTTTCGACACGACACGTGAAAATCCTGAAGATTCTATTAATGGCGCTGCATTGACGCATCGCGCGGCGTTCTCAAATATTGTTGTTGTTGTTATTCGTCTCATTTCCAGTGAGAATCCTCTCCGTGATACGTTCCGTTGATGGCTTCCTGGTGGCTACGAAGCTGGTCTCCATCGCGTCGTTGGGGCTCTTCGGATTCTGCTTGTCCACGTGGGTCAATTCAATGGGCAGATAAATTGTCCGACAGTGACCTATGTCGGCTCTGCACAGAGGACATCTCTCGCATCTTCTGGCGCAGTCGAGACAAGCCACAGCGTGTCCACAGGGAAACAGTGCAGTGTCCAGAGTGCGGTCCATGCATATGCGACATAGCATAGCATCCAGGAGTCTGGCCAGGCACTCCCGAGATTCCTACAAGAGAACGCGAGAGAGTAAGATCGTATATCTCAGTAAAAAAGCTAATAAAACAAATACTAATCAATTAACCAAAGTACCTTGCATTTTCGATTTTGACAGTCATCACCGTCATGCCTGTCTACAATTTCATTCTCTTCGGGTAATTCAATATTGGCTTCCTCACAGTACAATGCTCTCCTTGCATTGTCGTATACCTCTCTGCAGGTTCTGCGAATGTCGAAGACGTACTTCTTGCCCAGGGTGGAGTCCTCGTTGAATATAGAAATAATAGTTCCCTAGTGGGCAATTAAGGTCTACGGTTAGAAGTACTCAAGTTTCGCGATAACAAGTACGTTTATCGAATTCGAGATTATGCATTAAAAATATTCCACTACCTTAAGGTCGCGGATGAACTGCGCAGTGACGGCACTCCTCACAGTCTCGCAGCTATAAAAGGCATGTTTCTCCGTAATTGCTCGATATAATCCACTGGCAGACTGGCTGGAATCCAGTTTAAAATCTAAAGATGTTTCCTCGCCGTCCAGAGACAAATACACCAGATGGAACATCCTCCGTTGGGAAGTGGCGCTTTGTATAGCTGTGTACGGTATGCTGGAAGATAAATGAATTATTTAGCTGCGAGCGATGCGAGAGGAACCTGCATTGCCGGAAGTCGAGAATCTGACTTTGATAGCAGTGAATTAGAAATGACACGTGCTGCCTCTACCGTGAGAATACAAAACAACCAAGCGATTCGACAGCGTAGTCATAAAATCACTGCCTTCTTCTTTTTTATTATTTTTTCTCTCTCACATAGACGCAAGTGGAACTACACAAATTCTGACCAAGTGGAACCTCCACGAGAATTCACTGACACTGCATAGTCAGAATCTCTTGAACTGGGTCACCCATCATCCATTCGGTATCAGGATCGATCGATAACGTCTACTTCAGGTTAATTAAATCATTATCAGAATTAACTAACGTACTTCTGTGTCTCCTCATCTTGTCCCCGATAAACCGTAATGCCGTGTGGACCAACACCGATCATCGAGACTCCATTATACCCGAATTTACTGTGAAACATCTCTTGGCCAAACGTATCCAAATTCGACACTTCCTTCAGGAGCCAATATTCAGCAGTGGATGCCTTCATGCCCTGAAAATAAATTTATTCGTCATTGGTCCAAGTGCACAGCGACGTCATTAAAGTCAGTGCTTCCCACAACTGTGTCGCTTTTATCTATATAACTAAGCAAATCAATCCAGAACTCGAGGCCGTAAACGTACCTTGATCTCCTTGTGCTGCTGTACTATACGATGTAGGAAATCCTGCGGTTTCGCCTCGCAAGGTTCTATCGGCTGTATCTGGCAGCACTGTGAATACAGTGCATGTGGGGGTAGTAAGGCATCGTAATCACCACCCTCGGCCTGAGCTATCAAAGCGACCAATCTCGCCACGGAGGACCAATCCGAAACCTTCAGTCTTCCCTCGACGAGTTCGAGACGGGAGTGCAGGTAGAATTGATGTCTGTAATTAAAGAAAAAAAATTGTCAGACATTAGCATTCACCACAACGGTCAACTCGACATTGCATGATTTAGATAAGGTACGCGACTGGTAATTTTTGAATAATTAAACGGTTTCCTGTATCCGCGTCAGACTACAGATAAACAAATTCACGATTGTATGACGTTTCCTGAATCTCCGCATAAATTCCGGTTGAGCATAAAAACCAGTGTAAAGATACGCGTGAAGAATTTGTGTTGATATTATTGTATAAATGGAGATAATTTTTTCTGAAATTCTTATGGGGATTTTATCTTGAGAAATATTGTCGAGGCATCTAGGGATATTGTTACGCAAGATACTGTGTCCTATGTTATTATAACGTATAAGTATAGTCAGGGCTATCCTGAAGCAATAAACCTTACAGCTCTGGACTCATTGATGTTTCATACCTTTGGTAAGCAATCTAGAAAATACATAAGACTTCGCTGGAACGACCTGTAGGTAACTGGTCCATGGCGATATTAGAACGTCCTATATGTATATACAGAGAATAGTATATAAGTGCATATAGGTGGATGCAATGCAGCGTAGTAATATCCATTCGTTGAGTTATAAGGGGGATACCAAGCACTACGTAAATTATGACTGGTATTAAGGTACGCTTTTACGGCTGGCTTTACCCTGAGATCATCGTATTATGGAATTAGTTTGAAAATAGAACATTTGAAAAATTCCGTTAATACCTATTTCCGGAAAGCTGGATCAAACTGTTTAATAGAATTTAATATTTATTGTTTCGAGCTAATCTATATATTGTAACAAAAATGTAACAATAAACTCCGCTCCGTCACCTGGCTCGAGGGCACCACTAGCCCCGAGCATGATTATTGCGTATTTTATCGAGAACTATTGTGTAATTGCGTATATTTAGCGTTTTAGGTTGATTATGTTTAGAGGTAAGATCCCTTCCCTCCCTTTCTCCATCCCCATAGGGTACTGGCTCTAGGACTGTCACCGAGGACATCACCGTGGACCTGCTCCGAGGACTCATCGACACGGAAAGGATCGAGAGAGTGGCTACGTTGCCGAGTCAACGAAAGGCAGGGATGGCATGAGCAGCGAGGAAACAGCTGATCGAGACTCCCGTGAGATGGTGCCCGCCACCATCACCACGTGTATGCAGCCCCGGTGCACTCCCGTCACACGGGTAGTAAAGAGGCCCCTGTGACAGGGGTGGAGCCCTCTCCCTCCAGCCCCGTGGATGTGCCCGGGAGGATTTCAATGACAGCCCTGGAGACCACCACAATGCCCGGCGCGCGACAGCCAGCCCGCGCGCCGACGAAGCCAGCGCCGTGCCACCCGGCTGCAAGGCCCTGGAAGGCCCGTAACACGGAAAGGACCAATGCCCTGCCATGCCGGAACTGCCAACCAATGCCAGAGCGCGTAGCCCTCTCAGCTGACCAGTCCCAGCCAATCACCGAGGCCCTGGAGGGCCACGAAGGCCAAGCTACCGGAAAGTTCTTCACTTCGAGCCAGGGTGCGACAGAGTGAAGAGTAACGAGAGAGAAACTGAGATTGAGAGTGATTTTCTTTGGGATTACAATGTGGCGCGGATTGTTTGAGTGAATACGATTACCGTATGATTGCGTTTCTCCCTTTGCCATCCCTTCCCGTATTTCCCCGTAGCGTTTGCGGTTTAGATTTTGTAAGTCCCTTCAGGACGTTAGCGAGCCGGCCCACGTGGTCCGGCATTCTTGCAGTTTCCTTTTTGCGCTTTAGTCTGGCCTTCCGCCCCTACGCTCGAGGCCAGTGGTATATTGCGTGCGTGCTAGTACAATATTTTGCGTCCCTTTTCGAAAGCCCTCCGTACCCTTTTCCTACCCCGCCCGTTTTTGAGTTTAGGATTGTAACCGCCGAGGTATTTGTAAGTAGCCACTATCGCGTTCGGGAACCTTCCTCCCTGAGACCCCTGTGCTAACCGTGCCTTTTCGCGTTCTAGTAAATATTCGAGGACCTCCCGCGGTCACTATACGGTGCTACGCCGTAGAAGTAGCTGGCGCCCATTTGTTGTTATTTTCGAGATATCTAGTGCCGGTAAGCCCTCCTTGCCCCT
>JARQTJ010000648.1:33889-215263 GCA_030142635.1 Trachelus troglodyta | reverse complement strand
GAGAGAGAGAGAGAGAGAGAGAGAGAGAGAGAGAGAGAGAGAGAGAGAGAGAGAGAGAGAGAGAGAGAGCGAGCGAGTGAGAGGAAAGCATAACAAACGGTAGCGTCACATAAATAATACATTACGGGCGAGAATTTGTCCTTTCGCTGGGAGTCGTTTTTGAAGTTGCGCACCTCATGGCCCAAACTCCCGCCTGTTACGAGTTACGATGGCTGAGTTGGTAGACGGTAAATTAGTTTTGGCTCGGGTTATGCAATTGGTATGAAATCAACTCCCCGCTGCCTGTGCGTTCGAGCAACTTCAATAACACGCAATGAGAATGAAAAGCTGGATTGAAGGTTGACGGAGATAGTTTTGAGGTTAAACCGAGATAGTTTTGGGTAATTACTATAGGACGATAAATAGAATCGCAAAGGTCGATGAGCTACGATTTTTCATCCCTTCGTCTGGTGAGCTTTCAAACGATTAATCATTGTTGCGGCGTAATTAATGGCTTCTACGAGGAAGCCAAAGCTTCTTGGCTACCATTTGTACGTGGATATGGAGTATACGGGGTTAGATACAGGCAACTTATATTTATAGATGTGCATATATATATACATATATATACGTATACGTATCCAAAATGTGATTGCGTGTACCGAGTATTATGTTGCGGTTCTCTTTCTTAGTGAACTCTTTAATTTTTTGTCCAATCTTTAAGTGTGAAACTTGTATGGAAAGGTAGAGACGAAAGACTGATACCTGCCGGTAATTAATTAGGTGTTGAACCGCGCTCTGGTCCGATGGCGCTGCGAGCGGTATGTAAGCACTAGCAGATCTTCGCTTCAAATATTACGTTTCCATCGTGCTGGATTTAAGTTGGATTAACCAATCAGGTGCCAGATTTGAGAAGAATATTCGTGAATGGTTGTACGTGATTGGTTTATCCAACTTAAATCCTGCATGATGGAAATATGATGAAGTTAAGTGAATCCTTGCAGTATCTACTCGTATGTAAAGAGTGGAGATGAGGGTTTGACTAATTTGATCATTGAAATAATTGATCGTAATGTAATAGATGATTTAAGAGTTATTTAAAATTATAAGGTAGGTGATTCATTTGATATATAGAAATTTTTTAACACGAATGAATAGTGGGTAATTGATTTTTTTATGCATAGTATTTTCCGTCAGATGTGTGCATGGAGGAACTGTAGCAAGTATTTCGTAAGCTTCGTGAAATTTCACGTTTCCGTCTAACGTTCAAATTTTATGGACGAGTCGGCCCACCACGTTATAATGGAATTTTAGAAGCAGCTTGAAGAATACAGCATTGCCTCGTGAAAGGGAGTGAAAGGGAGAAAAGTATAAAAAAGGAAGAGAGGGTTTACGAAAGAAAAAATCTTATTTTTTGGGAAAATAATTTCTTTATTTCCTCGAATAAAATTTACATATGGGAAAATTCAAATACGAGAGTATTCATGGGAAAATTCGCCCTTGCGAAATGCGCCAACAGGAATGCGAAAATTCGTCTGACTACAGGACAGAGGTTAGGGGGGATTCACATCGAAGATGATCTGCGAATAAATTTCAGCGACATTCACGGGCATATCTTAAACTTGCGGGAAAGAAAGAAGAAAAAAAATTGTCCTGCGTGATTTCGAATGAAGCAACCCGTAACTCTCCTATAAACTTCGGAGAGTGGAAAGAGTTTCCAGCGACGATCTCGTGGGACTTCGAGAGTAACAAAGTAGCAGGGTTAAGTAGGTAAGGCAGATACCTAGAATAAAAGTCAGTGAGATTTGCGAGAAGAGCAGAAATGCACTACTGAGATACGAAAAATAACATTTTGTATAATAATTGTAAATTATTAATTTGTAAATTATCCTGAGTGTAACAACCCTTATTTTCAAGCACCAATCCTTCGAAATAATTATAAAAATGGTTAAATCCCTTAAAAAATTAAAGAATTTTATTTTATCCCACCCCTTCAGGATTATCCGTTAAAAGCTTCACTTTATTTTTAAAGAGATTAACTTATGTTTCCACTTACTCGTACCTCCACTGACAATCGAAAAACAATTTCCCAGGTACTTGGAAAGTTCCTTCGAGAAATTCTACTGGCTCGACGAGGAGTTAACCTGAAACCAGGATAAATTGGAATACCAATTGTTCGAGCGTAGACAGTAGCAGATCGTCGGACTGTAGAAATTACTCATGAAACTTCAAGGCCGATTCACGATGAACTTTACCAGACACTCGCCGGGACCGTCGGGACTATTTGTCAAGTTGACCCGAACGTTAGTACAGTAACGTTAGGGTGGAATACAGTGAACCTTCGTCTATTGTTTCACATCCTTCCAAGGATGAAACTTCTAATGGCACGACAATGGAGGAAAGCTCTCGGACGCGTCTTGCACCCCAAGTACAGAGAAGACGAGAGGGATATATCCTTTACGTGTTCCTAAGAAGGATAGCAAGTAGCATCCACAGTGGGTCGGTTCTCACGAGTCTTTTTGGATTTATTTACAGTTACGAAAAAGAGGGGAAAAAAGAAGTCCAGAAATAAAAGAAGAAGCATCCTGGCTTCTAAATCCTTAAGGAAGCAGGAAAACTTCATTGGATTAGTCGACTTAACCCCATTGCCAATTACTTTTCAAATTTCTCCCTAAGATCAGGGGACGTGATATTTATTCATTAGAAACAAAGAGAATACAAGAATCCCCGCATAAGACTAAATAATGAATTTACATTGTCAAGGAGTATAAACAGAGAATTGAACAATCAGAATTTAAAAGGAGTATACATATACACGTATAGACAGGGTATACGGGAAGACAGGAGCAGCTCGACCGCCCCTCCCCTCTCTTTTTTATAATCCACGCGCATGCGCACACGCGAAACCGCGCCGTCCGCCATTAATTACTCACCTAATCTAACACAGCCGATCTGCTGCGACCGATTTTAATCCCAGGAAAATTAGTTTCAGAATTATGAAAGCGATATTGCCCAGGCATTTCCGCCGTGTCGAACGTACAACTATTAATTACGTCGTCCGCTCTAATTTAACCCGGGCAAAATCCTGTCAGGCAGACGCTTGGATTTTAACCATCGACCCAACTTAATAATGCTCCTTGATTCGGGAGTGATATACTGGGATAACGGTTGAAAGCCTTTTGGATTATGTTCCGAATGATAAAACTCATCTGGCAGGATTATATCAATACTCCTACAATAACAATACCCATAATAAATGTATCTACGTGTACAGGCTTGCTAGAAAGTTACATACATTGAATGTACAGATGATACAAGAAGTAAATTTTACAAAGGAATTTTCATGTTATAATTATTATTTCAGTTCAGGTTAGGTTAACTTTTATTTTCTCTCTTTCTCCACAGATATATTGTATATATATCAGCCGCACAGCTCGAAGTTGAACCAAATCTCAACTAAATCCAAATACGTCAGGTACGCCGCATGAAATTGAGTTACGCTTGTCGATGCGTTTCCAGACTTGAACCACGTACATACAAGGACGGTACATACGAGTAGACGAAGTTAGCCGATTCCTCTATGAATCTGCGAAATTAACGCGACTCCCCCAGAAGTTTAATTAAGTCGCAAGAGTATGTATACAGCAAAGGCGCGATTAGAATTCGTAGGTTCATTGCCGTCGCTAATTAATCGGTGGGTATTGCCAGACAAAGGTGGATGGAATTTCAAGACAACGAGTGATGGAATCCCTTCGCGAGACTCTCGCCCCAGTAACTTAACCTACAAAGGGCTTCTTCGTTACCGGATAGAGACAGTGGATGGGGCTTAAAGTGTCTAGCGCTCGCGATGAATCCAAGCCTAACCTAACCTACACTCAACGAAAACACGTCGTATAGAAGCATAAGCAGCCAGTGGCTAACACATCCACCAGTATGATTGCAGGACTTTAAAAACCTTTGAAAAAGCTTAATATCCCGTGGCGCTTAACGACAAGTAACGCCGTTACCAGTAACGAGGTTAAAGGTGAGTTCGCATTGGCATCCTACGAGGACAGGTAAGTTCACAAGTACCTTGGTCTGTTTCCCATATTTTTGTTAGCTCAATTTGATTAGTACTTGGAAAGAAAACGAAAAAGTACCACAAGTACTTTGACTAACTTGGATATTCGAAGGTTTCCCCCCTCAACCCCTATACCCGCCACCAGAACTTGGCAAACTTGCGCGCGATGGCAAAATATTCCTGTTTGAAATCCAATATCGGGCAGAAGCGTTTCGTTCCTGACGATACTATTGCAATAGCGACTGATTTATATTCACGAAGCAGCCCCAGTCAGACTACCCATAGTCTGGCTGGAGACTAACCTTATGAGCATGATCTTCGCTTTTTTTATACGCAGTGACCTTTTTCGTTCTCCATCGACACGAAGACTCTTCTTCCTTGTCGTTCGGTACCAGTGCTGCTAATACTGTCAATAGTACCGAACGACAATGAGAACAACCCTAACTCCTTTTACTCACCCTACGTTCTAGCCAAACCTCTGCTACCTCATTGTTTTTCTTTTTCCATCCTTTCCGTAGTGCGGCTACGTACGCTCTTCCAGTTTTCTACGGATTCCAATGTTTTTGCTGTATCCCGATATCCCGTCTATATTCTTTCCCATTGGCGTAACTACGCCCACTTTCGCCAACGCCCTCTAGGGAACCAAGGATGTTCGATGGCAGAGTTCGTCCTCGCTACTTCGAACCCTCAGTCTTCTGCTCCCTTATTGGGTTAGCCTGGACTCTGAGAAAAGTAACACTTATAACTTGTAAGACATTGACCGAGCCTCAGGATCTCAGCAGTGTATTTTCAAGCCTGTCTAATACAGGCGTCCCGTCAGGACGTTCCCAAAGGATGTGGAATTAGCTGTCTGTTAGAAAAAATTCGGACTGGATCTCCTGGAAAGGTTTTCATCTTGGCGCATCCCCTCCTGCTCCTGGGATATTGGGACACGGTCCTACTGTCAGTAGATAAGACGGACATTGCTGATAGAATTAATTTAACGTACGATATAGATAGAGGGTATAGTCGGTAAGAAAAATATAGGAGCGTTGGCTTACAATGTGATAAAGTATTCTGAGGTATTCCCATAGGGGGTGGCTATCCCCTGAAAGTAGCTAGGGATACGTAGGGTACGTGGAGAGAAAAAAGCCTGAACTGATAAAATACTGCCCGATGTTTGGCATTGTGTTATTGAACAGGGAATTCGCGGATTTCCCAATTCTGTGAATCCTGCGACTCGAAGGTAATAGTTGGAAAATGATGTACCTGTGTGTATCCCGAGAATAAAGGGTCGTAAATACGAACGGATGGGCGAAACGACCCCTAGGGAAAACCACGGCCATAAGGAAGAGAAATCTCAGGGAAAAGTTTTGTTTTCCCCCATTGACAAAAAAAAGTCACTTAAGAATTCCTCATACGAGGATCGTACGAGCTCATAGATGAGACTCGATCTCATTCGTGTTACGTGAATTTTTTTTATCGTTACAAGAAATTCAATGCCTTCCGAAAAGGGACGTAACGAAATTCTAAAAGTTCCAATCAAATCACGTGGACACCGCCGATAGTTTGACTGTAGTTAACGTCAATCTTGCAAGGAAACTTGTACCTGCTATAACCTTACCTAAGGTAACCCGACACGACCTAACCTAACGCAGCGTATAAACTCCTGCCTTACCAGAAGTAAATTCTCCAGCTGAAACCGTCGACCTTTTGAGAGACACTGTAGCATAATTAAATCTGGCCCACGTCAGATTAATTTTGCACAGACTTGCCCGTGGCTTCGTGTGCTTTTAGTTTTAGTCCACAGGACTGCCAACCATCCGGTAGACTCAGGTCGGAGACCGTCTACGTAATGCAGTGGCGCTTTGCGAGCACCGAGTTTTGTTCTTTTTGAATGAACCTGTAAGGCTCGCTTCCTGGTCTAGTACATCAAACCTCGTGCTTTTTTAACGCGATAAAAACTCGCTTTACATGCACGATGCGTCTGAGTCGTTCAACCAACAGTTTTTCTCTCGTTTCCTATATTGTGTATGGTAAACATACGAGCAAATTTTCTACATGATGATGATTGCAAATTTTCATGATATACATATATACATATATATATATATACAGTGATTATTTTATAGTCAACTACATACTAGTAGTCTTGCCCAAGGATACGAAATCGAGTACCAATGCAATTTTCTAGGGATAACAAAAAATGTTCCCAGTAATATCCAGTGATATTGTACTGATAAAAATGAAAGATCTCGAATAACGATTATCGATACTATAATGTGTTTTTGTCTTCACATCGATTAGTATCGAGGCATCAAATCACTTCGAAATGTATTTGGCTCTCTTACCGAGATTTCCCACTGGAATTGGGATGTACCAGATTTAAAGATCAGCATGGCCGCTATTTTATATCTTCGCTATCCACTCTGTGCCAGGAATCTCACGCTGATTAAAATGCCAAAACCAGTAATGGTCGATGGAGGGTCTCGGGATATACTAATCTATATAGGAAAACTATCGGCATCGTTTCATGAAAAGGCTTTTTTAAACAGGCGCGTTCCGCATACCTTCTGAACCTTTGCGAAACATATCGAAACAATTTTACTAATATGAATCTGATTCGGTATTGTGAACGAGCCTTAAAGTTTTTCTCCTTCCTCAGAGAAGATTGTGTCAGGTCAGGGCGGGTATGTCGCGGCTTTAAAATTAAAACAAGCTCCGCCACCACGTATTTACGGCTGCGCGGATTATATGAGGATTTACTCAGGCAACTTAAGGAAGTCGCAAACTGTATAAATTCCGGTGCGAAAATAACGAATAATCCTGCTTGTTGTCAAGACTCGCGAAATACGTATTAAAGAGAATTTACTTTTTTGTTGTTGGTAATACTATAAACGTGCTTATATTCTTCACTGATTTCAATATAACGGTATAAAACGATTTGATGGTCTACTATTTTCTTTCAACTATCCTTGTCCCGTCGGAAAAATCGCGATGCTCTCCAACGAACGAATTCGCGATTTTCAAACAAAAGCGTCGCTCTCATGGATATCACAGTTATAAATTGCTTCGATAACTGCTGGCTAAAAGAGCGACAATCGAATCACGTCATTTTTTTTTGTATTATTGCATTCTTTAATTTATCACTTGATAAGAAAACGTTTAAATTAAAAAAAAAAGAAAAAAGAAATTTATGCTTCCGACGATAACACCATGTAGGAATGTATAGATAAAGTTGAAATTTAATAATAAAATTATAGCAATTAAATTGTATGGTATACAGGTATACTGTGAATATCTGGTATTTAGTAATATAAAATAGAATTTATATCTTTTAAACAAGTTTCAATTCCTGTATCACGTTTCTCGTAAAAACGCAGTATAACATTTTTCATATTCCCCAGCAAAATTTGCCGAGCAATATAAACGGGCGGAACGTTCCACTTTTTCGAAATTGCTTTCTCAAGAAGGGAACAGCAGATCCCTAAGTAACTATGCTTAAATTTTTTTTCATTCCTCGCAAGAATCACGCACACACTTAAAAGATCTTATGATCCTTTGAAGTCAAACTTTTTAATTCTTCAACGTCCGACTCGTTGACTTTTTCAACTTTTTACCATTTAATCTCCTAGCTCGTTACTTTGCCTGATAATTACGCTTAATGAAATCACAGAAAAAAAGTTTCCTAATCCATGCGATATAGCATACAAAGTTTTTCGCGAGTTTTGAATCTCGCAGTAAAATTCAAATCGTACAAAAACCTAACGAAGCGTGAGAAAATTCAACCATGGCTTACGTAATATACATAGAAGGTATAATATCAGTATATATATATACATAATGTCTCACCTGGTGGCTTCTTGCAGCAACAGGTGTGGCGGAACCCAAAACTTGACCCTTAGGGCGAACCTTAAAGGCGCGACACCACCGCCAGTTTGTCTCTCGATGGGATTTCTGAGATTTAGCCAGAGTTCCTCGCCCTTAGCGTTCTGATATTTCAGCCCGAAGTAATCGCACTCCTTGCTAATCCCAAGGCAGTCGCATGCCTGAAAAAAAATGACGTCATTAGTAATGGAACTTGATTCCATAAAAAAAGGAACAAAAAAGATTAAACCCTTATCGCAAATCGCGTACAACAGCAATATAAATTTTTGCGAATTTTATCCAGTATAATAATTCTCACGCAAGGACACGCGCGAAACAATCTCTCCCGTAATTAAACGTTTATCAGGCGCAACACCCAAAGCCACGTGCAGTCTGATTAATCCTCGTAAAACCGCGAGCGATTTTGCGCACGGCGCAAAACCACACTGGCAAATAACCGTGTAACAAATAGTATGCCCATAATTTAGAAACTTCCTACGACCTTCGTAAGTCGTTTGCTGGTCTGTGTGTCACGTAGCTTTAGAAGGTGCGTGATGATGGTAAACGATAACGTCAGACAGAGACCTTTAGAATTTTTCAGTAAAAAAGGCAGTAAAAAATATAAAAAACACACATCGTAAACAATGTATATCCTATCGAATCACACGTGGCTTTCGAATAATATCCCTGACATATATGCTACAAGATGGAAAAATATATTTCAATGTAAAACCATACGCGTGCTTACTTTTTTATGACAAAAATTGTATGCATAGCTACATCTGGCTTTTTACATATTTAGTTTTCGATCTGTCAAAAAAAAAGACATTTTAGTCTAGATCTAATATGTCTATATCCGCAACAAAAAAAGTTCTTGGCATACCAATCTTTATATGTAATACGAGCCAAAGTTTACTTATCCCATAAAGTCGCTTGTCGCGCACATGTGTCCTGGGTGACCTTAGAATAATTTAGTGACACTAACGGAATCGCACGCTGGATTACGATGGTTGGCAACTGCGCGATCGAGCCGAGGATTTCTTCAAGCTTTATAAATTACATTGGAATTAAATTAGCGACAAGGTAAGCGAGATTGTTAAAATATTGTGGGACGTTAAAAATGATATTCAGGATCTTAACCCTGAACATCATATTTGATCCTGTTTCCATATTTGAATTGACTAGACTAAATATGGCTCTGAAGCAAGGGAACGTTTCAGTTTGTCTCCAAGATCGTATGAATTTATCTAATTAAAATTATAAAATTTGCATGTTAAATCGACCGGGATTTTAAGGTTAAATTTCGTGTCACGAATTCAATTTAGATCGTGACCAGTTTCTTTCCTTGTGAAATTAGAGGTTAGGTGTACCTCTTGTTCAGATTGGTCTTTCTACATTGTGAAATAGAACGTTATGGAAAAACAGGGCGTGGATATCAAGAACGTTGAAATTTAAAAGGTGGATATATGTATGTGCTACATGAATAAATAGAGATCCTATCAAAATAAATTTTTTAAAATTAATCAACCTTTTTCGTATACCAAGGAATATATGATTAAATAATAGAAGGTATATATATTTGTTTTGTATCTTATATACAGATCGGAGAATTTATTTTGGAATATTTTAAATATTTCATAGCGGCAGAAGGTGTTTGCTGCCAGAATCGATCCTTTGAGGTAAATTCGAGATGCAGTTTCGGTCCTGAAAAAATCATCCAGGATGGACGAAGTGCTCGAGATGATAGATACAGGTAGTACCTATGGAATTTTATAAAGAAAAAAAAGACAGAGAACGTGCAAAAGTATTTTGGCCGTTTTTTATCCGCCATTTTAGTACCGAGGAGCTTTTTCCTGTTTTGACGTGAGGACGTATTTTTTGCAGGAAACCGTCGTTTCTCCGGAAACGTTAATTCCATCGAGCATACGAATCTCTATTCCGTTTCAGATCCGCTCGTCGGTCGCCGGCAAAAAGTTAGAGATTCGGAAACACGAGTACACGTGTACAGTAAGCGTCAGCGATATGGTCTGTAGCGAGGATGCTGAATAATGAGTACTTGACAGCGGTCTGAAGAACGCTGTTGACGCTTACTTTACCTACAAATATAGGAGTGAAAAAAAATGAAATTAAATTGATCGGGTCTGTAATTATCAATTAGTTTTGAATAGAATATGAACACGTAACTATCCTATAACATTTTCATATGAAATTTGTCAATTTTACTTAAAATTTACAATTTTTAAACAAGACTACGTTTTTGAGGAAATTATTGTGTATCCGCCATTTTTAATTTATTCGCAGATCTTGGATCTTTTTTGTCGTTCTCTATAGATCTCCAGCTGCCTTTTCTTGGCCTTTATCCTTTTATCGGGACCCTGTCATTTTTACAAAGCCAAATCCCTAGGCCTACGAGTAACGGATTTCCTCCCCATAGAAAGAGTGACTAGCGCGAAACTAAAAGCCACAAACAGGAAAAGAATCTCCCCTTGAGCCGCAGGAAACGACGATTCCACGGTCGATTTGACGGAAAAGTCCGGTCTTTCTATCCGCGCCCTTAAATCGACAGAGGTGAGAAAATTCGTTGTGAACGTGAGAAACGATGCTTTTTCTTATGCGACAAAATATAAAGTACCTTCGTAATAATTCCCAGAAAATAATACGTATACCCAAAAGCCAGATGCCATACACGCTATACGTATTATGCCAATGAATTTAAAATGTAAATTTCATTCCAACCAGAAGAAAGTTCTCGACTGTTCATAAAGGTGTAATAGATTTTCACTTAAAACTTATGTACAGTGCTGCCATCTCTGCCTTGCAGCTTTACTACAGTATAAACCTTGCTCTGTTCCACACACAGTGCCTACGGTTCCCTAGCGTTCAGCTGGGACAGACTATACCTTTGCTGTTTGTTCATTGCAGAGTAGGTACCGCCCCATTGCTATTTACCAGATCTGAATGAAACTGCATCCCAACATTTCGTGACAGAATGAGACAGTCTACAGTTGGCAGTTTGCAAGAGGTTCTCGAAGATCGGTTACAGAGAAGGTTTACTCAGTTCTCGGGTCAATCGGTCTCGAAGACCGTAGACATAGTAAATAAACGGATACAGTTAGATATTAAAGTTAACGTTATTCGCTTCGCTGGACCGCGAGACTTTTGATCTGATGGATATCCATAGGATACATAGTAACCTATCTTGTAAGACTCTTTGAAAAGTCGTGGTTCAAGATTTCGCGAAAGTACCACGTGAATATCTACCTACATAACGTAGCACATAAAATGCATACATGTACAGTACGTGTAGGAAGTATAAAGTCCAAAGTTGCAACGGGCCAGTAACGAGTTGAGCGTTAATATCAAACAGAAGTTCAACGAATTATGTCGATCGTGTGAAAATGTCGAGTCAAGCCGTGAAAATTGAGGGGGATATTTAAACGGGTACGAAAATGAGGCAATTTGCATTCGAGTGAGTAAAATTAATATCGCGAGCGGCGCAAATGAAATAAACTCATTAATCCAGCATGGCGTCGAGGACAAATCAGCTTCGTGTTGGCTGGGTTGCCGGGTATACAAGCCGTGTTCGCCAAGTCCTCCAGAATTCTCTTTTCTCTCGTTGTACATGGTATAAGATATACCCAAGAAGATCCTGAGGGTAAAAGAAGAGGTGGCTGTACAGTCGCACAAGAAAATATCTCTGAAACAGTCAAATAGATATTTTATCCACGTGCTGCACGGTCTGTCTCCTCTTGATTAATGTATCTGCATATCGTTAGGTCGCAGACGACACATATCAGGAAGCACTCGAGAAGAGACTTGGCCGACGTCCCCGCAGACGTTCCAGAAGGAACGTGACCCCGTTCCTACCCATAGATATACAACCTGAGTAAGTTCGAAGACTATCCTCGCAGCAGGAAAAATCTCCGAAGAAGAAATCGAATTTCCACTAAGGATTTTTCCGCAACCTCTTCATCCAGAGGGCGCTATTGGTATTCCCGGTGCGATTGGGGATGCATCCAACCGGATGCTGTTCCTGAAAATCCCATGGCTTCGAGACGGTTATCCCGTTGTGCTACCGGGAGACTTTTCATACCCGGTAACTTCCAATATATCGGAAATCGTTTTCCCATCGTTTATTCACGCATGGCGACCACGAGCGGCCATTAAAATCTACGACGTACCAAATATATTCCCAGACGTCCTCTCTCTCGGGCTGGAACTATGCGTTCGGTCGAAAACGGAAACTCCAAGAGAGTTTCATACTCCGACTGGATGCTGCTTGTTTCACTGACGTCTCGCCCTGGCGCCAGAAACGTAAACAGCATCCAGGACGGAAATAGACGTTCGAGTCTCGGCCGCCGTGCATGCGCGATTCGAACTGAACAAAGCGCAAGTATGCGCTATGGTTACTTCGAGACGTGTCGTTGCAACGTGGATCCGCCGTTGTAGCGTAGAAGTTAAGGGGTACCCTGCTACGCGTGGATTCTATTTATAGTCTTTGGAGTGTTGAGGCGAAGAGTGATATATAGATGTCGTAAATACCCATGTGCAGGATATTAATTCGCTCTGTACTATACTATACTGTGCTAAGTATGTATATGGCATATACCAAGCAGACAGCAGAAGCATTGTCATTATTCAACATAGTCTCCCTTGTATTCATACCTAACCCTTAACCAACGGCCATAGACTACATAAGCCAGATGAGATACCATTTTCAATGTTGATACGTGTGCCACGTTTGCGAATCTAGGTCAGACGAATGATCCTCGGGCTGGCAGGGTATACGGTCTTTTCAGATACAACAGCTGCACTTTGTTTTCTCAGCGGTCGACCAATCACGGCGCAGACCCCGCTCGTAAATCATTAGCGCCGCAACGGCCCAGACGTGAACCTCGTGCACGGGGATGAGCCTTACAAATTTTACGAACGACTTCGAGATTATTTATCGACTTTCCTTGTTAAATCGTTGCTAGTAATAGGATTGGCGAGGGCGTCGTGGATTTTTGTGATTACGGAGGTACGGAAAGTGACGTGAGTGATTAAGTATTATACCGAGAGCCCTAAATTGCCATTATTTTCAGAGACATGTTCGGAGCCATTAGATGATTCGGTAAGAAAGCAACTCGTGGGCGTGAGAAGAACGCCAGGAGTCAGTCATGCTTCGGAGTAATGTAATTTTGGCAGGGTGGCAGAGAAGATGCTAATGCGATTTTCAGTCTGCTGGTCCGGAAGCAGGATTGGCCTTCCCTTGTGGGCCCACCAAGTTTACTGTTTGGATTTGCAAACGTGCTTGCTCAAACGTTACTTGGCTCTGTGCGAAGGCGAAGGCTTACTTCGAATTCCAAGGACGATGATATTCACGACTACCGATCAAACCATTCAACCTACGGACGCGGAACAGAAATCCTGCGAAAGATAAGCCTCCGAGGGGAGGGACTTGGAGAGACATAGGAGAGGTTAGGTTGGGTGATAAAAAATGAGAAAGATTCCTTCTATGATGTTCTATACGTATATAGTCATTTACGTTCCTTTTTAGACTGACATTATGGTCACGTGTGATACCACCTTTAGTCTGGACTCCTTAAGTTACGATGTTGACTACCCTGGGACTGGGGAAACGCAAGTACGGCTTGGGTGCTGTAGGTGCACTGACCTCGCGGAAGGTCAACTTTGTTTACAGGCTTGGATGCTCCATTGGCGTATTCTTCGAAGTAAATTTTTATCTCCTTTACTATTTTTCGCTCTCCTCCCCTTACTCTTTCGCAACCAGGGTCGACTACTTTGGCGCCAGTGCCCCCCAATCGCTCTATGAACTTTATAATCTCTATGTATACAAGATTATCCCCAATTCTTGTGTACTCTTCATCAATATCCCTGAGAAAATTCCTTTCTTTTTACATAAGGTATATCCCCTTCCTCCTCTGTCTATCAGACTGGATAGCAAATGGTTGCCAGTGAGATGCGCATAAATCAAGCATAAATCAAAGTATATATGAAGCATAAAACAAGCATAAATTCAGAGAAGGGTTCTTTTTCAAGGCGATTCAAAAAATAACACTAAGGCGTATAATGGTGTATCAAAATACGATATCCTTATACGGAAAATAATATTGCTTTCATTATTTACTCTACGAAGTACGTTACCGAGACACCCTCACCAGGAGGAAGCTTTCCCCAAACTGTCTCCCATAACGAGATTCAAGCACTACCACTTCTTCAAAGAGCAAGATCGAGTAATAATGGTTACCACATTGAAACGTAGCTCGTATACGTATCCTTAATCATATAAAACGTAACCAAATAAACGGATAACAATTAGTACCAGGATACAAGTTAAATCTTCACGTACTAATAGAAATCTCGTTCGCGCACTCGAAGGTGTCCAGGGGAGTCGAAAAGATTAGAAAAGTTTCTTCTCGAGGGATCCTCCAAGATCCTCTATATAGGTATACCCGTACTGCCCAAGATCTACAAAAGCTTCTTGAAGTCCTGGAGAGTCCCTAAGGATTTCTATCCGCGAGTGGCTACGCCGTACTTAACGATCCTCACGGATCTCAAGCAGCAGATACTGTGGCCCAGGTTACATCCTACCAGTCCAGGTTCTCTAGGTGTTTCACGCGTCTTCCAACTAAGGTTGCAAACGTGCCCACTTCCGGCGGTACGTCGTAGGGCACTTCAGCACGTCGCAACTTACCCACCAACTCTGGGACGTCTTCGCGAGGACGAGCTGGAGGGTCGTTAGACCCGGAGACAAGAAGATAAAAAGCCAGAACACCTCTCGCCTACCATCCACTCTACCTCCTTTTCACTTCTGTACACGTTCCCCGATATATACAGACGCCTTCCTCACGACTACCACCCTGGTAGCCGTATTCATCCTTTAGAGCGTCCAACCCCGTAAGTCCACTTTCCGATCCTTCCTTCCTGATCCCCCCCAAGCACAGATACAAAATATTTTCAACATCAGTCACTGTACGCAAATCCTGATCATCCCTACCAGTCCGCAGCATCCCTTGGCAGTATTATATATCATCCAGACAGCCAGTCGACAGCCAGTGATCTACTTCATACCAAGAGGACAATAACGTTGAAAACTTTTCGACTCGCAGTATCACTCGCACAATCTAGTATCGCGCGATGGTAGCTACTCTGGGTTTACCTAGTTGCCAAGAAGCTAGCAAACGTTCAGTACTTTTTCCAGTATCTATACTTTTAACAAGGTCTCCACTGCTACGGCCACCCTCGCCGAACGTCAAGCTGAAAAGTCTACCCTCAGACTCAGGTGCACTCGGGGATGAGATGTGCCGCGGGAACTGCTGGCAAAAGGCTTTTATCGGTTTATCGGTAATAAGTCGTAAAAAATTATGGGGAAACTTAGCCGACGATAAATTTCACTTCGAAATGGTATCCGCACATACGTATCGTATTTGCGATAAGACGACGTTCGGGTCTTCGTATACACACGCATATCCACCCAGGCCCAACTTAACACCCGTGAAGAGGTATATACCAGGAGACGGTTACTATTGGGGAAAGGGGGTTACCCCCTATGGATGCCAAGATGGAAAAAGGCGGCCTTACAACGGAAGCCAGTTTATATATAAAAGGCGCAGGTACTCTGCCGGAAATATGATAACGCTCGTCGACTCAAATTCAATAAGTATTGAATTCGTATTTCGTGTATACTTTTATGTACCCTATATACGATATATACCCCTATATACTATGCATTGTATTGTACGTAAGTCGTGTGCAAAAGATCCCCAGACTGTATGACTCTTTATTTCATACGGCCCTGAAGCACCGAGTGGGTTAGATACCCTATATCGGTATCTCCAAGTTATTCAGAGCTTTATAGCGCAGGGACGTGTGAATCATATTTTATGAAAATTTATATATCACTAGGAAAAAAAAAGTGTAATGGGATTTAGAGAATGTACTCGATGTGTGCCGACACCATTAAAACTGACGCTTTGATAAACGCATCTCGAACTATGTAAAATATACATGACGCAATGGACTTTTCCGTTCGTTGATGGATATCCAATATGGCCGCTTCGTTAAATAAATTTATACAGCTTGATGCTCGTTTTACTGAATTTTCTATTGGCCAGTGTGATCTTTGCGGTGCTTTAAACGGTTTAACAAACGGATCGAGACTCTCTTTTATTTAGTATTTGCGGCTTCGTTAATGCTGAACATTCAATTGGTACGTCGTTTATGTATTTTTAGGTTAAGCCAGGATGAGAAAGAAAATGACGAACGCTTGGATACGTCGTATCCAGGGGATAAGAGCGTAAGGTACCGAGCGACTGGTTTTTAGCGTGAAACCGAGCGAGGATAAGCTAATAAATTAGCACAGGAAAATGCCGTGAACGTCGCCAGATAGAAATGAGATGCAAAACACAAATTATATATATATACATATATACGTGTGAAAAGAGAAGTGACGTAGTAGCTATACACGGCAAAAGCCAGGGACGTGCCGCCACTTTTAATTTAACTCTACCATTTGGCGTGTTGCCGGTTGCCAAAATATTTGGCCAAAATGAAGAATAAATCTTTGCTGTCTTCTTCTCTCTCTCACTTTGTTTTGGTACGATACGTCCTACTTGTTCCGTAACGCTTCCATAAACTATTTACGGCAATTCTGAGCATACGTGACTATATATACGTAGTGTTTACTCATAATATTGGTATAACTTTTCAAAATATTTCTCATATCACCAGAAAGAAATTCGACTGTTGACTCTGGCAATTGTCTCTGAAGTTTTTAGCTTTTTTATTCCAATTGATTGAAATTCTTTTTTTTATCCTCTCTCTGGAGGTTACGTTCGTTTCGCCTTAATCCTTTGTTCGCGTCAGCTGTCTGACTCTTCGGCCATTTCCGCTCTTCGGTGTCTCATTAAGGTCGCGTTAATTAACGAATCGTGCATACCGACAGAGTAGATTGACGATTGAGCTATTAACGTCCTGAAAATTTCAGGATTCGTTCCTGGATTAAAATTTAGGTCGACTTTCCGGCTGGTGCTGACTGAATGGTCTTTATTTTCTTGCGCCACCAGACGTTTTTACTCCTTTTCAACGTCTCGTGAATTTTCTATTTGACGATCAAGAGCCGCTGTGATATCGATCGTGAGAATTCTCGTGTGGATTTATCTGATTTTAAAATCGTTTTGAAAAGCCATGAATGTCGACTTGACCGTCGTAAGTATCCCGGATTGAAGTGGTCGAACTGAAAAATTCCCAGTTTCCTTACGTCTTTATTTTAACTAAAAGGGTCGAGCTGACCCAACACTGACCTTAGTCGTAACTCACATATGGAATGCAAGGCTTTTCAAACTGTATATCCCATTCACAATTCATTTTTCAAAACGTCTCTTAAGTGCTCTGAATTCGGATTCGTGAGATCGCTTAACTCCATTTAAACCGAATGACTAGAATGCACGATATATTTTGGAAGGAAAAGAAAAAAAAGGTAACCCATAAAAAAATGCATATTTCGCATTATTATTATTAAGTGAAAAAAAGCCATTCGGATCAAATTAATTTTCAAACCAAAATCATGACTATGGGTTTATAAGAATTCCCGAAAACCTCTAACAGAGTAATATCCCAGTAAAAATTCCAAATAAAACCGATTGCTAAAAAAAAAATGTATTAAAAAATTTTTGTTGTCACCCACAAACCTTTTTTCAATTCCTAAATAAACTCTCTTGCGCCACAAAATTATTCAAGGAAGAATCGACTTGCGAGCAATAGATTCCATGAATTTCCATATTCAAACCTAACCTCACCATCTTCTCTTCGCAGCATTCACAACAGATAAAGATACGCCTGTTATAAAGAATTTCTTAGGTAAGCGTCATCAGGTGAATACCAACCTCAACCCCATAAAAAAACGGCACCATCCTCGTATACCGCAATGCAAAAGAAAATAAAAGAGAAAATAACTTCTGTAAAAATTGTCAAGTCAGAGTAAAACCAACTATCCTCATCGCATTCATTTTCCCTCCTGTACGTTATCTGCATCCTTCGGATCCATCCACTTGCCAGCATACAGTAGACACCTCCCACTTCGCAATGTCCTCATCCACTTCCCTTCTCTGATTTCTTGCATAGATCCTGAGCTACACTTGAGTCTCCAGGAAGCTTCTTCTTGTGCTTCTTTTGCCATCCGGGACAAATGTATCTGCGAGCCGCCGACGAAACTCCCTGCCAAGCGACGTCGGTTATCTGGCAACATTTTCACATTTCCCGTGCTTTACGATCCATAAAAATGTAGGTTAGGTCAGCCTTATCAGGACGCCTCGTCATCTCACGGCACTTAAATCTTTCATTTTTTTTTTTTTCCTTTTCCTCGCGTCCCTTCGAGTCTCTGATTGTTCGCAATACCTAGAGGGCTGAAAGAGTACCGGAAGTTCGACGCTAGATGGCTACGCACGGGTCTCGTTCTGTTCCCTGTAATACGATGCACATTAAAATAAATTCTACTTAGAGTTTCTTACCAGCAGTAGCCATAGAGATTGTAATCCCTGTACATAATACTTGTACGTTGGACTTTAAAATCCATTTTAAAATTGCAGACTCGCCAAGTTTCTTCAATGTGGAATTATTATCAAGTAGTGGTAGGAAGGTAAGGAGCCTTCCCTACCTGAGATTCCTATCAGGATTACTATCCGGTAGTAACTCTTTGTACTCTAGACAGGTTATCGATTTCTGTTTAAAGTCTACGCTTAAACTCTATAGCAATATAATTCTTGGAATTCTTCGAGTTCCCGGCGGATAGTAAATCACGACATCCGGCGCTAAGATATGCAATTTAATGGAAGATTCTTTAATTTAGCATAACTGCCAAAAGACGGGCCGAATCAAGAAGCTTGGTTAACTCTGATAACGTCTGGAGCGACGCCAGAAGAATAAACAAATGAAACTTCTCCATTCATCGGCGTTAGCCATCGACTTCCGTTCGCGAGAGCTCAGAATGCTCCTTGATATTTTTCCCTTACATTCCGGCAGTAATACAATTCCCGTATTAAGAGTCCGTAAATTCCTGAGCTAATACAGCATGGATGCTTCGGAGTCGAAAGCCAATAAGATGTAAATCGCAGACGATAGACTTATATACTTCGGTGAGGACGATGTCTTCTTTATGTCTTTTCTCCATCCGTCTTCCTATTCGATCCGTAATAACGTTTCAACAAGTCGAATAGATATTTCCGTTAAAGAATTCAGCATCGTTATCGGCTTCCGTCCTGTTTTCATACTCGACCCAGCGCCCCTGGCGGGACAAAGCTAAACTATTACGAACGCCGAGCGACGGTTGGCTTTTTCCATTAGTAAAATCCTATCTCTTTTCTTTTAATCCCTAATTCTTGGCCTACCTTGTTTACTCATGGATATCTGCCATGTTTATCAGTCGACCGTGATCCCTGAAGCTCCTCTAACGCCCAGCAGTTGTTGTAGGTAGTAAGAGCATTAGGTGACTCGACATTTCCATAAGCTGCAACGTGCGCCGCCATATTGAAACATGTCGCACGATAAACCACCCTGCAGTTTAACCTAGTCACCCGTAAATGTTCAGCAGCGAATCGGAGCGAAGGCACTGTAATCTTTGAAGACATTAAAAAAAATATACAGGCTACGCGCGCGGAGGAGAAAATTCGTCTACCACGTATTACGCTGCAGCTGCAGCATGGAGACGAAGAGGTCTGACGAAGTCTAGTATTGGATAGAATTTCTAATAACGATACTAATCGACTGTCACTTCTGAACCATTTTCAGAGACAAGCGTCAGAAAACACGTGTTACCTCATGGCCGTAACGGGAGTTTTGCGTAAACTGACTCAGGGGGGTTGCGAAACCCATTCTCTGTGAAGGGGATGTTGGGCTGTCTTATTTACACCCCACCCTCCGCGACCCCCCTCTTATTTATTAACGCTGTTTAAGCGCATAAAAAAAGGTTACGGCCCACTTGGGCATCGCAATGGACATTCCGGTGCGACGTACCTACACATTAAGCCTACCCGTTGCCGAGGTGCCTGTGCTGGGGGATAAGTGCAAAAAAAACAAGAAAGGAAATACCTGTTAATACAAATGCTTAAAGAATTATTAGACGCGATTTGATTTTATAATAAACCACCCCTTGTTTTTATGAACCCATCACGTCGGTCGTCAAACGAAAATAAAATGTGACAAATCCCAAATGTCTAAAGGGGACATAATCGATTCTCGGATTTAACCTAAATTAAAAAAATAATTGGTTATGTTAAATATTGCACAAATACACAGTATTTCTTCCCAGTGAGAATTACTAGTTTTATTTCTGCCGGACGTGAGCACGATTGTCAATTTCGAAAATTAAATCGGATATTGAATGAAATACGGACTCAGACATGTAGTCCATGTAGCTTGTTATATATATATATATATATATATATATATTATACATTCTATCACGTCTAACAATAAGATCAAGTTAGTAGATTTATACCGATTTTTGTATGATACTGTTGCTATGACGTTTTACGTAACTAAAAGTATATATCGCCATGTTCCTTTGACTGCACATTGTATAGATGTATTGTACATATATACTTTATGTACTATATATGTACATATGCCTAACCTTGTTCAGTATATAATACCGAGAGTTCGCCGTACCGAGATTCAAAGGCAAAAGAGTGCTGCGGCGCGTAGCAACGTGCCTCGTACCAGAAGCACGCTTCAACAAATACCTGCTGCTACACTGTAAAACTTTAATGCAAATAGAGATTCAATATGCTTTTCGAAAAAGTAAAAGAAAGGTAAAAAAATAGGTTAGAAAAAACAAAGAGAGGTACGGTAGAATTGAACGGAAAGCAAGAATAATAAAGGGTGACTGTTAAAAGAGAATACAAAATAATATAAATCTCCACAGTGGATGCGTCGCTTATGTTATGCAAGAGTTACGTAAATTGAGGACACCTTATATAAAACGTATCGATATCGCCACACAGAGCACAAATCTGGATGATTTTGTTGTTGATCTGCCGTTGCTATCGAAAAACGATTGTCTGACCGTACAATCCGACGTGTACAAATGTTCTAGATAGAAATACAAAGTAAACAATTAACGCAAAGCGCGACTTCAATACGTTAAAGGCGCGTATCCATGCACAGGTATACGCCTTTATGAATTGAAGAAAGTTGGCCGTGGAGTCGGCGACGTCCTGGCAAAAGGACGCCGATCTAAATAACGTGGATCGAGTGTATTGGCCACGGCGACGGAAGTCGAGCTTTATGAAGCAATTTATCAGCAATGGTCTACTAGACAATGGAGACTTTAAAAAGAAGAAAACAGACAAATTTAAGCTGTCTGTAACTCTGGTGTAAAATAGAAAAAAAAATTGAAGCTAACTTCAAAAGGTACGGAAGCTAAGTCAAGCATTAACGTTGCTAAAAGAAAACGTTTAGCAGCCAATTGTTCCTGGATTGCTGGTTACCCGCTTCAGAGTGGTTCGATAAATAGCGTTGAATAGATTTTACAACTTGGTAGGGTTATAGCGCGTTTCATGATCTCCCATCGGGATTCGAGGGTGTCGCGAACATTAGGGAAGGTCAGGATGGACAAGGTTAGAGTATAGAAACTGTGGGAATTCGAGGGTATACTCATTCCTATATCCCCAAAGGACGATCCCGAGCTTAACGGTATGAGACAAGTGCGCTGTGAACAAGATAGGAAACATTTTGTTTCTTTGTCTCTCTTCATATATTCACCGCCCCTTCATTACCGAGACAGACAGGCGGCCATTACTGTTTTTATAACTACGTGAATCATATTCCTTTGTTTCGCTAACTGGATTCTTTCAGCTGCAGAATCGGCGATGTCCGTGCCTTTATTTTCTTGCTGAATATTCTAGTTTTTCTTTCATCCGATTATCGAGAATGACATCTTTCGATTTTTACGTGACGCTATTAATTTTCTATTCTATTCGTATTGACGAATCCTTCGCGGTGCCAACGTACTTCTTTCGCAACGATAATAGTCAGTTCCACTGTACCTACCTTTGTGCAGTCACTCGAAGACTGGGACATTACATTTAGCCGCTATAAATGTCATCGTCACTGTCCTTTCCTCTCTCATTTTCCTTTTCATCCCGTTAAACGATCCATTTCCTGCTGCGGTATAGCTCAGGGATAACTGAGCCACCGTGTCTTACTTCCCGAGAATCCCGAGACACTAGCGCCACGGTATAACCTGTGCACAACCGAGTAAAAAGGATCCCAGCGAAGCAGAGGACGCAGTGGTACAGATAACGTCGGATAAATCGTACTGCCGGCCAGGATTAAAAGAGAGCAATGGCCCTGTTTAAGTTTCGAGCTCAGAAATTCCTCGGCGCGTTCTCTACACCACACTCTTTCTCTCTCGCTCTCACACTCTTTCGTCTTTTCTCTCTCGTAGTATATGACCTAACCTTAAAACGAATTCAAACCATAACAAAGTGTCCTAACCTCTTTCGCCAAGAGTATAAGAACGCACTGACAGCTCCGCAGGATTTTAAGCTTTATGCCGGTTTCTACCCACTGCCCATAAGTCTACGGCGCAGCGACAACTGGTGAGTGCTCTCGGTACTACTGGTAGACAAAACATTCTCATAAAAAACTCTACCCGTATTTATTCTCGAATATCGCAGGTATACTCTTTTTCAGTTGGTAATCTTTCGTTATATTTATATATCGCGTCACTGGAAGTCGCCAATGTAGAAATACTATAAATAAGTAGAATATCATGAAAATTTTAGTGAACTGCGTTCAGTCGGTTTTCCGTGCAATCAAATACGTGCATATTGACTGCCGCTTGTCACGCATGACCGGCGAGAAAGCACATGGTTTATCAACAAGATTCGCCGCGAACCATCCTCCCTCGACACGACCCTCCTGATCCTCCAGGCTGGTTTAAAGTCAGTCGACCGTGTAATCGGTGATATGCCTGCTCGTTTGGCTCCACTGGTAAAGGGTCAGTTGACTTTTCTAATTTTCAAACTAAACTAGGTTAGCCGTGCAGGTATAGCACGCAACGGGAAAAGGAGATACGAGCAAATTGAAGTGAACAAAGCAAAAACCAATGGCGTTACAGGCCACAAAGGAGGATGGATCACTGGATGACAACTTGGTAATGGAAATCGATATACTTTCTATATAAATTCGTTGGATGGAAATGTCATGAAAAGGATGGATAAATTTTCGTGTTCTGACAAAAAATAGAGAAAAAAAAGAAATGTAATAAAATTTTGAAATATATTTTTTTTCTAAACTAAGTTATGGTTATCGAAGAAGAGTTTTATAATACTGATAAAAATCATAACAGTGGATATTATAACCAGCTGGACCAGTGGCTACTTTAATGGTGAATTTGGAAAACCACTGAATTTATGATAAGGTTGATCAAAGATCCCACAAGACCATGTAATTAGAGGAAACTGCTGGAATACGTAAATAGGTTAATTTTACAGTACCCATGTGTACCTAGAGACATAGTAACTACGTGATCCAATATGAATACCAGAATTCAGAATTTCTCTCTCCGTACAAATTTGAAATATTATCCAGTCTTAGAAATAAAATGAAACAAAACGTTCTACAAGGAAACAAAAAGGCAATCCAATTCATTAAAGTACAATAATAATACTTGAAAATACCAATATCGAATTCATATATTCCATCAGCTACCCGACAGTCCTCGATAATTCAAATGATCAATTATTGAAATAGCAGACTCACCCATTCAACGTTTCCTGCTTTTACTGTATCGAAGAGTGGCGCATGCGCAGTGAAGTAGTCGACAACGAAAATCAAAGAGCTGCGAAACAAGTGGGCAATCGGAAAAAGCGATAATTGAAATAGCATCGAGCGCACAGTATGGAATTTTAATATCGCCAGTAAATATTGAAGTTCCTCGGCTTCTCTATTCTTTCATGTATATCAGCTGAACGCTATACATATATATGTGTGTGTGTTTATATGGAAGTATAGAAGTATCTGTCCGGTATAAGGTTCGTAATGCGGAAAATAGAATTCCTATATGCACCTATGAGAAATTGCAGCGTTCCAAGAAAAGTGATGTGTCACAAATTACACCGAAGGAAGCGAGTAATTGATGGGTCATATATTTTTTAAATCGTTTTTTTTTTACGCAATTGCAAATATTATATTCTCATTCCATTAGAAACTTACCTTAGTCACCGGTCGAGACTATCCACGTGCTTGTTATGCTAAATCACTCTTATGCAACAGTCCATGATCTAAGTACAAGGTTAACACGGTGAATGAGTGATGATATTTAAGTGCCGGATGTCAAGTTCATCAAAGGTTCACACCCATGACTGTAAATAGTCAAAACTTTGTCAACGTCCATTAACAAATCATCAATCTTCTAAAGAGTCTCATCGTTTTGACCAAAAAATATTGTCGATTGGCACCGAAGAAAATTGATCACGTGACACCAGCTGTCAAATCTGAGTGATTTATTTACAGCTGAACGATCCTTCACAAGTACATCCACTCGCTAGTGAGACGAGCTCTACACATAAAAATAGAATATTCGAAAGCATTGATCAAGATGAAATTTTTCACAGAGAAATAACACTGCCCGACGGTTCTCCAGTATGAACATAATAGAGAGTGACGCTAGACGTCGCCATTTTGACATTCATAAATGTGTAAAAAGGATGAAACAAGAAATTTATCGTCGTTGAAGGACGCGCTCAACTTTTTTGATACAACAGTAAGTAGGAACATCGATAACAAAATTAATTTGACAATCGTTTTTGAGGATTTTTTTTTCAAAAATTAAAATCAAAATTCAATATATTCGAGATTTCGTGAGAAAGAAAATTTTTCTCTTTTTTTTAAATTCCATTGTCTTCCTACTCTAAGGTAGCTTCATATTACTGTATGAACTGTCTGCTACCACGGCGTGCTAGCTATTCCATTTCCTGGTTTCAGATTCTTATATGCACAAACTGTAACTATTCCAGCACGTGTAGATATTATAGCTACGTATAGTACGGGCATAGTACCTAGTATAATGTGAACTGCTCTACTTTCGAATTATTTCAGTGAGCATTTATATTTTTCAGGAAAACGATGTGGACGTACGAATCCGTAGCTACCATCTCCAGTACCGAGTTGAGTTCGATGTTCGCGGCCGCGAACTTTCCATTCAATTAGCCCCTGACCCACGGGGCAATCACCGTTGAGCTTTCCACAGCACCGACACTCATTTCGTTTCACCAGTTTTCTTCTCGTCATTTTATCTTATGGTTTACCGGCCTTTCTTGATAATCAGAAAGAAAGCTTGATTTCCTTTTTCCAATCATTCTCGTCAATGTCAATTTACACGTCAAACCCTTCTACCAGAATTCGGACCCACTTCTGGGAACTCATTGAGAACTCAAAGAGCTCTTCCGGTAAGGAAATCTTGGCTTTGCATGTAATCGACGAAGTTCCTATTTTCATGAAAGATTTTTGATTTCCTGCCAAAATCTCTAAAGCCTCCGACCAGAGCTCAAGTTCGGTCGAGAGTAAATAAGGAGTCTGTTAGAATGAACAGACAGATAGTCAGACAGCTCGAAAGATGGATGGATGGATGGATAAGTAAATGGATGAACAGATAATGCATAGACAAATAAACGCGTAAGCGAATGGATTCTTGATTGAAGCATCTACCAATGAAAATCGTGAACCCAAAATGGCGTACTGTCGAAAGATTTTTCAAACCAACGAGGTCGCCGGTCGAAGATTCATATTTATCTAGACGAGCGATGGCGCGCAGAGGGGAATGGGTTATGAGCCGGTGAGCGACAGTACCAATATTTGTTCCTATGATTAACACCGTCTGTCGCTCTTTACTCTTCGCGAAATTTCGTGGAACCTCGCTTTCAATTGTCCACCGGTAGCTGGCGACCTGATTCGTGCACGCGTCTCAAAAAACTAAATTTAGTAAAACCACGCGATTGCCCACCGTGCACTATGCTAGTATCACCGCACAAAAAGTTATTCTGTCGGCCTTGTAATTTTGGCACTTTGAAAAGATGAGAAGGAGAAATATAAATAAAGAAGAGAAAAAGAGAAAGAGAAGTAAAGAAGTCACTTGTCAAAGAAAAATAATAAGACGACAGTATAAAATTAGGTAAAAGATACCTAAGAGACCTTCGTATAACTGGACGCTGTGAAGATCGCGTTATCGTAAGGTACTTCTCAACCTGTAAGAGAAATTTCAATTTACACGGGGATTCCCCGGAGCAATCGTATTAAGTGTAGCAAATTTAAATAGGAATATCAGCACAATTCGTGCGGTATAAGAGCAGGGTAAAATATCTCAGAGGTTAGGTTAGAGTAAAGGTACAAGATAGGTCTAGAGGGTAAGTGTCCGTTCACATCTTCCGAAGCTTTGCCGCCCCGGCAATCTTCACCGCTGTGCAGAAGAACTACCCCTCTCCCTCTCAGCGCCCCGAAAGTCCTCATTTAAATTTATGCTAATATCCACGATAAATTCAGGACGAATTACAGCGCCTCTGGTGGAACCCAACGAAATTGGGGTGTCGAGGTGACGTTACCCACGAGGGGAAGATGAATATTATCGGTAGTGCTCCCGAACGAGGGAAGAAAGAGATGAAAAATGAAACGTACCCAGAAAGAAGTAGAGAGAAGGGAGGTAAACAGAAAAGTAGAGAAATTGACTAATCAAGGTTTAGCAAAGACTCTTATATACATCTATATACGTGCCATAAAACTAACCTTTTCTTTCTGCGAATCCTCTCTCTAATCAAGATAATAAATGGATTGCTTGCGACACATCAGCGACAAATCTCAAGCGCTTAATGAACGCTTCTTCCGCTTCTGATGGCAAAATAGCTTTGCAGCAACGTCCCCCGTAGAGACCGGGAATGGTGGCAGTGAGAATTCCTACTGGCGCAAATAGTCGTTCAGGAAGAATGCTAATGGCGAGCGTGCCTACCCGGCGAGCGAAGCGTCCTGATAGCTTGATATAAAGAAAGGAAAAGGAAGTGGATAAGAAAAAAAAAGAAAGAGAAAAAACTCCAAAGAATAATCCAACAAAGAATTATTAAAAAACAGCCAGAGAAGGTAAAGCATGCAAAAGTCTCTCATAATTTTAGGTTACGTACCCCCATTTACATTCTCTACTGATGAAATCTTTTTTTATTGGTTAGCTTGATACATCTTTAATGCACATCCCAAATGCATATTTCCAACGTCGTTAACCGGCATAAATCGCGCGGGGTGATCGCGTTCCCCGAACTCAATACGACGTACGTAAATGCGGAATAAAATCGCACGAGCATTCCTGGGTTAACGCAACGTTACAGCCGTTATACCTGCCTTCGTACGCCGTTAGACTAAGCTGCAAGCACTGGAAGGAACAAGGGCGACACCTGGCGTTGAACAGCGTTCACTACCTTTTTACATATATTTGCATTCTTTACGTCCTTCTCTATTATCGACCATCTGTGCGTTACCACCGCCACATCGCGTATAAACAAACGACCAGCTTACGTTCCGTCCTGTGTATAAATAAACGAACAAAGAGGCGCGGCATTTACAGCAAAACAAACGCAACGACTAAGCCAACGTCTCACGCACGACTCTGCACGTCTAGCGTTCCAGCGGACACGTATAACAACGACTGGATTCACAACGTCTTGGCATACGAAAACACAATTCCTGCCTCTCTGCAATTTCAATTTTCAAATTGTGCGTCACTATGACTACACTCACTTAATAGAAACTTACGAGAAATCCCAACAGACATAATACCGACTTCCGATTCGGATTCAGTGCGATGCTCGATCGCCGCCATCTTCGTACGTAGAAGCATTACAAATCTGATTATTTTATTCATAAACAACCTGCGTTACCGGGAGAAGAAAAAAAATTTGAACATAAACATATACGACATAAAATTAATCTTGATTATTAACCAACGTACATTTTTTCTCTGCGTGCGAATTAACGTGTATCAAACAAGGAAGTGTATCTACTATTGAACAAACATAATGCTCAGGGACATTAGATAAGTTTGCGCCGTTTTTATAATTCTTTTTTATTATTACTCTCATACTTATCATTTATTATTCGTAAGTATCCGCCTCTAGGCGTCAAATACTTACAACCTAATGTAAGAAAAGGACGTGTCCCAGCTTACGATACTCAGTAGCTATGATAAAATAATAATTGTATCTCTATGTATAACATAGCCAAGGGGGCGCATGCGCAATGAATTATTGTTCAATGTAACCCATGACAACGAGAGCACTTGATTGACGATGGATGTTTATTCAATATTTTGAATTCTCCTGCCCAGAACGAACGAATTTTGTAGAATGTGACTGTTGAGAAAAAACAGAAAAACGCGAGTCTTTTCCATCTCATTCTCTCTCACTCTCTCTGTCATGTCGATATCCCTCGTATCATCCCATATTTTACCTCACTCTCATTCTGTCTTTTCCTTCTCTCTCCCGCACTTTCGTCACGTCTTACTTTCTTGCTTACAGCTTCACCTTCGTCCCTGACGACGTCCTTCTCCACCGTTTGCCAATTTACTTTGTCACGGGCCATAAGTACCCAAATTGTGATGCAAGCTTTTTTTTTCCATTCCCAAGCTTACTGAAGTAGGCAACCACCCTCTCTGGAGCCATCGTTAAAACGGAGCGTCTGCCGATCGAATACGATTTGCGTATTCTTACTATAGGTATGAATAAGCAAATATTATCTACATGCGTTTGTCGCCGTGCGGAGAAATACTTTCGTTCACATTTTCCTTCACCAGTTTCCCTTTCTATGCTCGGTTCACGAGCTTAATGCTTGTTTTTTCGATAGAAAACTATGAAATCTTCGATAAGCTACAGATGCCTTTTAATAAAATTTATCCCAAAATTTACGTGGAACCATCATTTTCCACCGAAGGATATACTTTTCTCCTTTCCCCATGCGTCTGATTTTAATTGACGCTGAGCTGAGGGCTCACTGCTTTCTAACATTGTAAAAGACCCAGTAAACTCGCAGAGTGACCATACGTTCCAACGCTCAATTGACAAACACAGAGCAAAAGGGTGAATCGTTGGATTATTACTTCGCCCGTGGGAAAGTAACCCCTCGGTTGCTATCCGGTATCGTCGACAGTGTAACTCCCCCAACCTGCGAACGATCGCCGATGTCATTTCCCGTTTGCCAAAGGGCTAATTAAAAATGCAATTAAAAATACGCCAGTTCAGGCTAATTAACGTCAGAAGCAATAATTGCAATTATCGAAGTGGAACGCAATGGCAATTTCCATCGAGCTGCTTTCGTTAAACGAACGTCCAACCCTCGACGTCTTTCCCCACCAGTCCCTTCCCTGTTGGTCCATTTTGTCTCTCATCATTTCGTCCTCTCTCTCTCTCTCTCTCTCTCTCTCTCTCTCTCTCTCTCTCTCTCTCTCTCTCTCTCTCTCTCTCTCTCTCTCTCGCTCTCGCTCTCGCTCCCTTACAATCTCATTCACTCAGTGATACATTCGTTCGCACGAGATTGTGCTTTCGGGTAACTGAAACTGCACTTCCTTATATCCACTGTGTACATTTTCAACCTTCCCCTGTCACCCCACCCCGTGATCCTTTCATTTTCTATTTCATTCCCGTACCGTAAAATGCCGTCCGACTGAAATGCAACCGCACGATATCCATCGTCGGGATGAGATTATGGGTACACCGGATATACGTAGAACAGTATGAATATCGATTTCAGGATGGTTTGGATATTCCCTGTGGATGAGAAACGGAAGTAACGGGAAACTGGGAAAATCCATTGAGTCATGTGTGTATTAACACACTCGTTGCGACGCGAGAGACCCGTGGAATATATATATATATGTATATACGACGTATCAAAAGCACGTTAATCGTGAGGGGAAAACACGGCAGAAAAGCATCTCGACACGTTGCGGTTAAAGGGTCGTAAAAGTAGCCAGTAGGACGTGAGAATGTCCACGAGTCAGAGTGTCTCGTGCAGCATGTGAAAGATCGGGTGGGAAATTCAATTGGAGGAGGAGCGAGAGGGGGGGGGGGCGAGTACATCGTGCATTGTCGAGTGACTTGATTTATACGATAATGAAAAGCCAATTAAGGGCGTTGAACTTTTGGTGAAAAGGAGAAATAAATCAATTTCCTTCGGACTAGAACTACCCTTGAATTCGGGGCTTGCGATTCGAAGGTAATGGCGCACACGCCGTGACACCAGCGCGTTGGCGAGGGTGACTTTTACGAGGGTATAAAGAGCGTATGCTATCCCCTTTCTCTTTTCTTCGTTGAGTACCCACCCCTTTCACCTTCACCCCCACCCCCCAACCCCTCTTCACCTAGTCACTGTATCTCTATATCCATACCTGCAATCCCCAACCGTGTCGCTCACTTTCTCGTGTACGAGAAAGGGCACTTTTTTCTACCGGTCTCGTGACCGCCATCCTTGTAAAACCACCCCTTCTACTTTTCTTAGCTCGGAGCACTTTTCTCCGAGACACGTCGCTCTCCCAGCCGTTCTTACGGGGGAGGGTTTTTTTTTTCTTATTATTTTCTCTTAACCGTTATCTACGTCATTCTCGCTGGATGTTGAGACTCTGGCCGAAGAGACGCTCCAGTGTTTTATTCCGCTATTGCACGTGGCTGAACGGCGTCGACGAGGACGCGAGTGGCTTCTTCGTGACTTACGGGCCTGGACTTAAGTGAGGATTTTACGAAAATTAGGAAAGCTCGCGAGAGCAAAGAGAGAAAAATTGTATTTACTGGGAAAAATGTGATACACGTATATATAAACTTGTCAAATTGTAGTTATGAGGACGCGTGCCACTCACAATGGCAAGCCGTGTTTTTTTTCTAAAAAAAAACCAAATGTTGAAACACGTGGCATTGAAATTCTAATCTAACCTAACCTAACGAAACCATTTCTTAGCCCATTATAACTGCGAGTGTCTAGCATGAAAATTTTTTCGGAAAATTCGGTGTGAGTGCCGCTTTATGGTCCTGACAGTATACCTTACAATACCAAGTGTCCTCATAACTGCCAATGCTCAAGACAAGAAGTCCTGAGAACTACCCTTCTTAAAAAATATACATATATACCATCCGCACGTATATGAATTACAGGGTAAAATATGTATACATATACGGTATAAGAGAAAGTATAGTAAATAGTAAAAAAAATGAAGATTCCGAAAAACTCCAAAAACTTGGAAAATACGAAATTTATATTCATTTGAAATCCTATTTTCATTCCCCTTGTACATTCTTTCCCTCGTCCCCCTCTTTCATTGCCCACTTCACTACATGGGATACGAAAAACATAAACCTATCCCACAGTACAATGCGCGCCCTCTGCGTCACGTTCCTGGACACCTTTTTGAGGAATGTGTCACTCCCTACGTGCCAGGTAATCAGGTCGTGCGATATATATAATATATATATCTACCATCATCATAATCCAGCATACCTGTACTCCAGATACCGACGTCCGACGTTCATACCTTAGACGAACTAATATGGCGTCTACGGATACCTGGAAATTCACGAAGCCCGCTGAACAGTACTCGTTACAGTTAACGAACTTCGCGTCAAAGTGTCGACTATGAAAGACGGTGAGTTCGCTTTTACATGAATATAACGTTTACTTCACAGAGCATATAAAACAACCAAGAGATTTTACCCTCAACTTTATAAGACTCGAGCAGTATACCCATATGCTGTAGGAATTTCTTTAGGCGGCCGCTTTAAATATATACAGTCCACGTTGTTTCGACTAGTATCACGATAGATGGCGAGGTTAGCAGTCAAGATGTCGGCAATTAAATACGTGCCCAAGTATATACACAGAACGACGTTCGTAATTTTCAGGTATAAAAAGCGTGGATGACGATGGGCATTAAAACGCTAAGTTTCCAAGTGGCTAAACTCGAGTGAGCACAGGAGCGCGACTTCTTTGGCAAACAGGAAAGTTTAACGACGACGAACGGTTACATGGCAATGGCGTTCGTCAACACAGAAATGTCGTTGTATCTCTACCGGTAGAGTCGGACGGCTTAGTACCCGGAAAGCCCGTATAGCCATTTCTGTCGTCGCGATGAAAACTCGAAGGCGCGTTAAACGAACCGTGAAGTTATCCTTGGTGTAAATTTCATATATAATAAAGCGTGCACATAAAATAATGCAGAATTAATATAATTAGAAGTAAAATATAATTGATACAATTGTATTGATTGATAATAACCTCGGTTTAAAGATAAGGCGAAAGGGGGGATATATGGATAATTAACCTCAGCTGATACCAATGGACTTATATTTGATAAGGCAAAAAAGATGAAAAATTGCGCATAGCAACTTGACGGATTCCCTAGGTTATTCCAAGACATTTTGCTTCTTTTTTCTCTTCTTTCTTCCATCTCCGACTATACTCCCCTTCAAAGATACCAGACCACCAGCTCGGAGCAGTCTCAGAGTTCATCTGGAAATTGCTATCCTCCATCCACTTTCGGTTGGAGACACCCCCCTCTCCTCCCCTTCCCTCATACTATGGAGTTAGGAACGTCTATCCATGGCCGACGGTAACGGCGGCACTAGCGCCATCTCCGTACAATTACTCAGGAAATGATTAGGGTAACGACTATCCTCGAATAGTACTTAGAGACGTTTTTGCGAACCTTCGTGAAATTTACGCATTTTCAATTGTGCCTCGTGGTCTTTGGACTAAAGGTATCGAGAGTATACACCAGGGTTATTCAGTCCAAACGCGCCAGCTGATCACGATCCTGCCATAAGAATATCAAATGGAGCTTCTTACGGCCCCTTGAAACTTACTTCAAGTGGTACGTTTGGGTTGAACAACTCGGTAGAAGCGTACAGTCAAATAAAAAAAAGAAGAAAACAGGGGAAAGACGAAATAAATAATTTTCCAAAAAATATATTACGTCACGCAGTAAATACATTACAGTGAACAGAGACGAGAGCCCATGAAACGGTCGTAGAGGACAAAAGGTCCCAGGATCATCCATCATACGTGGTTGCACATTAATTGGCCTCAGCAATCTATCGCAACACTCCCCCCCTACCCCCCAATCCCTTTTTCGTTAATCCATGGCGAATGTAACCCTCGTGAAAACCCGTGAAACACCAACGACATACAATGTCCCAACTGTAATTTCAATATTGAAATGAGCCGGGAACGAAGAACACAGATATGAGATACGAGAGATAGGGAATTGCAAAAAAGCATGTCGTCAACATAGAAATAAAAGATAACAATATACGCATGTTATAGCCACATGCGTATTATACAGTTGTACGTGTACGGTGTTTGTACGTTTTATTGTATGTATTCAACTGTGCGCGAGTGTGTGACGTAAAAATGAAATGTCCGTTTGTTAAGGGAATTCCTAATGCAAACGAAATAGCTCGCACGGGGCGAGTTTCGTTGAAAACAAAAGAAACGACTATGACAGAGAGAAGGTTACCTACCGTCGGTAAAACAGAGAGCGTTCAAACAAAAAGAAATAAACGCACGAGAATGTATAAAGAAACTCGCTGATCAAAATCGTTATGGCCCCTCTGCTCCATAAATAGATTTTTATACATACGTTAATCCCGTGAAAATGTACTAAGAGGCGTTAGTGGTTTCGCTCGTTTTATTGGAAACCTGCCAAAATACATCGACGAGAGCATAAAATCTGTCCTCAGTTGCCATTCTCATCAATGTACGTATTATTTTCATATTTTACACAAGTATTGTCGATGCTCCTTGCTCGATATTAAATATGCCGTACTCGCCCGATGTGATTTATCTATCGATCATTTTAAGATATTTGCACAATGTCGCTCATGCGATAATGACCTTAAGGTTTTCCCGTACACACGCAAACCGTATGTAGTCGTATCGCGACGTTAGTTCCGTTATTCAGGGGACTCTTCAATACTGTACGCGATTAAGAGATGGCACCCGAAACTACAACTGTCATCGCTGTACGTACAAGAACAGATATTTCGTCTAGTTTCTGTAATCGTACAGGCCTACAACTGCGTGACAAAATAAGTTATACAGAAATACGACCAGACGCAAGCGCCTTGGAGCGTCGCGACGTTTATGGATAGGACAGTGACGCCAATCTGTGGTAACGCACATAGCTTATTCTGAACACGCGTTCGGCTCTGGAGGTAGTAGCATATTAAGATGGTGCTTAAGAATAAAAAAATAATGAAAAAAAAGAGATAAAATATATTTAAGAAGAGCTTCCAAGAGATCGATGCAAGGACTCGTAAGAATTGTCTCGTCACGATAACGAAAAACAGTATAAAATAACGTTAAGTTTTCCGCGTTTTATTGAAAGCGTGCTATTCATTAGACCCTGATATATAATTGCCAATCAAGATCTTTTGTTTCGTAATCATTTCCACTTGTGTTATATATCAAAGAATTCATTACCCACACTTCCGTGTCCTGTACGACTAATGATTGAATTCTCGTATTAAAAAAAATAAAATAGTAAAACTATTTCCCTTAGTCCCTCTCACGAAGCTCCGACCTCGTTTCAGCATATACAGCAATGTTTTAAATAAATTTTTAAGAAAGTAACAAAAAATCCAAATCACAAGAAACTCCATCGTTCAACGGTAATACCGTGTTGGTACATATGTATGTACAAGCGCTAGCAAGCGCGACACTGTGAAATTTCGAATTACCCGCCGTTGACTTCCGGTAGATTTACCCGTGAAAATCACGAGCGCAATTTGCCGGGGTGTAAACTTTTTCCCAATACGGCGAATACGGTGAGGAGTGGCGAGTGTGTGTGAGGTATAGGTGACGAGGAGACGAGACGTAAGCGATTCTCTGAATCGCGGGCTAAAGAATTGAAAAAAAAAAGAATAAGGGACGCCAATATTGGAGGCCCTGGGTAGCTAAGGTGTATAGCGACTGAACGGTAACGAATAGCGATGAAAGCTGAAAGGGTAGCGGAAACAAAGAATGGAAGCCAAGTAGCGAAAAAAGAAGTGGACGAGGAGCCGACTGAAACGTAAAGAAGGACAAGAATAAGGTAGATATAGGTAAAAGCTGTTGGTGGGGTGAGGGGATGGGTTTAACGTGATTGCAAAGCCCGTTGAGTGTCTGCACGCGAGCTGAATGATAAATAGTCGTGCAAAGGGGAAATCCCAGGGGTGACTTGGTCTACGGAAACCGAGGGGATTGATAGGGGAGGGGGTTAGATGATGGGCGATGGTGGTTGACATTTCATATGGCGATATGCAATCCTTTAAGGGATGACAAACGAGTGGCGGAAGGGAGGCGATGAATCGCAGGCTACGATATGGCGTCCCGCAGACACCCCACAGCGAAAAACAACCCTTAACTCGAGATGTACCTTATAGATGCCACGTTATCTATCTGGCCTGCAACAGTGGCGCCAGTGGAACGGATGCAATGAGCATTAATGTTTATTTCCGGCCATTAGCAACAGACCCCGGAACCTGCCCAACTACCATCTCCATAAATCCCAGTTATTTTCCACGTCTCTCCCAACCCCCCCTCCCCCGTCCACCCCCTATTTCAACGGGTGTCCGGAACACCAGGGTGGGAAAACCCGTCAGGATTTATGTAATCGTTGTCACACCGCTGGAAAGACATTTAGGCATTTTGCCGGTTCGTAATTGTAAACGTGTTTACGTGACGTATTGTCAGTGGCGAACTACCCTGAACCAGAACCATGACACTCTATTTCCCTTTTATATGCTTAGTCTAATGGTAATGCTAATGATCATAACTATGATCGTGCTACCAGCTCAACCCTTGCGGTTCGGCTAATGCGGAAGGGTTGAAGTAGTCAATGAATAGGCAAAGTCCAAAAAATTAGTATAGTGCGAACGCGAGTGCGATTACGTATTAAAAAAAAAAATGGTAAAAAAATATCGCTAGGTATAATAAGGATGGTATAAATATTGGGTAATCT
Source organism: Trachelus troglodyta (assembly GCA_030142635.1). NCBI lineage: Eukaryota > Metazoa > Arthropoda > Insecta > Hymenoptera > Cephidae > Trachelus > Trachelus troglodyta. The sequence goes on along the minus strand of JARQTJ010000648.1, from coordinate 179,357 downwards.
TTAAAATGGTTCGTTGCGCAAAGGGGTAGTTTTTTCAAAGTGAGATATCAGTTTGAATTCCGCGAAAAGGGATCTTTCTAAAAGAAACGTTAAGGCGATAGGACAGGACAACCACCAATCACGGTCACTTTGAGGTGGTTTACTGTCGACTTTCAGGTACTACCCCTAATCAAGTCTTACTCCTATTCGTAACTCCTGTCGCTTCCGCTTACCCTCTAGAGACTTACACACTGGAAAATCGTTCCTTCAGTAGAGTGTTTATCTTTCAGCTAACTGTCACTACACCTATCCATCCCCATAACACGAGTTAATTACTACCCCTTTGCGTATGTACTACCTTACGAGACTATTATAAAGTCAACTGAGTGATCCCACGCTTTCGCCCTTCTCTATCGATGACATACATTGGGGTAGCTTCCCTGCTCTGATATTAGTATGCATTATTGCGAAAAGTTAGTTTGACCCATGCGTTATTGAAGGTTAGGTTAGTCTATATCAGCACGCTAAGCATATGTACGAGACAGCCGCCGTATTCTATGTAAAGAGGGTAGCTGTATACGAGTGTCTACCCGGTTCAGCGAGGGTTAGGGTAATAGGGGATGTATCGTTACAGAATGGCGACAGAGACCCGTTAGGAATCGTAGTGATGGTAACGACCACCGGAAAATTATGCCCTCCATTTTCGATACCTTCACCCTACGTCATCCTGTTATATAAATCAGAATTAGAAATAAGGGGGTTCCCCACGCGAGATACGGTCTCTCTCTCTCTCTCTCTCACACACACACTCCTCTCATATCCCCCGGCGCTTTCCGTAGCAGCATCCTCTCAGCGCAAAGGTGCAAGCGAAATTACTCCCAGGGGATTCCAGTTTCCGGTGGTACGTCGCTAATTAATCCCAATTCTCGGTAACGATAGTTACAAAGTACTTCTGCGGCAGACGTTTGCCAGTGTGGGAAAACGCGATTCGGCCATATACGTACCTGAGGTTCACAGGCTGGCACCATGACCTAACGAAAGGATCATTTAGGTTAGGTGAAGCATTACGTGATACGTAGTCCGGTATCAGAAGGGTAATAGAGTTAAGGTTATTTTTAGCCCTTTGAACTGTCCACGGGTTCACTAGACTTCGGCCATCTTGTCCCAGTTCTCGTCCGACGGAGGCTGAAGCCAACGAAATATTTTTCCGTCCCCTAGCTCTAAGTATATTTACACGTTTTTTTTTTTTTTTTTTTTTATAAGAAGCGACAAGAAAGCGGATAAAATTTAACGAAGCCGTGCGCGTACATAACGCCAATGACTTAGTTACGCCTTTAAACCGCTAGGGGCGCCAGTGGTGCCTGGCCGATATCACAAGTCGAGTAACCCAGCGTCTGTTTTCCTAGTCACAGGTGGTCGGTTTGGTTTAACGGCCAAATGGAGAATGAGTAATGGCGCAATTGCGGTAAAATTCCGTGTTATTCGTTATGGCACGAATCTTCCTCGCGAGCATCACTAATTTATTAGCACCGCGTTAATTAATAATTACGATCTACAGCAGCAGATGCGCATCGGACTGGCTTGCAATTAGATCGCTACAGGAAGTGGTCGGTGTCGCGACGTCGTCGAAAAGAAACGACGTTAACCCAGAAGTGAATGCGTCAGGCAGTCTCCAACACAAAGCTTTTCAAATGAAGAATAAAATCGCGCAACCATTCGCGGGTGAAGTAACCGTGCCGTCACAAAATAAGAGAAAGAGAGAAAATCAGAAAAAACAAGTACACGAAGAAGCATGCATAAGGAGGTAAAGGTTTGACCAAAATCTTAACGGTCGATAAGGAAGAAATTTTTTTCCAAATTTCAACGAAAGTAAAGATGATCGATGCATTCGAATGAAAATAATTCTCATCTCGAGTGACAAATATAAAAAACCAAATTTGCCAAAAAAAATCCTAATTTCAATAATCAACGTGCATCAACGTATTTTTGACGTTGTATCTAGAGCATCGACTAAACCTAGTTATATATTACATGTTCATCAGTGACGTAATACTCGGAATTCTCGTCGCAAAGCCAAACGTCAACGTCGACGTTCGACGTCGTCCTCGACGTACCCATAGTGCAGTACAGGCCGAAGTATACTATATGTATACCTGGTGTCCGAGAAATCCGCCTCAACGACGTACCTACAACCCAATTACCAGTTTCTTTACACTGCAAATTGAAAGGACAAACCCCTTAGCTACATCATGTTTGTATCTACGTACAACAACGCGTGTGTGCAACATGACAAATTTTTGTAAAAAATTATCAGCTACCACCGTATCAACGTTATTCGCGTGTTCAAAGCGAATCTACAATTAACGCCTAATTACACTCATTTCCCGCAATTCCACCCAAACGTATACACCATGTAATAAATATATATACACACATATACAAACTCAGAGAACAACCAAAACTCATTTCCTAGACGAAAATTCACGAGGGATTCACCCTTCCGCTGACCTGGCTCCTACAAGAATATAACTCTAGGAGCATCCGCAATGCGTTCGGAATACGTAAGATTCGCCATGATGAATATACGACAGTCAGAAAGAGAAACATATACATATCCCCATACAACGTGTAAGTATGTTAGACAGAGAGATTCGTGGGTACAAAGTCCACGGTCGTTTACACGTGAACGACTATAGTCGCGTGGGCGTCGTCACGGCAAGACGATCAGAAGCCGCTTTCTCTGCCTGCTGGCAAAGAAGAAGAACCCCGCCCCCCCCCCCCCCACTTGAACCGGGAGCCAGCGTCATCGTCGCGTCACGTTGCCAAGTAACGCTTTAGCTGAACCACGCGGTTTCATCGTACGTAACTCATACACAATTTTTCCACGCGAGTCCCGCATGTACAGACTCATTCAAAAGTAAAGGATCCTCCGCCACCTCCTGCTCCGATAAAATCTCACGTAATCAGTGTAACGCGTAACCATTAAGTCATATCTCGATCTTTTGTGACGTAAGACCGGTTACTCGTTGCGAGAAAACTCAAGAATGACGTAGGGCAACCTAATTGTCCAACGACATAAACCCCAATCGCCAGCCGTCGCCTTGAGAATCAGCCTTGACCGTGTCACAGAACGACGAGATTCTTAGACCTTGAACTCTTGATTTTCACCGAATGCCACGATGCACGTGCTATCCGGTATAAAAGCTAACCGCAAATGACGTAGGTTAGGTTACACACGGAGTTAATGAAAAAAAAATGAAGAGAGACAATCGTATTAACCGAGTCGAATCGTATTAACTTTGTGTACACTTTCTCGTACACAGACGTACTATTATCTACCACGTTGGTATATACACGTTTACATGACCCCGCGAAGAAATGAAATGACGGGGAGTTTCAAAGTTCGCGGTATAGAAAGGAGGCCGGCGTACCGGAGTTATCGTGAGTTTACCTTAAGTAGCGACAATATTACGGAAGGTAGAAAAGGAGGTTAGAGTAAGGGAAATAGGGTAATACGTGAGGGTATAGGAGAATCTGTAGACGATATATATATAAATACACGCATATACACAAAGCAGTCATAGACGTCGACGTCGAGGTCCCCAAACTTCCTAGAGTTTCTTGGAAAATCGGAACGTAGAAACGAGGTAACTCCGTAACTTTGTCTCGTGCCACGTAACAATTGTAATTCTCAAGGAGAATCAGCCGATTTCATCCGCCATGTTATATTCTCTTTCTCGAAGGGTCGCGATCGATTCAAAGTCCTAGGGCGCTTTAATTCCGGAAGTAAGGTACACGAGACGTCCCGACGTTCTCGAACCTTATTACGATCAACGATTTTCTAGATCGTTAAAGAGACGATATCTTTTTCGCGAACGGTTCCCTGGTTTCATCCTGGACCGATTCCACGTTCCCCGTTCTATCCGGAATTATCAAAGGTCAAATCTTTGCTCAGTCCGTCGACGTCATCCCCGACGATCCTTTTCCTACTTTCGCCCTTACTTCCAGTTCATTCGCTCTTTTTTTCCCCCCTTTTTTTTTTCTTTCTCCACGAGACGTGGCAGGCTCGGGGCCAGGATCGCTTCTCAAACTCTTTGTCAGTCCTTCCGGGGCTAATTACCTCGGGGATTTCCGGCTGTTTCACCTCGACGATTCTCCACCCCGCGGATTAGGATTGGAATTTTAGCCATAAGATTAGGACGGGTGCGGCTGTGGGATATGGAGCGGATGGAAAATCCCATGCAACTCATAGGATGGAAGTAACGAACGACAGGCGTCGCATGGGTGTCTGGATGTCTAATTTAATTGAAAGATGCCGAAACAACCGAGCCCAGAATGCAATGCGGTTATTATAAGCGTCCTGTAAATTCCTCGTGCAAATAGACTAAGCAGCACGTGGTATCTAACTCTGGTAGCACGCCGCGAGCGCGTGCTCTGCAAATATATTCATAGACGGTTTCGTCACTCTCATCTCTCACTCCCACTCATTTAAAATCCACAGGCTCTTTCTCTCGCGTTCGCTTGCCAGAAGCGTATAGTACACCTTTGGTCTTGGGCATAGGCGCTCAAGATTCGCCGCTTTATTTTCGTGTATCGAATGCAGATAGAGACTCTCTCCGTACGAGGAAGTTTGGCAGAGAGAGAGAGAGAGATAAAAATAAAGAGAACGTTAAATGATAGACACCACTTTACATATTACAGCGTATATAATATTCAGCTTTCTTTTTTGTCACATCCTTTTTTTTGCGTGTCGAACATGACATTAACATCTTACGAAATTCTTGGCTGTATGTTCTTTGAATAAACGTTCACGATATACGTACGTGCAACGCCAGGACGTATCGAAGCGGACGGATTGCGCGGTAGCGTCTTTACCGGTTTGTACATACGTGATACACTTATTATTGTGCAAACACATCAGCGGACGACTATATCTTAAGGCCTGTACACAGGTAAGCGAGCGAAAATTTTTCTCGCTATCGATTTGGCATGACATTTACGATTTCGATTAACGAAATGTTTGCCGTGTTTGCATTCCGGTTTGCGATTTGACTCGGTGTAAAGTAGAATTGCGTAAATCATTTTTTAAAATAAAAAACCAATCACGTAATAAAAGAAGCGATTTGCAAGTAAAAAGGTCAGATAACTTAATATCATTAGAGTGTTTTCGCAACAATATTGCCAACTGACGATTAAATGTTATCCGTTACATAAAACAATAGCAGGCAAGGCTGACCAGTCAATTTCAGTTGAAAAAATCTGTATCTCAAATAAATGATCACGTGGCTCAGTTGACATTCAAATACTCTGAGTACCTTTGAACGCAACGCCAAGCGGTATGCACCGGTATGCGCTTGTCCCTGTAAATGCAGCATTTACTGACTCGAGCAAATAGGCCGTACGATGTCGCGAATAATTTCGCAAAGGGAAAATACGGGCACTGATTGTGATACCGTGCAACGAGGTAGAGATCGGAGCAATTATCCTGGGAATAAAGTACCGAGGAAAAAAGAGAAGCCGGATAATCGATGAAAATGAATGGGAAAACTTTTTACTTCACTTTTTTTTTACATACTATAATTGCGGCTTCGTTTTCACTTGTTCACAAAATTTCTGGTATTTAGTCGTACCGTGTTTACTTCGTTTATACACTTCGCATTGTCAACGATACGAACGATGAGGGATAAACGAAACAAAAAAAATCTTTTAGCTCGGTACTAAATAAATCAGTTTATGAATGCCATGTAAACGTAGACTATTGTACCATTATTATTCCTCCCTCCCAAGTAAAAGTCTGTGCCAATTAATTGCTCACTGGTGGTATCGATTCTTATTTTTTCTATTTTTTTTTCATATACGGACATTTTTTGGCTAACCTTTTCCGAACCTTCGGGTCACGGTTCCCAGGCACTTGCGAGAGGATACGAGCCGTCTAGTTCAATGGACGAATTCTGAGACGCGATGTAGCTTCGCTCTCGATTACGCTACTCATTTGTTTCTTTCTCCAGTGGGACGTAGTAGAACGACGGGGGGAGGAGGGGGGGGGTAAGGATTCAGCTAGGGATCTAATCAGCAAAAGCCCGTAAAAGGCAGGAGAAAAAAAAAGTGTGCGCTACCACAGGAAAACTGTAATGGAGTGTCCCCGCCACTTGCAGATAATTGGACGTTTCCGACGGTTAACATTTTTCGACGCTCCAATTGCCCTCTCCTCCCTGTCTTATTTACCCACCCGCCTTTCTTTCATCTCCCTTTTATCGCCCTCTTAACCGCACTACGCACACTGGGCAAGATGGACCAGTCTTTCGTCCCATCAGATAAACAAGGTCATCTATAGGCCTAACTACGTATATACGTTTACAATAAGTAACGCGTAAAATTTCAGCATGTTAATTTAGAAAAAAAAAAATCTAAAATTTCCCTTTAATTGCGTATAAAAATAGTCGGGAGAAAAATCAGCATCTGCTACCAGAGGCAGTTAAAATTTGACATGATAGAAATTGAATAAGGCTCGGTTGATTAGAAGATTGAATTAATCCCACGAGGGTTGGAAGAATCAATTTTTTTCTCACCGATATATAAATGAGAGCTCGCATAAAAGATTCCTAGTGGTCCAGCAGCATCTTGCGTGAGAAGCCAAGACAAAGAAGAAAAGATGTCGTTTACGTACCTGAAACAAAAAATATTTTTTCTTAACAATTTATCTGGAAGCTATCGACTGAACGTTAAAATAAATCAAAAAGAGCCCTAGGTACGCGGTACCATAATCACTGCGGGATGCATTAATCCCTAAGGGCAATTTTCACTCAGAGCCTCTTTGTTCGTGGGTTTTGGTGCATCCGGTATCCATTATATAAACCGAATGACGGCGCAGCGGTATCCCAAAGCAGGGAAGCAGTAACGCAATATTAATGTCCGGCACGCGATACACACCGCAACCCCCGCAAACCCTATTTATGACCCGCGATAAGTCCGTGGTGCGTTCCTGAAACGACCCCGAAATGCTATTTACGAGGAATTCCTGATAACTACAGAAAGGGGAATATTACGAAAGCACGCAAAGTGACGTGTTGCTTTACCATAAACGTCATAAACATACTAGATAGTCAGCGTACGGTAAAAGAAAGCTAAAAGAGGGACCGTCCAAAAATCTTAAACAAAAATGTCTTTATATCCTCGTTTCTTAAAAAGCCACGAGGGTTGATGGGAGAGAAACAAAGAAAAAAAATTCCCAAAAAACTATCGAAGATTGCACCATGAAGGGGTGTTATATCGAACGACCGATAAGTACCTCGTTCAACCCGATAACACCTAACCTTTGACACAGGTCGATGTATCCAGCCTGTGGAATTTAATCAAGTGTTTCTCGAAAGGGCGTTTATGGATTTTTTTTTTTCTTTTATGAAACCTCCAATGTTCGAGCCATATACTGAGTAAGCTAGTGGAAGAAGAGAGAAAGAGGCAGGGAAGGTATAGAGTGTCAAGAGAGAAAGAGATACGTGCACTAAATCGAGAGAGATTTCTCGGTGATCGAAAAGTGGCCGTATTTCATATGTCGATAAAACAGAAGCCTTCCTTTATCCCCTCGGTGTGTCGTGCGTGTAGAATTTAATGAAAGTATCGTCGGGACGAGGTTTATGGAATTTTTTATGGCAACCTTAGACCTTACTAAAGTGTATTAGATTCTATGGGGAGTCACGAGATAAAAGCGACCACGAAGCACAGGACTTTGGTTTTGGGGGAGGGGGCAGGGAGGTTGGCAGGTTTCTTAAAAAGGCCACAGGATAGAGGTTGGGATGGATGCCAAGAAAAAAAAAATTAAGTAAGTTCGGTCCTCCCTCAATCAGGCAGGGATTTAGAAAATATAATTAACCAGAATTTGGCAGAGCTCATCCAAGTGTTTCTGAATAAATTTACTCTCTGAAGTAAGCCCAGCCCTTAGTATCAGGGTGAATTATCAACCGCAAGGTCTTCGCGCCACTCTCACCCTATGCTTCGGGGAAAATAATATCGTTAGGGCGTGGGACCTCGGTTGGCTTAATGACGCTGTATATCGCACGTGCCAAGGGAAGCTTATTGTTTGCTTGTTGATTCTAAGGGATGTTTAAGGGAGGAAAGCCGACAACGGTCGTCATAGAATCTGTAAAGTTCTCCAATCGAGAATTAACTTACTCATGAGTGTTTCAGTGATTTTTCAAACTCCGTCTCGAAGTTCGCGCCATCATCCCCCTAAATCGATATACCAACATTTACTACCCTCATGTTTCTGATAATTTCAAGGGAAATGGATCGACCGAAGTTGGTCCAACTCGGGGAGTCTCAAGTGCACGTGGTAAATTCAGGTGGTGTATTTATCCCAAACAACCCTGTATACAGGGGGTGGCTTACGAGAGATCTAGCGCGGCGGTTAGGATCGTGCAGAAAATTTACGATCGGCAGACACATCGGTTTCATTGAAATTGCATTACACGACTCCCTTGGAGAATTTATGTCCGAAGGGTGACAAGTGGCGCCACCCTTGATGCGATGGCCGCCATGGATAATACTTTCAATAATTCAAGTGGCCCAAGTTCACTTCCCTCCAGCATCCGACACTCGCGTCCCGTGGGATCAGTGAATTTTTCTTAAAGGTGACAGGGATCCATTAATTACCCACTGTAAAGGGGATGATGGGAACCCTCCCTTGTAATTCTTGAAAAATTCCGTCAACTCTCTCCACGTCAAACCCCAATCACCTAGAGGCTCGCTCCCTCCGATAATCACTAGGTACGCTTCGAGGCGAACAGCGTGACTTCTAGTAGTTAATTCAAAAGGGAACTTAATAAGGGTGCATTAAAATCAACCCCTTTTCCCTTTTCATTTTATTCATCACTCTACCATCCCATCCGTAACTGTATTCTGTAAAAGTCACCCTGGGCATTATAACCCTCGATTCAATCACGCAACGAAGAGTCACTGAATGTCTATGAAAATAATGGAAATAAAATAGAATTTTTTAAATTTTTTAAAATTTTTCTTCCTCTTAATTCTCCTATCGAACATCATCCCACAACTGCCCTTATTCCATTTCAAGGGAAATTCTCGTAATTGGACGTTTCCTCTCGATTTCAAGCATCATCCCCTTATTATCCAATTATAAGTAATATACTATTTTTTCATCTGTTCCCTATAAAAAAAAGGTCAACAGTCCTTACTCACCCTCTGGTACCAGCAGATTGTGCAAAAAAAGGCCTATTTCTATAGAAAAGCACCACTAGTCCGCTTGGGTAGTATTTGAGTGAAGTAAAAGAAAAAAAAAATTACACAAAATAAAGTAAAGCCATACAGTAACTACATACACAACAGTGTTGTGGTAAACCCTTATTTCCACCCTTGTTCACCAATTGAGCTACTTATCGCGCCTGACTACCAACACAGAAAGCAGGGTGGCCGCTTCACGCTCACATCCCAAACAACAATAGTAGGAATTAAAATTGACACCAAAACCAACCGTTGCCTCGAAGAAAGATAAAATGACGCATCTACCAACATAAAAAAGCCAATTGGTGAAATCCAGTTTTTCCAGACAAAAAAAAACGAAATCAAATACCCAAAGAAAACAATATCGGTAAAAGAAACAGTAGAAACATGCATTAAGAAACCAGACAACTCAACGTGACAGCCGTTGAATAGAAATGAGCCACGAAGAAAAGTACAGTCGAGTCAGTAATTTTCGAATTGTATGTTATACAAAAGATGAAAAAAACAAAATAGTAGCAAAAACGCTCCACAAAGTTTCTGACTCACGCGGTATAAGCTGACGGCAAAAACATGTGCACGAGTAAAAATATCTTCATACACGTTTACGTACGATTGGGGCGCAGACGTCTCTCCACGTGCTTCAGTCGTACGACAGATCAATTAACGTGCCCATACGTTAACGAGTAAACACAGTCGCTTCGCATACCGTAACGAAGGAAATTGACGACACGTACGAGGCGCAGTGCTCGCATGCCGCGTTTACCTCTCTTCGTCGCGGTACCGATTTGCGACTCGTAATTCGCATCGAGCGACGGAGCCGCAATGTGCACGGAAGGCGAGAAGGGTCGTTCAACCGTGACGGAATTGACATTGTCCGCGATAATGGGGTCGCGCGGGGTCAACTTCCTGCCAATAGATTCGCAACGTGCGAGAGGATCCGTGTAACTCGTCTATACAGATATATATATATTTCAACCTCTCCGCTCATAGTCAATGTCAACGACTGAAACTACGGCATCGTGTTATCATGAGATCACAAAGAGGATCAATAATTTTGCCATCTCGAAACACGCGAAAATACGCACCAATACGTACCTATAAGTACAGGATGCGCCTCGTGATGGAAACGGAGTTTCGCGGTTTACACACAGCACACACTCGCGTGTGTGTGTGTATATATATATGTACACATAAACACTTGAATAAAGGTATGCGGGGTTAGGGATAAGTGGATCGGAAGAAAGGATTCGTTAACCTCTTGCACCTTTGAATTATTCATTATGAATTCGTTAAAAGGTCGGCCGCGCGCGAAAGCCTTGTTGTTTATCCGTCGTATAAAAGTGTACACGAACGATTACCGTCTTATCGCGAGATCGACCATCTTCGTATCGATCAGCTGTTAATAAATATTTCGCTAACCAATCGTCGTTGCGTCATAAAAAGATATTGCTGACTTTAGTCAGATATACGAACAAGTGTCAAATCTAGGGAATCGCGTAGTAAGAGAAAAGAAAAGAAAAAGTAACTAGAACGTTTATCACCGTTTCGAAGATGAACGCGAATGGATTGTATCTATTTATTTGTAACGCGTTACACCTGCTACACACCTTTTCTCGCTCGCGAACATTACGGCCGAGCCGAGTCGAGCGAATCGCTTTCAGGGAATCGAATTTTATTCCCTATCATCCGTGACCCGCAAGAGCCTTCTACGTTGGCATCCCGGTATATCTGTACGGTGCTATTTCCTGTCACACATTTGAATGCCACTTTGTATCAGGAAATAATGGAATGTTCAAACTGGAAACGCCCCACCAAGTTCTCCGAACCCTCGTGCTTTTTACGACGCTTGCTCGTCCAGCATTTTATTTGACTATAATGCTCGGTACACAGGACGAGGGAATTCAGAAACATTGGGCAAAGCTGTTTCGCTCGACGCTCCTACAGTACATACTATAATTCACGATGGTTTTCTTCATTTTCATTCTTCTTATTCGCGTTATACGTTTAGAAATATATATATATATAGTATATATATAGTATATGTACATATCTTTTCTCCACTTTTTTCTTAACCCCATCTTTTATTCCAACCAATCGCGATAACCTCGTTGCTCGCCTATCGGTCGGCCTGTCTTTTACACGAGCCTTCCGAGGAAACCATCTGGAGCTCGCACGAGTCTTCCCGACGATGGTCGATCAGACGCGAAATAAAACGATGGAAGAAATAGAAATAGAGAAAAAAAAGAATAAAAGAATACCGATAGCAGAGAGACTCTATAGCCACGAGTCGTTGATAAGACTTTGAATTTCTTAATATTTTTTTTTTCATCCCCCTCGTCAAGAGACTAACAGCCACAATAGAAAATTCTGATTAAATCGCGAACGAGAGACTTACGTTATCTGCCGACAACAATGTCTTATCAGAATTATACGTCCTAGTTATAAGCTTGAGATTATCCTTATCGCACATCTCAACCTGTCGGAATAACTTTTACCGAAAAAACAAACTCGCTTCAATAATCGACAATCGATCCCATCTGCGATAACAAAGTTCTACTCAACGAACACACACGCGCGCGAACACGCATATATGCACTTATGACGCACACCTGGTATCATTGTGACTCACTTTTATCAGTGATAAAAAAAAACACTTTTGTACATTAGACTTTAGAGTGTACCGTACCACGTGAACTGCTCTTACTAATTCATAACGATATAAATGCCATTAATTATACAGTGTCCATCCAAGGTGTATATATCTATATATATATATACAGGATTATTCACAAAGAACGCACCAGCTGAAGTTGGACGCGATCGAAAAAATTTGTTAATCGAGACAGTGCGGTGGCCTTGTTAGAGAAATGGAATAATATATAATTCATGATCTTAGCAATTTAATGGCGTTAACTTTCAATTTCTTTAACGATACCACCCTGCTCTGATTCATGAAGTCCCCCATTCAGGACAAACTGGAGCTGGTGCGTTTCCCCTGAATAACCCTGTATACACAGTCGAGCCAACTTCCAACAACTATGCTAAATAGGAAGTAGAGTACTTCAATCAATTTAAATAAATGGTCCAGTTGACACTGACATCACCAAACAGGACCATGGTCGTCATTTTTATCAATTGGCGTAATTAGCTATTTAGGCTTTCGTTCGAGACGACCAGTTATGCTACGAGGAACAGTAGAGCTCAGCATCCGCCGTGTGAAAGGTCCCAAAACAACATTATAAAGATTGCAAGGAGTGAGGAGCCAGTAAAAATGGGGGAAAACAAGATAAAAATTAATAAAATGAAAATCAGCCAGTATAATAACTCGTTCGTCAAAATAGATACAAAAGAGTATAAGTGGATCGAAATATTTCAAATATTGATAGTCTGTAACAAAAACGAAAAATATTTACTTAGCTCTTATCGCGTATTCTATTACCGTTCTGTGTATGTATATGTAGCACATGGGACCCTGCACGTATGCCACTACTGGTTTCCCAGTCTCGAACCCATCAGCAACCGGAAGTTAAATCGAGTGGTGGTATTATACTTGTACATCTTGGTAAGTATAGTCGGTATAATCTTTTTCTCCCAATATACAGTAATCGGGTCTAGCATTGTGAGCGAAAAGATTGATTACCAAGTGTTTCGTGCACATGACGTATTTCAATTGATCCAACCAGACACGTAGGTATCCTGGGATATATGCCTATACTATACTATACCATATGGCCATATCCATCTTGGATGTCATACTTCACGAGGAAGCGATTACGTCAGTGGGAGTAATTTATATGGGGAAAAATTTTTTTCAAAGCTAAAGCATCTCGATAAATACGCATATGCTAGTTTGGACTACGATCGTTCATTTGCTTGGGATCCCGTCCTCCTGCATATGCGGATCCTCCAAATGAACTTGTTTACCGAACGAATAAGTGCACTTATTCGATAGAGGTGTCTTTGCCGGATTTTGAACAGATCGTTCAAAATAATCTGCCATCGATCTGTTCCTTGTAGAGAATTTTTTTTACCGTGGTAACGAAGGTGCTTCTTTTTCGAATAAGGCAAGAACTCGAGTTACGCTGTCGGGTAAGTGTATATGAAAAGTGGAAAAATTCTGATGGGATAGTCACGTGCACGATATCCTACGTAGCAAATCGAGCAACGGGCACGTTGGATACGGAAATGCATTTGTACTGAGTATCGAGTGGAAAGTGGTTATTCGCTATGGACGGAGGCGCCCAATTTCGGGAATGATAGGAATTGAAGATTGCAGCGGTAGTAGCGATACTAGTAAATCTTTATATTACGAAGTTATCATTTGAACGAATCACCAAGTCAATTCTATTTCCATTGTCATTCTGGACGACATACATACATATATATATACGTACGTGTGTGCTCGTATATATAAAGTGTGTGTGTATATATACGTGAAATAGAATTACACGAGGTCGTCCCGTGAACCTAGATTTGATTTTTAGAGAATTTTTTCCGCCCTTCCTACCTTTTCTCTCCGTGTCCTCATACACGAGGATAGAATTTCCCAATAGAATTTACCGATAGATCCATCGGAAAAATTACCGTAAAAAACTGGAATCTCGGGACAAATGAGGATCGCCGTAGTAACTACGAATTTACGAAATAATTTATCAGCTGAAAAAATTGTAATTTATAATTTTTGCGTAGAGTCCCGTAAAAAAGTTTCAAATGAACATTCTCTCCGTGCAGCTCGCCATCTTGAAATATCGTCCTGGGAAAAAAAGTATCCACGTGACCTTCGACCTCCCAATTCCGTACCAGTCAGATAAAAAAGTGATAATATGAGAAAAAAACCAGTAACGAGCATGAGAGCAGATCAAGATGGATCCGTTCATTCATTCAAGAAATGTACATTGCCGACATCCATGTTTCTCGCAGAGTAAGGAAACAATATCATTCCCAGAGAATTCGGACTGTTACCATTAATGAAGAGAAACGGCTCCAACATCCTCGAGGGAGCCGAATCTGATGCATAAAATTTCACGTTACCATCCGAGCCCTGCAAAATTGAATAATTGTGACAAAGAGACGAGGTATCGGAGAAAAAAATTTTTTTACCGTCAACCAGTGAGTAAAAATATTTTCGAAAAAAAAATCAGTCACTGGGCGAGTATACGGCATATAGCGTTCACATACCGTATACAATATGCACGTAACAGCTGTCACTATCTATATCTAGGTATAGCTAGCTGACAATCGCTAGCAATGATAACAAATATATACTACATATATATAAAGTAGTACATACAGCCTCCATACCTATATCCATTATCAGTGCAGTAATATAAACAGCAAAAGTAACCATGGTCGGAGCGAGCAAAGGTACCAGCATATAAAGTCCATTCGTTATCTCGAGTGTGTCAGAGGCCCAGCGCATTGACTTTGGTCCCATAGTTACGACCCACTATAGTATACCGAGGCTACAGAACGATGCGATATAATGAAATACATGGGTAGTAGTAAAATGTGGGAAGGTAGAAAATAAAAAAATAATCCCATAGCCCTGTTGCAGCGGTCCGATCTGCCTCGCCATAAAGAAAAAAAAAAAAACTTAGAAAGTCAAACGCAGATGAGACCGAAAATCTAAACTGTTACTTATTTCGTAAAGTTTCAATTAAAATTTCATCCGTCCAATGAACACGAAATTTTTAAAAAATCGATCGCAAAGTATATTGCCAAATGTCTTTTAAAGTATAAGACGATCGCATGACAGCTGTCAAATCCCAACCAGTAAGTCTAATATAGACACCGCCGAAATTATTCAACGCATATATAAGCATTATAGATCCATATATATTTCTAACCAAACACTTTCTCTCTCACTCGCTCTCGTGCCGTACTACAATCAACTCTCTCTGTGTACTGGCACTGTGCCTCGCGGTATGTATACATCCGCCACGGTTGAATAGAACAGGTAATAATACCAATGAGCAGTAGCGTAGAACGTCGACGCAAGCATTTCAAGAGAGAAACCATACGGATACAGAGGGAGAACACGGTGACTTCACCTCCTTAAAGCGGTAGAGTCATATACGTAAATACATAATGTAATATATAACAGAGCACAGTACATATACGCAGCATATCCCTAGCGCTCATAGAGGCGTGCCGCAGCTGTGCCCTTAGCTATATCAGGAATGTATATGTATGCGAGGTCCGACCTTAAGTCCGTGGCCTCTGTGGTGAATCACCATGTATATAGGACTATCCTGAGGTAGCCAGGTAACAGAACACCCAACATACCCAAGAGGAGCTTCATCATCAGACATTCCCCGACTACGTGGAAGAGGTAGACGGACAAGGTAGATAGACCCCAGGTACACCAGTAACGGCTGTTCCTTGAGACTAATATCCAAGTGGGATATCAGGAAGCCACAGAATACTTCGTTACGAAGAGGAATGGATTTTCTTCCGAAGTAATACGTTTATACACAGTCAATGTCTTTGTCGCTGGAAACAGCTTACCGGTTGGACGTGATAAAATCAGTCTGTACAAGCCTCAAGGTCACTCGCCATTTTGGATTACGAGTGACGCGTTTTAGGTTAAGTCGATCGAAGCTTGGACTTAATCGGAGAATTAGTATGAAATCGATCAAGGCCTATGAGGTCTTAAAGGCCTGTCCGCACGAGCGGCTAAAGAGACTGTGGACAATACCCCGATGAATTTGTAATCGCCATCGAATCACTTTGTCCGCTTTCAATTAACCCGGATGCTCAATGTGATTTCGCGATGTCAGCTGTTCCATGGCTGCCATTTAACTTCCCATCGGAACGATCGATGTCGGTTAATAAGCTTTCGGTGCGTTATTATGATTCTCCCCAGTCGTTGTGGGACGATCTGACTCTCGTCGTTCCCTTAAGCCTGGTTCACGATACTGCTGGTACCAGCTTCGACTGGTTTTTCTTTTCATTCCTGACTCCATTCATACTCTGATGCATGCACCGCGTTCGCGATGCACGTTCCGTGTGTCACGTACGCTTCTATGCATGCGATCGCGAACTGACGAAACGTTTTCGTATGTGAACTGTACTGAATGTCGTAGCAATTTGCAAAGTGCAAGTCACTGTTACTTATTTGACTGACTGTACGCTCAGTGAGTTCGTTATCCAGCTGTACCGTGGTCGGCTGGCGAGTGCGGCAGTTTAGTCCCGTACGTGCCACGTGCACTTTTCAAGTGCTCCCTCGTCGATGATAAAAGTTTGAGCAGGCTGTCGAGTCAAAAATAAAGATTATTTCTTTTTTTGAAAAAAATTTTGTTCTTTAACGCTCAACAATTCTAACCCTTATCGGGACGACACGGTGCTTCATGGTAAAGTTCACAATTCCGATAAATCAGTGACGATAATTGGGACCGGGGGGTGGGGTCCACTTCCGTCGATCCGACGAACCGAGCATTTCGCGGGAAATTTTGGAATGAGGTAAATATCAGTGACCGTGACACTTGCTGTTACGAGTATCAGCAGTTCTGGACAGATGACCTGCTATCTCGTCATGTTTCTCTCTCTCCTCTCCTCGTGTCCCTCGCCGAACTTTTGTCTTTCGAATTGTTTGGGACTGCAACGCGGCCAGACGGATATGGTTTAAGTGTCGTATCTCGACGAGGGTCATGTAGTTGTATGAACTTGCTGAATCCGGAGATTCAGCTTGGATTTCCGGTTACCGAAGAGTAGTAACTTCCGAATGGTACACCCTTATCATTTTTTTCATCCCCCAGCTCCTCCTTGGAGACATCTGTTTTTTTTTCTATCATTTACAGTTACAACGCAGCGCGTTACCATGGAAACATAATTTCAAGCCTATAACGTACTGCTAGCATGGAAAATATTCCTACGAGAGAAGATAGAGTTTTGTGAAAATCTTCAAAGAACTGTCACACGTGGAGTTGCATGCAATACGAGATACGACAATGAGAAAATGCCCCCGTTATTTCGAGAAAGGATTCCAAGCGAGGCAAGTAATATCGAGACGTCGTTACAGGTGCAAAGCCAAGAGAGCGCGATTACCGCTCGTTGGCAAGATAACCGAAGCCAGTGATAAAGGCTTCGATAAAGGAAAAAAATAAAGGACGTTATCAAAGGTGGTAATAAAAATTTAAAAAAAAAATAATCATTTTAAAGTAGATAAGAGTGACGCAGGCGAGAATAATTCTTTATTTTTTTTTTCTCCAATTGGAGAAAACGCTGGAGGCAAAGGGACGTCGGGAACTTCGCAGTTAAGTAGAGATAGAAAATCGGAGACAGAAGTGACGGCGAGAAGGAAATAAAGTGTCGAAATTTTTCTCGAGAATAATCTCCGCGTGAATTCCGGCCGCTTCCCTTCTGAATGGAAGAAACGCCGAGGAGAGGGTATCGCTTGGTTGTCTCTTCCGTACCGTTGACTTGAAATATAGAGAAATCGAGTCGGCAGGAATACAGGCCCCTTCCCGCTCCATCGGCTGCGACGCGAAGAAAATATGCTACGGAGCGCGACCAGCCATTATATACAATCTGTATATTTTATATATATATATATACACGCACACACACCAGCCACTCGCGGCTTTCAGGGATGAAAAAGTTCGCTTCGAAAAAAATATTTAGTCCTGCTTGTCTTCCACTTTTTGGTTCTTTCTCCGCCGTTGGCTTTCGCGGAGCAGGAATGGAGCCCCATCCACCCCCCGCGAAGCTCGGCCATGGGGGTTGCTCGTAAATACGAAAACTTTCAACGGCATCACACTGGGCGAACGGCGAGCCGAGAGCGAAATGGCCGCTGTGGAACATGCTTATGTCCACCGTCGAGCTTGCAGCCGCCGCAAGTTGTTCGTGGAAATGAAATACAGGGGGAGGGGGAGAGGGAGGGGGGTTGGCTGGAAGGCGAATGAGAACAAAAAAAAGATGTACGAGTGGCGAGTGGGCAATGATGGATAGAGGGGGGGGGGGGGGCTGGGACAAGACTACCCCGAGGTTTTCGAGTCTCCGCAGTTTTATCAGCAGGGAGGGAGGGAGAGACGAATATATGTCGGATTTCCCGAAAAACTTTTCGTTCGCGCGAAGAGGATAAATTTCTAGCCTTCTTGTGCCCGGATGGAAGGTTTCCGAAAGAGAGAGAGAGACAGAAAGACGATAAAATTGGATAGGATCCAAGTGACGTATCGTCGGCCACTATTCATTTTCATTCCTACGATTAATTACCGTCCGACTTGCTGACCCAAATTTGCACCGACCGCTCGTCAAACTATATTTATGTACAATCCCCATTTCTTTAAGAAGCGACCCTCTGATAGGAAGATTCGTGAAATATATTTTTTCCTGGACAAGAGAGAAAATGCATCCACAAGGGTCAGCGACGAAGATGCATCTGATTGCAGCGAGCGAGTGCACTCGGTGAGTGAACGAAAGCGACTTTCTCACGGAGCACCGCCGACGTCGAATGAACAAAACGAGGGTGAAAAGGGTAGGTGGGTGGGGGATGAATTTTTTTTCTCAACAACTTTCAGTACCCAACTTTACACGAAAGTCTCGACTGTATTCACGAGCAAATGAGAGATGCATAATCTAGGAGGTCGTGCAGGCTCAGCAAGCGGGTAACGAAGCATTTTAAATGCAGCCCTTAAATCAGCAGAAAAAATGCATGAGTCTGGCAGGGGCGGCAACGAACCCCCCCCCCCCCCGCTGACGAATTCGTGTTTTGTAGAGGAAGAAAACGCTATATATATATACACACACACACACAATTTCCCTAGCGTTCTCCATCACAAACCGTGCGAAAACCGGTAGAGGCAAAGGAGGCGTGCCCCTCCATGAATTTTACCCGCGAAACGTGTAAAATAGAAAACCGTCTGCCTAACGGGGAATATTCATGGGGGGTGGTAGGCCCTCTTTGGAACCTCACGGAATATTCATCCCCTATTTCCATACCGTGCATTACAGTTAGTCCTCTGTTTTCCTTTATCCCCGTTAAACCATCGCCGACGACCTATCCAAATTTCCCCAGGCTAACTCTTCTTCCCGACTGTGTCCCAAAAAAAAAAAAAAATTCCCTAGCCTCACCCAGGCGTTGTTTCCGCAGCCCACGTACAAAAGTGGTAGATGGTCCGATAGGGAAGAAGGCGGGGGGTTAAACGAATTCCAAAAAAGAATAAACCAGTTCCTACATATGTAACAACCATATGCACCACACTCACCGGCCCCGACGATTCTTCCACGTGGTCAACGATCACCAGTCGCGATCTGATACTTTGACGTTCTTGGCGCCCCCCTTTTCTATGGTAAAAGTACCGACTACCGCTCCCGCCTCCTGGCGGACGTCGCGGGAACTTCGGAACGACTAATGTAGAGCGATCCGTTCATTTCCGTTGGCGCGTTCGCTGATCTAATGTATTTCGCTCAATTTCCGGTAGCGACATCAACGAATTCAATCGTCACTATAGACAGTTTCCTGGGTAACAGAAAACGCTCGCGCAATCTCCCAATAACTTCCCACGGCGTATGACGTGGAAGAAATGAAAAATAAATGAAACCAGATAATTAAATCTCATTAAAGTGCTTTTTTCGTTGATCATTATCATTATTAGCAATCTGAAGCCGGATGTTCAAAGTTAAACGCAGGACTGCCACAGAGTTACACTAAAAGTATACATACGCATCATACATAGTATATGCAATGTATAAACGACAGGTCATTAGGATCTAATAGGATACTAACTTTATTGAATTGCCAAGTAACAAATTACACCATGCGTAACGAGGTAATCACATGGTACCGTAAACCAATAATGGGAAACGCCCTGCGCGCGGCAAAAAAAATTAATAAATGTTTATCTATCGGCGATAGTCGCCACGCCTTGCGTGCGACGATCGTCGCGTTCAAATTCCACGGAGAAGTCGAAGTCACATATGTATGTACATGTATACACACCCGTATACTGTTGCAATCTGGAAATACGTGTTTCCATTTGACGGCAAACGCGGCCCATCATTTGCGAGTAATAATGCTCATTAGTTTATTCAAAACTGTCTCTCGCGCGACAGTCAAGGAATAAAGCGCACCGGCGTAATATTACCGCATTGAGCGAACAGCTGAATGCAGGCGTCGACGTCGCGCCGGAGTGGCTGTGAAAGAGGCTTTGTTGCGGTTCGCTTGGCAATCCTCTCCGTCTCACTCGACATTTCTGTCTATCTCTCTCTCTCTCTCTCTCTCTGTATATGGGTACACATGCAGAGGCAAGCGAGTGGTTCAATCGCGAGGAGCGAGTACGAAGCTAAAAGGGGGAAAGAGGGGAGTGACGAGGCTTGGGGTGAAAAAAAAATAAGTTTCGAGAAAGGGAATGAAGAAAGTGGAAAAAGGTGTCGCGCCGTTGGATACGCTCGACTTAATAGACGCTCGCATAAGCCGCGATGTGATGGCAGATTCGCTTCTATAAATTCGATAAAGTTATTTCCCTTTCAGGATGCCTCGTATAAGGCTTGTCTGCTCGATACTTTAGTCGCTCGTGAAACTAGCACGTTTCGCCTTTATATCGTTATTTCGCGAGACAAAGAAAATGTCGCTCCGTTCGAAATACGACCTGAAACGATTGACGAGGACCATTGACTATACCTGCTAAGGGTGATTTTATAGGGAATAGACGGGAGGATCGATGGGATGCCTGCCATTGGACGCCTTGTCCGCTGGCGCTACTGAAACTTTTAAAACCCACCAAGGACGAGTTTAAGGGCGCGAGGGCATGATAAAGCATGGTACTGCTATGACCTCGACCCTTATGACCTGGGCTACCTGTCTGTTCAAGAAATAGATATCGTATCCTGAGATTCAGGAGGAATTCACCAAAAGTGAGATCTATGGGCCTGTTGCGTGTCTTCTTGAAAATGCGTCCGCAGCGTCATCTCGCGCTTGGCGCTCGCAATACTCGAGGAGCTGGCTGATCGTGTTTTATATGGGAAACGTATAGGGGAATATATCTTTAGGGGTAAAACAATCTTATAAATCTTATCTTAAAAGAACCATGAACGAAACAATTCTTGGCAGTGGGCTTTCCAAAATCTGAACCTTGATTATCCCAGGACAAAATCTCTGACAAACGGTATGTATAAAATATTATCGAATATTTCGTACACCTTCGGCAGATCAGAGCTTAACCTAGGCTTGACGATAGAAATCCAAACTGCTTGCTCAATAAATATGTTGTACTTGCATGACGAAGACAGTATAATTTTTTATTACAGGCAGGAACCTTTGTCAAAGTCGACACGTGCAAATCATGGGGGCTCCAGCTACGCAAGATGCTCGTACTGATAAGTTATATACTTTTTATATATTGGACTCATCGTTATATATGTTAAGGAGGTTAGGGGTGAGTTTTAATTAATCGTATTAATTAAATAGACAGCTAAACTCATGGAGTGTCTAGTGTATATACGTATATATAATTAAACTCATGGAAATGCAACCCAATTAAGGGTAGGGGGTTGTCGTAACGAGTTTTCGCGCGAGCGACAAGGGGAGCCTGTGGCAATTTTCACGGGATAGAATGTCGCGCGACACCCACTACCAAGTCGAATTAACATTCCTGCGGAGAGGAGTATCCAGACGTCGCTTGTCCGGCTAATTAAACTTCCAAGTGCAGGACTACAGGGGATGAGTCTGAGGAATCCGAGGATCTATGAGAAAGTTGCGCGATTGCGGATAAGGTCGAGGGTAGATCGCGAGAGAGATCAGAGGTAAGAATTTAATTTTCTCGAAAAAAAAAGGAGCAGAGTACCAAGATAGAAGACAGCGAGAAAAATTATGAAAACGAGGAGAGAGGGAGGGGGGGAGAGAGAGAGAGAAGGAAAAGATGGAAATTATAGTAACAGACGCCGAAGGACAGTAACAGACTGAAGGATAAAAAGTTGGCAGAGGCCGAGGCGTCGCGCTCAATTAAATTCAAGTTACTAAACTATGTGTAAGAAGGTAACGAGAGTCGCGTAATATTCGAGGGCGGCGTCAGAGCTTGAGAATCTGTCGACTTTTATTATTTCCTACCAAGTTTTATATTAAAGCCGAATCCACAAAGCTGAGCTATTCCATTTTCGGGGTGACCGTCCAGTTCGTAAAAAAGAACTTTACCCTTAACGTGGATATCGGAGCGTGAGAAGATTGTCCAAAAAAAAAAGATTTGATCGAAATATGCGAAAAAAAATGGAATAACCGGAAACGAAGAAAATCGTCGGCGTGAGCACGAGACGAGGAGCGACTAGAATTAATTCTCATAAGAGTGTACAGGGACGCGATATATTTTTATAAGGAAGGCTGTATACAAGGACGCCGTTAAAATTTCTAGTACGATTTTATGTCTTTTTTCTTCTTATCTACGTTCTCTTGCTCTTTTTTTTACGAACGCGCCTCTCGCGTACCTCCCGCATAGATTACCGGCTCGAGGCCGAAAGCTCGTGAGCAAATATTAATGCGGCCATTTGCATTTTAGATGGACGACCGTCCGCGAGGATTTTTATTACTTACGCGGCAAAAGAAGTTTCGCGGTTTCGAACTAGAAAGAGAGAACAAGCGAGACGCGAACAAAGCGGAAAGCGGATGAGCGATCCTGCGGATGAAAAACAGGAAGGCAGAGTAGCCGCGACGATAAAACTGAGAGAGTAAGAAGTAAAGTAAGAAGAAGAGGAAGAAGAAACGCGCCAGGACAGAGATCTGCATTGGAATATTTCTTTCGAAAAATTAACCTTCGACTCTATTTAAATTGATACTAAAAGTGAAATCGTCGAGTCAAACACGAGCGTTTTTACTAGTCGTAATTCTTGCAGATCCATGGCCCTAACCTGCGGAGCACAACCCTTATCAGCAAAAACGTTTTAAAAAAATATACAAAGCACGCAACAGCCACAAACAGATAGAAGACAAAAATTTTTTCTTAACCGGAAGTAGATTGTTTCCTAGGATTCCAGCTGAAATCTCAATTTCCATGAAAAAAAGACTTCATTTCAACGTAAAGTGTCACGTGTCTTCAGCAGAATTCCCAACACGATACCAGAGCCAGTGCCTGACTCAGCAGAAAGGTACCAATGCGCGTATACAAGGTACCAACAACGCAACAACAAAAAAATTTCTACTTTCGCTTTCCTCTGGTAATATCACTGTCAGATCCGTATCCGATAGCAAAATGGAGTTACTTATCAGTGAGTCAGTGAGGTATTAAAAAAAAAAAAAAAATAACTGGACTACATCCTGCCGACGCTTGGCGTCGTATTCCCAAGCGGTCCAAGAAAAACGACGATTCGCCAGTAAACAATCGCGATCGACGCCATCCCATGCAAATCGCACGTGACCTCCGCGATGTTAATGCCGACCCCGCAACTAAGTCGCGCCTTCAAATGGTAAACTTGTCGGAACTCGAGCTAGTCAGACGACGAGTAAGCGACTGATTAAAAAAAAAAGCAATAGCCCAAGTGCATGTTTAAGGGTAAGCGACAAGAAAGAAGAAAAAAAAAACAAAGTGACATTGTAATTCATATCAAAGGCGTCGCGACGCCGCTGTCATAGAAAAATCCCCCATACGGGATAGTGAAATGAAGAACAAACAACCTGAGAGAAATAAAGTGCAATCTATAACGAAAGGTACTTATCGCGTACGAGAGAGGGCGTCGCGACGCTTGGTACAATATCCACTCGCTCAGATACTCTAAAGGGGATACGGAAAATTCCGTGGTGTCGAGACGGCTTGGCTGTGAATGCTACTCGTCAGCCATTAGAATTCCGCGCCAAGCGACGGAAGCTTTTAAATAGAAATGACCGTTGCCTTCCGAATCGTATTGAAAGGTAAGTGAGAATAAGGAGGTGAGGGGGGGGTTTGCATTTATTGTATAAATCCCTGCAACTGCATTTTTCCACCTCCGTATATAGGTATGGCGAAAAGGGGCGTCGCGACGGGGAAGACCACGGCGAAGAATATTACGTGGAAAGGGATCTTTTCACCCTCGTGAGACTATTTCCGCGGGCGCACGGTACCGTTTTCCAGCAGCCCCTGGGTAAAGCGAACGAGGGCGCAGACGTTCCTAAATTAATTAATAACCCTCCCGGAGAAAAACTTTAATCGTCCGGGTGTTTTAAAAGTGGCTTTTTACCCTCGAGCGCGGAACCCACGAACGAATTAATATACAGACTTCTAAGAAGAAGTGGATATCCTGCTCTATTGTATACATATACGTATAGCGTATATGTATGTATACAAAGCGTATCTTCGCATAGCGACACCGGCCTATCGCCACGCGTGACCTCGTCGTTGATTCCGCCGCTAAACAATTAATGCGGATAAACGAAAAATAATGCGAAAACAAGTGTAGCGCGAAAACAATTTTCAGGGAAATCATATGTCATTATGCAAAATACTTCCGTACGCCATACAATTTACGTGACATTGGCCTTCTACGGCCATTGTATGTGAATGCACGAAAAGGAGTATGACGCAAGGATTATGAAAACACATGGACAGACGTTTCCAAGGTGAGAGATAGGATATCAGAAGTGCAGCGTTGGCCGACGTGGAGAGGGAGGAGGGGGATTTTACAAGGGGAGGGAGATAGATTTTGAACGCAAATTAGATCTCGCAAACGACGAGACGATCGGATCGAGTCGTGGAGCACAAAGCCGGCAAATTGAATTGGCAGATTGAATTCTGGTAAATTTCGACCTAATTTCCCGGGACCGGGTACAGGGTATCGAGGCAGAAGACAGAATGCAAGGTTCCCGTCTACGAGGACTAGACAGATATTTTATTACCTACGATGTTCGCGCCGAAGACGCACGAGATTATTGAAACGTGCCTTTATTAACATGCACGAATAAACAGTGTCACGCGTTATTGTCGCCATTAGTCATGGTTGGTTCAGTGATAAAGATGATGGATAAATTACTAAACATAGCCTGATTAAAGTTTAATGCTACCTAAATCGTGTTGGAAATAAAACGCGAAATTTGAAAAGAAAAAAAAAAGACAAACGCCTACCGTTTCAACCGTCAGCAATTTTTCCTCATTGAAACGTGGAATATCACGCAGTAACAAGAGGAACAGTGGAATCGCACGAAAAGTTAGGTTATGTTTCACGTTTTCGTGTGATCATTGTCCTCAGGAGCAGTCATCAACTTGGAATTACGATCGCGTAATACACACATCGTATAGAAAGCGTCTGCTGCTGACACGAGAGACCTTATTACACTCAGCTAAATGAAACAGCCTGTAGCTACGTTTTCGGCGGGTAATTCAAATAATAAATAATCAATTTCCATTATCGTGTCGTAATTTTCAAAAAAAAAAATAAATATTTTCACAGGTATACTAAATTAATAATTATTTATATCTGACCACATCACGGTATTAACCTAATTAGTTTCGCAGTACCGTAACGCCATTGACTCGTTATTAAGCCGATTGCACAATTCGAATAATTTCTACTGACCAATGCCAGGCTTTGATAGTACTTATCGTGTGGTACTCAAATATTAATATTCACGCGCGTCTATTCTCTTAACGTTTTTATTGCAACAAACCTGAGCCGTTCAAGGGACCTTGGCAATTTTCAAGGTCAACCCTGGAGAAACGAATTATTTTGATCGACAGTGTCCTTGGCAGTTATTTCTGCGACGTTGACTTTAAGAATTTCAGAAAGATTGAGCCCCGAGCAAGTTACGAGACGGCAGATCCACCAAAACCAAGGGAAGATAAATTAAGTTAAATGCAGATTAATCGAGCGAGAGAAATTCGATGGTACTTGTAGAGAAGAAGACCGAGAATATATCCTAAGGTCCTCGTAGTACCTTATGAAGATGATTCGAATTATTCCTCTACTATATAATGTCTATGGCGATTAAATCCAGCGATATTATCCTCGCTAAGAGACTCCAAGGTCCTCAAGAACGTCGATCGATCTTCGACAACGATAAATCTTCGAGCTATCCCCAATGGGAATCGAGGAGAAATTATTCCTCGAGGAAGACGCCCTTCGCGGTTATTCCTGGTAGATATTATCGATCGAATTAGAGTCCTATAACCGTAAACGCATTAAAGCAATGATCTTAGCCCGTCAGTAGTCGCGATAGGTGTCTTGGACCTCATCTTGATTCGGGGTGTCCTTAGGTGATAATTTACGTCAAAACGCGCCTACTAGCGAGTTAATGATAGTTGGACGCAGTTGAAATTAAATGCGATTCCTCTGAATTAAGACACTTGTCCCTCCCTCGAGGGTAGTGACACGCATATGTGTAACTTTAAGTTATTAATAACACCCTACGACCAAGGGGTCGTTCAACCTACGAAAAAAATGGTACCAACATACGGACCCTTAGTCGCCATTGCCTCAAATGCTTGTGTCATTTAAATATAAATCGTCCTCTACAAGGTATGCTCTATGGATGGACCACACGCGGTATCCTTCACGAGGAATGAAGGGAGTTGAAATTTCCGACGGGTTTGCTGACGAGCACAGGGGCAACTTTCGGGGCATCTGTTGCGCATATGAGTTACGACCTTGCATTGCCGTTTACACCGACATCGTTAGGCGTAGATCCCAGCCATCTCTCCCAGAGACGTGGTGTAGCATTCCTCGTCCGATCAACGATCTTTAATCCTAGCCATAAGTATACGTATACGGTGTTCGATAATATTATCGCCAAAGACTGTACCTATCTGCAGAGTGATTCTTCAAGCACGCCTACGACATCCTTCACGTTCCCCTAGCGATAACGTGGCTCTGTTTTTGTTTACATCCTAACAAGATAGCCAGTGGCTTCTTTGTCAAAGGAAGAACCAGTCAAGGAATTCTTTTACTGAATTATTCTCTGTGCAGCAATGACATTCTTACGTAATAATTAGTACTTAGTAAAATACTTTTTTTTCTTAAATAAACCATGATAACTCACCTTCTCCAGACACTCCTGACCGATGGCTTTCGGATCGACCTGTACCTCCAGGATGACAGAGTTTGCCTGATTCACGAGGCACCACATTTTTCCTGGTCGTAACGGCTCTGCTTCAAGTGATATATCGCCTCGGCGAAGCTCCCACGTCGTTGATGTTTAATAACAAAATAAAAACCGAACCAAACACAGCTCACGACTCGCGACGTATGATCTAAGCTTTTCCCTCCGGATTCGCGGTCGGTCGGCGACCGGTTACCGGTTCGCTCTTTGTCATAACAGGTTAAAATGCCAACCCGAACACAACTGTCACTGCGTCCTCATTTGTAGCGTCGTACGGCAACGTGCTCGCGCTCGTATTGCCCGAACGCGTTTCGTCGACTTCCATTTCTCGGAGCGGAATGACACAGACTGCGATTAGTTCGCGAAATTGAAAAACCTTCCGTAGTTATCGAATGGCGCTAGTGCCCCAACACGTACTAAACCTCCATCCGCGAGCTCAACTCGCCGATTGAGGAGAGGTAGGCGTTCACAGCTGATTCTCCACTACCAACTGGTAAACCATCACCCACTCCTCTCGGTGAACCAATCCGCATGAAGCTGGATAGAACAAGCCAATAAGCTTCGTCGTATAGTCTTGAAACAGTGCTACGCATGCGTAATAGAAATCGCGGGCTGGTTTGAGAACTTGGAATTTCGAAGCAACTCTCAACACTGATTGACATTTAAAATGAAATCCAGGAGTCCAATAATGGTTGCCCTTATTATCTCGGTACATTATGAATTTTTCGAGAATCGATGAGAGTCGGTACGATGTTGTCTGACGATAATGTAGTTTTTAGTCATTAATGCGAGTGAAGCAGAACATATGTGTATGTATGTACACAGCTGATCCGTTCTTTTACCTGACTATCACGTGGTATCTATGCACAGCCTGATGTATCACGGAAATCTTACTGCGCATGTCCATTGCACGGCGGTAGTATTAAAAAGTTTGAAGGACACTAGATAATATGTGCTCGTTACGTAATCGTGTAAATTGAATCCAATCAGAAATTGGATGGGTATTCATTTCCGTAGTTTAATATGCAACAGAACTGCCTATGCAAATATTCTTTTTTATAGCATAAGATACAAGCATATTTGAATGAAGATCAAAGATCATCATGAATTCCCATTTTTTTTCTGGACTTTTTACCATGTTTTTTTTTCTGTTTTATTTCGAACATTAATACTGTACAGACAGCCAGCCAACTTACAGAGGTAAGGTGTACGCTTGAGGTAGGGCTATTGAATTTCTTACATAACAAAGTTTTAAGAGGTTCGAACAGCGGCAAATCAAAGGCAAAAGGTACCGTACATCGTCTAGTGGTCCTCGGATTACCGGGAGCTGGCACCGTGAACCGCGAGAGGCTGTACTGATTGCTGTGATAAGATTTGTATAATCCTCGGCGTTACAGAAACATGGAATGACACCTACTAAGATACGTCTAACAATATACAATTCATAGCCACCACCCTAGAATCATTTTCAATATATATCTTAGCGACTATGCAGCGTCCTAGTGCGTACTAGGCCGTTGCGCACCAGGATGCAGCGTTTCCGTTAAATATAATCTTTTTTTTACGGTATAACTATAGCAATGCTCAAACTATCCATCGCGATGATAGCGGATGCGGTGATAATATATAGATTACGATTACATTTATTGTCGTGTCGACTGGTGGATGAAAGGTCACTGCGTGCAACAGCGGAGTCTAGGCAACAGTGGTTTCTAGGAGTTTGAGTATCACCGTCTAAAGCTAAACAGTATACTATCCTTCTGAATTAAATACATTAGAACGACGATAGATACATACATTGCAAGGTATGATATATATATATATATATGTGTGTGTATATATATGTATATAGGAAGATAATATTTAATGTACATGTATATCATATAATATAATATTTATAATTATCGTATGCATGGAGGCTCATTTTGTGGTTTAAGCTTCACGATAGTTCTTGTGTAACTCCGGCTTAATGTCGTACACCAACTCCAAGATCTTAAGCATGACCTATATTATACAGGTAGTGAGTTAGAAATATGAAACTGTTGTAGTGATTGCACATGATTTTTGAATCATTGTGCTTGCAAAGTTTGCAATTGGAATAATGACAATTTGTGAATATAATTTTGATTACCTTATTATCTAGAAATATTTGTAAAGAAAAAATAACTTACAGGATCTTTGTGTACAGCTACAGCTCGATTCATTTCTTCGATCTTAACTCGAGTATCAGCATCGATACGTGCAGCTACATCCTCTTTTGAACCCATATGCTACACAGGACAATTATTCATTGATTTATAATGAAAACTTTGGTTGATATAAAATTAAATTTATAAGTGATCAGTCTTTTATAAAATCTATATTTCTACACGATCCCTAGTACTTTTGATAAATGACAATCTGATAAGATGCTTGCAGCTATATTTGTTAGAAACATATTTAAAGAAATGCACATTTCAATGTAGACATTTATTGATATTTATGAAAATAAAATTACTTTACCTTGGCCTCAAATTCACGGAATTGCTTCTCACGCTCCTGCCTGTACTTTTCAATTTCGTCTTGAGCTTCTTCCTTTGCTTGTTTCAGCCTACGGGCTTTACCTATGATTCGAATTAGAAATTTATATAGGTATATTTCATGAATGAAAACGATCTTTCCAAATAGCTATCTAAAATTATATTCTATTTGGCATGCCTTACTAAAGGATCCCTTTGGTTACTGACTTAAAGCAAAGTTTTATCCTCAAGAACTGGGTAACACCCACTTTTGTTGTATGAGAAGACATGATTAAAGTTAAACAACTGGCAAAATTTAAAATAAAAATCGCGATTCCTGGTGCTGAATATTGTTCAAATATTTATGAATTGTGCTGGCATAAATACGCGTTAACGAAAAGCGAAGGTTAGACCCACCCAACCTGAACAAGATATTACAATATTATTTCCGTGCACAAAATCATTCAGACCATGACATTAAAATAACATGTCACGTAGAGATTTTTTGTAGAAATTATTAATCTTCTTCATTAATTAAGAATGGAGCAGTCAGCAATTTGCCGAAAGGTTACACCCATTCCTATTGAATAGGGTCAAGTGGAATGTTCCAAGAAAAGTGATTTGCTAATCCACGGATTTTTAGTAAAACTATACTTCGTTTTATACTAGATGATCAACTCACGTTTTCTGGCGTCCGAAACCTTCTCGGCGGCTCGCTTTTCCGCTGCCAGGAGCTGTTGAATTCCCTGCGTCTGGCTAGCCATCTTTGCGACGAACGTAGAGAACGACGATTTGCGACAGGAATCACAAATCGATCATATGACTGGTAAGCTTTCGTTACGCCT
Source organism: Trachelus troglodyta (assembly GCA_030142635.1). Classification (NCBI taxonomy): domain Eukaryota; kingdom Metazoa; phylum Arthropoda; class Insecta; order Hymenoptera; family Cephidae; genus Trachelus; species Trachelus troglodyta. The sequence continues at coordinate 148,809 of JARQTJ010000648.1, read as the reverse complement.
ACATAGTGGCGCTGCGATAGAACTCGTGGTCTCACGTGTGCACAGCCTGCTAGTTTAAAAAAAAGAATATGGAGCAACTGGTGCAAATTTAATGGTGTCAACACTATGCAATCGAACTCGATTGTGGGCATTTATGAATATCAATTATATATCGATACAATTTATCATTTATTACTATAGAAAAGGACAAAATCTGCTCATGAATTTTTGACAATAATGATTCTAATGTGTTACAAGCAAAATATAGCAACTTATAATTTCAGGTTGTTGATAAAGAATAAACTATATTACAACTATTGTCTCCTGCACTGCTTATTTAATTGTATAAGAAATAGTACGTTACACGGTACATTAAAACATATTAATTTAACACTATCCCAGTACAGTACTTCATTTAACTATAAATTTAATTGTAATTATATAATACATTGCTTAGTCAGTTTTGTCCTTAGTATCTTTGGTCAATCTTTTAACGAAGGAAAGTAGCTTCTTCTTCCAATTTCCTGTAACATTCTTGAGGACTAGTCGTTTTGTTGTTATATTGTGTAATGGACCAAAAGCTAGTGCCACTGCAGTACATGCAAGACACACAACATTGTAAGGCATACTGAAATCTGGCGTTGGAAGACTTATTAACAGAGATTCTGTTCTCAGCTGTACCAGATAGCCATTACGAGATGCGTTAAAACTAAAAAGATAATTAAGTAATTTAAAGAAATTCCAGTTGCGATAAACAGTGTCCTAAAAGTAATTTATTCTCAGATACCTGGATGTTATTGTGCTTCCATCAAGTGGTAAAGCTGTGTAATTTCTTGCAATTGGCAACAAAGCTGTAATAACAGCTGGACCCATATAAAATCCATGATTTGCATCTGGCGGATATTCTTGCCACTTTAAGAATAAATAATCTAATTCTATTGAAAACTTTGTTACTGAATGTGGTGGTAATCGCAAGACTAGTTCTAAATAATATGGTCGCGTTCTCTCTCTTCCTGGCATGTAACGTTGTATCACTAAAAATGTATGAATATAAAAATGACATTTCATTACAATGCTAATTTAAAAAAAAACTTACATGGCTTAATTTGCTGACCATTGCAAATAACTTTTACAGTGTGCAAATATACTGGCAAGTACCAAGGAATGTTTTCTAACAAAATAACATCCAATGATTGCCAATGATTGTTGTGCAATTTTGTTACTAAACTACCCCTTTCTTGTCCATACCCTGAAATAGAAGAAACATTATAAAAATTATATTAGTTAAGTAAATACTTTGATCTTAGAATATTTTCACTTACCAATTATATATCTATTAGCGTATAAAACAGAAGGATAAGTTACACTACTAGTTTTGGGTGTCGTATAAATAGCTGCTATATTAAACATTCCTCTGTTCGAATAAGATCGTATATCGTACACTGCTAATTGCTGCTGTTGTCCACCGCGGAAGCTAGTTACTTTAGTGTTTGGTGATGGTGTCAATTGATAGACATGAACAGTTTGATTACTTGTCATGTCAATATACACATTACTTAGACTAGCAAGAGGGCAAGCTCCTTTAATCCCAATGCCAAATAGTTTACGGACAGACCAATCCTATATAATTAACAGCAAATGTAAAGAAATTATTAATATTCTGTTGATTGACCATTGAATTACCTGTGTAGCTTCTGTCAAGGTGTCATATACAAGGGACACTGTCTGACGCAATTCTAGAGATGGTTTTGTACATCCTGCATTACGGCACACTGACCGAAAATGTATACCAAGAGAATGGTAGTTTGTATTATGTATATATGCGGAATTTAATAGTGTGGCCAAACCTCTCTGAAATTATAAAATAAGATTCACAAAGAAATACATACAAGTTTTAATGAATGTTAGAAGCATCATTTTATTGTAAAATAAATTATTTGTACCTTTGAATCACAGGGTAATAATTTTTTGAATGGTGTCAGATTTTCTGTACATACAATTTCTCTGGGTAGGGAAGAGTAACGCAAATAGCTAGAATTTGGTGGTTCTTTAACAATTCCAGTAGGGCGGAAACTGAATTCCGGAGACATACTGTTTGAAGAGTCAACAAAGTTTAACGAGGCACAAAACAACCCAGCCAATGCATTTGTAAGGCTCTTCCATTCATTATTGACACTGTATACAAAAAGAAGATACAAAAATCTTTAAATGAAATTGATATACTATAATTTATATATGTAAATCTACAACATACTTTGATACATTCTTGTTGAACCATGCAAAAATTTCAGCACCAGATCCTGCATCATGAACAGGATATCCCCACTTTTCATAATTCCATAGACCTTCGGTCAAACTGATATGTAATTCATCAACCTTATGCCGACCAATAATTTCACCTAATCCTCTGGGAAATAGGTGGGAATGTTGAACTAGAAAATCATAATAAATATTAACAATAAATAAACGAAAATTGTTTCAACTAGCTTACATGTTTGTACACTATTTGGAGCTTCCCACAAAGTGGTGAACTGGAAGTATGCGTAAACGTGTCCACTAGCTAATGGCTTTAACAATAACTCCTCATCAAAAAAATCATTTTGTGCAGTACTGTATGGCAAAACATACACAAGTAAAGTACTTATTACTAAATAAATTAGATACCGCATTTTGATTAACCTATTGTGAATTTTTTATGTAGCAAAGAATAAGTTTATTGTTCTACACTAAAACTTAATTGAAACTCAGTCTTCCTTCCATTCTTTGTCGATTTTATAGAAAATATCACTTAATTCATTTTAGAACTACCATCCCACATCGAACAGAAGTGGAACAACCAGTTGTACACAAGTCGAATACTCGGAAAACCTATCTCTTATTGGTTAGAATCGGTCATCATGTAATCGTTCAGTCAGATAACCTTTCCATGATATGGAATCTGACCAATGTGGAATCAAGTTTTCCTAATTACCAATCTTGTACTACCAGATATGAATAGGGAGATTGCCAATGGACCGATATTCTTGAAACCAATTTTATTTTGGAGTAAACGCGCCACCTGAGCGGAGGGCCGTCGAACCATACCCACGTTTTTGATTAGTCGAGTATATATAGATATACTACGCGCGATATAACCTATATCAACCTATATTTCAGTTGTTATCCACGTTTGGAGTTTGCTTATGGCCGTATTCATAGTCGTTCCTTGAGGAATAAGGATTCCCCGTTCCTTGGCTTGGCTTATAGTATGAACTACGCGATCCCTATTTCAAACTCTTTGAAAAAATTGCCGCTCGAATAGACCAAGCGGGAGTGAGGTGGCGGCCAGTCCTGCCGCTATAGGCAATTACATGTCCGTAAAATATACCGTCTTTTTGGAAGGGAGAGCTGAGGTGTGACTATGAAACAAGAACGCCTTGGAGATTGAAGGAAACCTTCATCAAGACCTCCTTCACATTTAAAATAAGGACGGACTGGGACGGACTATGAATACAGAGTACTCTGGTAGATACGCTCAACCAATCAAAAACGTGGGTATGATTCGAGGCTTCTCCGTCTTATATACACGCTTTACAGTGCCACTCGGTATAATCCATGCGTCTCACGAAGCTCACGAATATCACGCGTAGTATATCTATATATACTCGACCAATCAAAAACGCGGGTATAGTTCGACGGCCCTCCGCTCAGGTGGCGCGTTTACTCCAAAATTGGTTTCAAGAATGTCGGCCCATTGGCAATCTCCCTATTCATTTCTGGCTATAGTGTATGTACGGTATAGTATTCAGTAGTTGTGTGAGGAGGCAGCCACAAGGAAAAGAAGGAAGTAGTTGTGTTCGTTGTGTTGTCCAAGGGTCGTTTTAATTTGGGTTTCACTTGGAAGGTGTTTATAAGATTGGAAAAATGACAAGTCTAATTGTAAGAAACTTTGTGCGAATCAATCAGGGCGCTGTAACTCAAGGTAAGACATCGTTTTCTTTTCTTTAACAATTAGTTATATTAATGTTTAATTTTTGACAAACAGAATATTGCTATAATCTAGTCGCATGAGACGTGTGCAAGATACAATTCGGTCAGTTCAAAGTACAATTTGAGAAACTTTTGTCCTCAACAGCGATAATAAATAAGCTGACATAATAAATTTTTAAAAACGCACAATAAAAAAAATGTACTATACTTTAATACGTTTTACTTAATAATATATTTTTGAATATATTTGAAAATATGGTTTATGATAAATTGTTGATTCTGTTACATTATACTATTACTTCTTAGCTGCTGCTTATACTTGGGGCACCAATACCAACACTCGCATGAACTATGCAACCCAGCGTGTCAGTCCAGGTGGAAAAAATATTGTATATATCGATGGTGTACGGACACCCTTCTTGCAATCTGGTACTCAATATGAGAAATTGATGGCTTATGAGCTAGCAAAGGATACACTACTGTAAGCATATAAGTAAAGGTATCAGGTTACTACAATAACCACTGAGCTATACTTATAGCTAATTATTATGTTCGACAGTAATTTATTGAAAAGGACTGGTATTCCGAAGGAAGTTGTAGACTATGTCACATATGGAACAGTAATACAGGAAGTGCGGACCTCAAATATTGCTAGGGAAGCTGCTTTAGCAGCAGGTTTCAGCGAACATACTCCTGCACATACTGTTACTATGGCCTGCATCAGTAGCAACCAAGCAATAACTACTGGTATGGGCTTGATTGCTTGCGGTGTATACGACGTCATAGTAGCTGGAGGAGTGGATTTCATGTCTGATATTCCTATCAGACATAGCCGCAGTATGAGATCCTTGATGCTACGAGCCAACAGAGCAAAGACTGCAGGTCAAAAGCTGGCACTCTTAGCTAGCATTCGTCCTGGGCACTTTATACCTGACGTAACTATTTGGATAATATAATCATAATAAATTAAAACATTAAGAATTCTTAGTTAAGACATTGATTTCAATGTACACAGTTACCAAGCGTAGCAGAGTTTTCTTCTGGTGAGACTATGGGTCACAGCAGTGACAGATTAGCCGCAGCATTTAGTGTTTCTCGTTCGGAGCAAGACGAATACGCACGACTCTCTCATTCCCGTGCTGCAGAAGCTCATGAGAAAGGGTATTTCTCTGATTTGATACCCATCAAAGTACCAGGAGTAGATGCAGTTATAAATAAGGATAACGGTGTACGAGTATCTACTTTAGAACAACTAGCTAAGCTGAAACCTGCATTTGTCAAACCCTATGGCACCGTTACTGCTGCTAATGCTTCCTTCCTAACTGATGGTGCATCTGCAGCACTTATTATGACTGAGGACAAGGCACGAGAACTTGGACTCACTCCAAAAGCTTATCTCAGAAACTTTACCTACGTGTCTCAAGATCCTATAGATCAGCTTCTATTGGGACCAGCCTACGCGATACCCAAGGTACGATATCGATTTCATCTTAATGTATAGATAACATTACTCTGCGATCATGGATCAAATTGTATTCCACAGGTCTTGGATAAAGCAGGCTTAACTTTGAAGGATATTGGTGTTTGGGAAGTTCACGAGGCATTTGCTGCACAAATCTTGTCGAATTTGAAGGCTCTGGATTCGGAGTGGTTTGCCAAAACTTATCTAAAACGAAATGAAAAAGTTGGTGTCCCCGATCTTAACAAATGGAATGCCTGGGGTGGATCCTTGTCCATTGGACATCCGTTTGCTGCAACTGGTGTCAGATTAGCATCACACACTGCTAATCGTATGATCCGGGAAAATCAACAGTTTGGATTAATCGCAGCCTGCGCTGCTGGTGGTCAGGGTGTCGGTATGATAATGGAAAGACATCCCGATGCGAAACTTTAGAGTGTTATAAGATCTGCACGATTGTTTGCTGAAAGGGTGCCTCAAAGTTTTAAGCGGCACTAACTTTACATCATATTTACTGTAACTTATCTAAAAGCAAGCAGATGAAACAAGATGGCAAAATATAATGTATATTTTTAAAATTAGTTAATAGTTTAAAAGTCTATTTACTTTTGTATGAAACAAAATAGAAAGGAGAAAGATATTAAAACAATTTTATGTTACACTCATTGAATTTACCAGATACCTAAATTAGTCAATTACATGTAACGTACTAAACGATGGTTGAGAGTGAACGGTAAGGTGTTGCCTTACAGCACGATCCAGGATATTCCTGATATCTCGACATCCACAAAGTGCACGATTTCGTAAGGCTTCTAGTCTAGACAAGTGTAACCTTTGACCCGCACCTTGCGCTACAACCACCAAACCTTTGGTTGCATCATTACTTGAGCCAGGTAATGCGACTATAGATAAAGTTGCACCAGGAGAACATTCCTCCATGTAAGTAGCGTCAACTACACCTGCTGCATGAGAAGAGTCTTCATCATTTTTAGATGTAGAATCAATTAAGCTGGCTGTGCATCCAATTGCATAATCCTACAAAGTAAAAAGTATATCACTCTGTCTAAAGAATTAACAAGTTAATGAATATTAGGTAAACGTATACCTTGATGGGAATCCCTGCGTCAATTAAAGCAAGAGTTGCAGCATTAACAGCAACACAATATTCACTACCATCAATCTGTAAGACTTCAACGAACACATCTATTTGTGAACGAGGATATAAATCCAAGTGAATAATTGACTCCATTGCTCTGCGTAACTGAAGAGACCTTTCAATAGATTTACGATCTCCACGAGGTCTTCTTTTTCGTTCACCAGCACTGAAGCTGAATACTGCGGTACTGTATTGACAATTTATGATTCCTCCTACGTTCTTGCCACCAGCTCGAGCAGCAGAGCCTCTCGGCTAGAAAAAATGTGGTAATCATGGTTAAAAGTAAATATTCAATAGTCACAGTCTCTAAGAATATTTTATAAACATTAATTGACAGTACCTGATGGGGACCATATACAGCAACCAGGATCTTTGTATTACCCTGCTCTAGATACGCGCTACCATCAGCCTGTCCAAATACACCCATTCGAACTTGAATCTTTCTTAATTCCGTAGCACGTCTTCCATCATTACGCAAACCACCCTGATCTTCCTCCTGGTCCTGATCGCCCTCCAACATTATTTATTATAGAAAACTTTAACTTGTTTCAACGAATATAAACACCGAGCACGTGTGAAGCTATTCAACTCGACTATTAGAATGTTGACGTCATAGAAACTGCCTTAACCCTATAGTGACAGGTATGAGTACTTTGTACGCTTCATAGAAAGACTGGCATTTGATTTCCTTGGAAACACTTGATTTTGGCACGCAGTGTAATTCATCGGCGAAATTTCATTTCGATATTTTAGATTTGAAGATGGTAAAAATGAAGTAAAGATGAATCATAGTGTACAGAAAGATTAATATGTTTCGTGTTGCAGGCTCAAGAAGTAGAAGAAACTATGAAACGCATCCAATCCCACAAGGGAGTGGTTGGAACAATTGTCGTCAATGCAGAAGGTATTTTATGCTGAGAAAACTGCATTTATATGAAAGTACATGTATACTGATGAATAACATGAATATACTATTTTAGCTGTGATATAAATATGTATATTCAGGGTAGCTGATAATTGTACAGTATAACTGTTATGAATTTTTTTTCTTGTACCATAACCATAGGTATTCCCATAAAATCAACCTTGGACAACACAACAACAGTCCAATATGCTGGATTAATCAGTCAGCTGTCAGACAAGGCACGCTCTGTTGTAAGGGATTTGGATCCTACAAATGATCTGACTTTCTTGCGTATACGTAGCAAGAAGCATGAAGTGATGGTTGCCCCGGATAAAGAATTTATACTTATCGTTGTCCAGAATCCAGTCGATTGATGAATCAATTTTGCATACAAAGTAATTACAAGTTATAAAATTTTCAATGTCCTAAATTATTATCTGCTATTGATTGCGCTCAGCACTTTAATCTCTTTCTTCTCACATATTTAATAAGATAATGAAGTATTGGAGTGCAGTGCTTTATTATTGAGCGAATAAATAATACATATTTTACAGTTGTTTCAAATGTCTTTAAGTGTCAAATTGTGGAAGTTTCTTGTTTATTCATTTATATACAGCTGTTCGGTACTATAATATTTATTATGCCTTGTACATAATACCACATATTGGAGATGTAAAAGTAACTATCTCAAAGAGATAGTGCTTCAAGTGATTATTTTATTCAATGGTATTTTGTTCTTTTGTTTCTTATTTTTTTTATTTATAAATAATATCAAAACACCGTTTTCTGTGAAATGATATACAAAAATAAATATATTAAAATCTATCATCGTGCTAAAAAAATTGCGAGCATTGATTTTAGCGAACTGTCGCTTATGAAGCGACATACACTTTCTGGATTTCTGATCCTATTATATTTACATTCAATCCCAAATTGGAAGATTTAAGCATTGTTATTACTATTTTAACATACTTTGTAACGTGCAACTATCTTATGAATCATGTCAGCTGGGTTTGAGCATTATGGTAGTCGTGGTCTTTCGTTTAGTCGAAGGATGAAACCATTTATAATAGGAAATCATGGCAGCAATTCCAAACAGGAAAGGTACAATACAAAGAGCTACGAAAGTTCTAAAAAACCAATGTGCACGTGCCTCATCTGTCGATACGAAAGCCCACAACATACTAGCTAAAACATTTTCAAATAAGCACACAACATAATAAAATAAATGCCTAAGAAATGTTCGGCCCTCGGTTGGATTTAAGTACGTAAATATATAGACTATTCCAAGTACGCAGGCAAACAAAAGTGAGCCCACTCTTGCTCTAATTGTAAGGGGAGTATGAGGTGCGTGACTTCGATTCCGACAAAATTCTGTTACTCCGTAAGGCTCCGCGACGAGCCATGATGTCATCGCAATCCAATGTAGCGCATAGCCCATAGCTGTATATAATGGCCACACACTGGCTATTACACTCACTGATATGATTCTTGATACTAAAAAGTAAAAAGATGGTTTATCGATCGCGGACAATGTTAAATGGAAGTATTAATGACGTATTCTTGCATACCTGTGACGAAAAAGTGCCACAAAAATTGGAGGATGGTTCCAACTATATCAATTTTTGTTTTGTTAAGCTGCGCCAATCGGATATTTCTATGATAACTTGCCATTGCCCATCCCATACTTATTAGAGAGCTTATTACACTGGCAGCTTGATGTAATACTGTAGGAAGTGATTTAAATATTAATAGTTAGAAATATGAAACACTGATGTTTTAAAAGAAGAAATAATGCAAGAATAAATACGTGAAAAGCTGAATCTCTCTTCACGAGCCCTGAGGAAAATAGTAATTTGCAAAATTTGTTGCGGTGCTGCTTCAAGAAAACACTCAAAGACTCTTAATAGTGCTATATCTTGGTCCTCCTTAAGCATTTTCAGATAATAATACCTCTCTCCTTTACGATTACCCATTTTTTTATAACTTCGAGATCTTAGAGCATACATTAAACTGTCATAATAGTGTAGCACAGGTGTCATTTGGCACAGAAGAAGAAATTCGCAGTATAATCTGCGCTGAGCAAATACTCTTGTTTCTGTAATATCCTTACGTTGAATACTATTCTCTGGGATCATCTGAAAAACGAAATTATGAATTACAACATTGAACAAATATCTGACCATGTATTTTCAAAATATGTAACCTTACTTCACGATCCTGATATTGCATTCTGAGACTGATGATAGTGATGACAACATTTGGAAATATAATAAAGGCAAGAGTCCAAGCGAAATACATAATTTGACCATCGAGATAATATCTAATGGCCAAATTTATATCCAATCCCATATCAAGAAAATGTGTAACAATCGAAAACACCAAAGATACAACATCAAGAATTGTAACACAGGCTTCATTCGGTGGAAAAGCACCACTGTTATCAGAGCACCCATTTGATTCAAAAAAGCCAATTTTAGTGTCTGTATTTCTATTATCTTGCTCCTCTTTATAAGGAGACACTTCTGGCTGGCTCATCTTCAAAGAAACCACGCCAGTTTTTATAAACTGATTTTGTACATATTGGGTATCCTCAGTTAAGCAACAAAGGCAAATGATATCAGCACTCCAAAATCGATGAAAAGAAGTCTAATTTAACTGACGTATTTCTGCAAAAAGGTAATTGATTACCAATATATTTTACATTGATATATAAACATGCATTACTACGTACATAATTAATCTTTCCTTAGTCCTTTATTAGGTAATATTTGAGAATAATTCGTACAGGTTTTCATCCTAACCTCGAAATCACAGTTAAATAGGAGCTTTAATGACCCCTACAGCTTAGTGATAGAATTTGAGTCAATAAAAAAAGAAGATTAGTATCTATATAAAGCGATTCGTTCACATGAAAAGCTTCTTCAAGTTAGTCATTATAAAGTGTCAAGAAACACTGAAATATACACAAAAAAAAAGATGAACAACCAGTAGTTCCACCTGTTAGGTTAACTCCATTTTAAAAGCTTTATAATCAATTTAACGTTAAATAACGTTGCCTCAACCGACTATGCATCCAGGTATTCTTAACCCGTCAATGATAATACTATGAAAATCCCTTTTCTTAAGTTGATATTTCATTCAAATTTCAAAGGCCATGAACACCTCTAATTTTTATTATCTTTGAATAATATGTCCATCAATCGAATTTGATATTTTATTATTTCTCTGAAATCTTTTGATTAATAAAAAAAACAGTTTTTATAATTGGCGACAAACTGCGAGAGTGTCTCTTATCACACGCATGAAGTAAATTGCAGAATGCCACCGTTGGCACTATTCGCTAAAGGTCGGCAACTTCCAGAACGCTGTGACAATTTAGTCAATGGGCTGTGCTCTCTGGACTCTCCATATTTAAATAAATTATGTTTGTAACATCTAAATTCCTTTTCAGTGAAAATTTATCAGTTCCTCTTCTTAGGATTCATTCCAGTCTATTTATTAATAACGGCGCGTGAGCGAATCTTTCATCGTGCGACCATGTACTGGGAAGATAGCACGATAGCTGATGGGTTAATCCCAGTTAGTCCGTTCTGTATTTTCAATAAATACGATTCTAAACGACAGGAAAAAAGGACGATCTTCATAAAAGTCTGCTTCAGATTTCGCCTGAAGTTTGTCTTGTTTGTTGACTGTGAATCTATAGCGACATCTTGAAACTCGCCTTGAGGTGGTCTTCATAAAGGTAGGTCTTGAGGACAGACTATGAATATTGTGAACAGAAACTGATATGATAAGAGCAATCAGAGGCTTTTGCATTGTTCCCGATAGAACAGTGCATTGAGTGACTCTTCACGAAACAGAGGTAAGAGCAAAACTATATATTAAGAAAAGATAATACGGTGTCTCCGTTCTCTAAGTTCCCTCCAGAAATACGAGGATAGAACTTTTTCCTACGGAGTAAATTAAATTAATCGACTCAAGGCAAGAGATAGTAGAAAGAAAAATTAATATAAGAAACAGCTACGAGAAAACTTCGTTACTGTACAACTCTCTGCCCACAATGATTACTGTTATTAGTACCTTATTAATCTTTAAAAAAGATCGCTTTATTTTCTTCACAGACATCATAAACATGAGTTTACCAACTCTTTACGAGTATTATGCACCACACGCTATAGCGTCAGGATTGATTGCTATGAAGGATGAATTTTATTTAAATAATAAAGAGATAACGTTGCACAGTGGTGCAATGCACTATTTTAGAGTTCCTCCAGGTTATTGGAGAGATAGACTTCGTAAAATGAGAGCTGCTGGATTAAATGCTGTAGAAACGTAAGTGCGCGCTCTTGACGATTCGATTGACGTCCCGTAATTCAGTTCCTACGTTTTTGACTTGAGTTCAATTTTCATCTTTAATATACTGAATATAGTGAACATATATTTTCCTTAGCTACGTCCCATGGAATTTGCACGAGCCTCAACGAGACGTTTTCGACTTTGGGGATGCGGACAATGATTTTTCGGGATTTCTCAATATCGTCAAATATATTCAATTGGCTCGCGAAGAGGATCTCTTCGTTATCGTCAGGCCTGGTCCTTATATCTGCGCAGAATGGGATTTCGGCGGTCTTCCTAGGTACAGTAAAAATAATTTTTTTATGTATAATATTATATCAATAGAGATACATTAATAATTCTGTACATCATAGTTGGCTTCTTAATGAGAAGGATCTTAAATTAAGAACGTCAGATCCTAAATATATGAAAAGAGTTACTGATTACTTCAATCAACTTCTGCCGCTTCTGACGTCATTGCAATTTACCAAAGGAGGGCCGATTATTGCTTTTCAGGTAACACATTTATAATTTAATATACAAGGATCCAAATTCTTTACTTAATAAATCCTCAACTACTTACTAACCTTTATGTTATTACTAAAGTTTTATTAATCGTCTTATTGGGTTAGATTGAAAACGAATACGGGTCGGTAATGGAGGATGGTACGGTTCCAGATCTTGAGTATTTGAAGGCTTTGAAAGACCTTTTCGTAAAACATAATTTAGTGGAATTGTTTTTCACTTCGGATACACCAAGTCTTCATGGCAGTGCTGGTTCTTTACCTGGCATTTTGCAAACAGCTAATTTCAAGCAGGAGCCTGAGCGGGAACTTAAGTTACTGAAAGAATTACAGCCTGATAAACCGCTTATGGTCATGGAATATTGGACGGGCTGGTTTGATCATTGGTTGGAGGACTACCACAATACAGAACCTCCACAAGGTATAGTAGCGCTGGATGTTTTTTTAACTGAGTCGCTGACGACATATTGGCTTGTAATACAAATAATTTCGGTTGTAAGTAGAACGCTATTGTTCTTATAATCGAAGTTAATTCTGTTAGAACCCAATACAAAGTTACCAAGTTGTCACTGGCGCCGCTACAGTGTCATGATGCTTGTATATAAAATGTCTTGTGAGGTAAGGGTTACTATGCAAATATTTATTAACAAATTAATTTTTAGTTTACTCTGACGTTCTCGAGAGAATCTTGAAATTCCCATCTTCTGTAAATTTTTACATGTTTCACGGTGGTACGAATTTTGGATTTATGAATGGTGCTAACGTATTTACCGAGTATCAGCCGGACGTTACAAGCTATGGTAAGAGCTGACATAATTTAGATGAAATAGGATTGATTACAGGGCTGAAGATATCTGATATCAATTAAGTACCTTTAAATTATTGTTACGTGTCCATAATAACAAGTTGTATTTCTTTTATAATTTTGAGGACAAACTGATAATATAAGTCAACGTTCGCCTTAACAGATTACGATGCACCATTATCCGAAGCTGGAGATTATACGGAAAAGTATTACAAAACGATTGACATACTAGCGCGTTATCAGAAAGTCAAAACAAGATTACCTGAACTACCTGCCGAAACTCAAAAAGTCGCTTATCCAATAGTGAATGTCGTTGCTCATTTAACTTATCGAGATATTTTAAATCAGATCGTAAGTCGTATAAAAAGTTTTCTTAATAGTGTTATACTTCAATTTATAAGATTGATCACATAATTTCACGAAATACAGAGTGCCGACGCTAAGGTAACTTTGCCAGATGTTGTATCGATGGAGAATCTACCAATTAACAATGGAAGTGGTCAATCGTACGGTTATATTATTTATAAGAAAAGAGTACCACTGCGTAAAGAATCAATCTTAAAAATTTCTGGTCACATCCATGATACAGCAATGGTTCTCGTCGATGGAATCCTTAAAACTAAACCATTGGAGAGTTTAGATGACATATCTGGATTTGGATACTGGTCAACAGAGTAAGTATATTCTTAGATTGTTTGTTGAAAAAATATTTTTATTATTAGTTACTATTATACTTTTTTTTTTAGAAATTCCGAACTAATCCTAAAATCAGAAAGCGAAGGAGAACACGACTTGGATATTATAGTCGAAAACTGGGGACGTGTGAACTTTGGTGTTTTATCTGATTTTGATCAGAGGAAAGGGCTGAGAGACGGTCCAGTTTTGCTTGATGACAAAGCCTTATCAACCTGGGAAATATGTGCTCTTGAAATTAATAAAAAGTGGGTCAACTCGCTGAGTGGCTGGAAACAAGGAAATGCTTTTGAGGGGAAAGGGCCTACATTTTCAAAAGTGATTTTATGTATTACTAAGGCTCAGGATACTTTTATCGATTTATCAGGATGGTCTAAAGGGATCGTTTTCATTAATGGATTTAATTTAGGTAGATATTGCCACTTGGGTCCGCCACAAACCCTATATTTACCAGCTCCGCTACTTAAAATTGGCGAGAATGAGATAATCATTTTCGAACACTTCAAACCCAATTCAAGTTTATCCTTTTTGGATCATCCTGTTCTGGGTCCTGTCAAAGCGTCCGTTTTATAAGAAGTTCAAAAAAAAGATGTAATATACTTCACTACTTTTATACGTATTACACACTGATGTCACAAGAAAAGAAGTGATACCATTGACGTATTAATAAAAAGTATTTCATGAATGATAATTGTTATTTTAAGGTTGAAAATTAATTTCTTTCAAGACATTTTCTAATTTTATAAAGCAATTAAGTAGTTTAAATAATATTAATTTTCTGATTGCTATACGAATAGGATATTGGTCATTGATAGAGTTAATACAAATAATTGTCCAAATAAAGTTACAATGAGACTACCAATTTCACTCAAGGAGACCTAATTGAATCTAATGGAATCTCATTTCGTGAACGAGCCATACGTGAGTTCATTATTCGCCATCAATTTATTTAAGCTCCAATTGAATTTCAAAGGCGAAAGTATTAAAATAGTAATTTCGTGTATATGTCACGTACTACATTCCACTTAAGTAAACGTGCAAAATACTTATTTTCAAATAACCTTTAAAATTCTGCATTAATTATGTTAATCCTTTCAATTTCGATCCCTTTTCAGTGTGTGAATTTCGTATTCCTCAGGAGATACCAAGGAAATTTTATTCGCACTCATATCAGTGTATACCATTTTTCTTTCACGACCCTTTTCAAACTCGAAGATTCAACAAAGTCGAATGGCCTAAGATCAAAGGATAATAAAGGACCAATGAAAACATTTTATCAAGGAATATAAAGTGGATAGGAAAACGCTTCAACGCTTATTTAGGGATGGAAACCGTTAGTCGATAAGGCATTAGTTCCAGTGAATGCACATTGGCCAAGTAATGTGAGGATTAACAAATATACAAGTTTATTCGCATGGGACTTAATCGGTCATGACCTACCCCACGAATTCTAGTTTTCTGAACAAAAAGTATGGTAAGGTAAAGTCATTAAATAAAAGTTGGAAAAAATACCGTAGTGCAGCTGTGCTATGTACTACAATTAGTCGTAGGGGCCATTGACTTCGCGTCTCGGGAATAAAAGCTGCAAAGTTAATTTGCAGCCAAGAGAAGCCGACATTATTTATTTAAAGTATATTAAAAAGGAATACAGTCTCGCGAAAAGAGTTTACATTAATTTTAACGTCAGCTACGCCGCTACTCGAATATGTCAAGAGTTGATTTTTAACGCGATAAAGTCGACCGACTGTGTTGTCCCCACGTTTCTTCAGTGAGGTCACGAAACAACGGCATTATAAATCTCATTAACTATCGGTAGGTTATTTTTTCCGCAAGACTTGAAAATTTGCATTCTTCATATATGTATAATTCGCACAGAAGACTTAACAGATATTATAAATCAATCTGACATAAGGAGGCGTTCACAATTGCTGCCTTTCCTATGGCGAAGAAAATGAGATTGGGTCAATTCGAATTATCATGAATGGACTCTAGCGAAATTACTTTTCGATAAGAGGCACATGCGAATGCTCTCTTGCGTAGCTGTCAGCTCTCTGATAAATCTACCCACGCTGTATGGCTTTAAGAGACGTTCACACCGTGAAAAAAAGTATTCGCAAGTGCATCAGCTGAAAATTTCATCGCCAATAACGAATTGACTGTTGTCTTTGAGTCACTCTGCTTTTTTCTTGAATACTTCTCATAAAATCTCATTCTAAAACTTTAATACATATACATTTTTTTTTTGAGGTCTAGAAGAAGAGAAACACCGTGAACCAAAATAAAAAAATATTTTTTTAGCAAGTAGTATTCAACTGATTCTATATATAATACTATTATATAAATTTACTAAAAAAAATGTATGGATACCCTATAAACACCTGTCAAATTTCACATTACTTTTTACTGCTGCAAATCAAACACCCACTTTAACGTTAAAAGTTCAGAAGGTCCATGTCCATGTGTTGATGACAAGGGTCAGAGATGATACGAAACTTTGTAATTAACATAGTTAAAGCCGAAGTCGTTAGATAATTTGATGCGGTATATGAGAGCCGTGTCTCTCCGTAGGAAACAATTTTCTTGGTAAACGGTGGTCACCGAATATGATTATTAGATATTCGACCGGACATCGCCCAATTGAATTATAAACTACGAGGGGCGATCCTTAGTTCTGCATTGGCGTACCTTTCCAGCGTACCCTTGAAATTAAACTAATTGTCGATCTTAATTATCGGTCTGGCTGTCTTCACCATTTAACGAATATCTGAAAAAATTTCAGAATACACTGCAAAATGTACACGAGGAATCTTATCAGGAAATCTCTGCTGCAATTTGACACATGGTATCGACACATATCAAAGAATCTTTTCACCTGCAACTCTACCTGTAATAAATTGAAAGTAATAAGTCAACTATTACAATCAGCTCGATCAATAGGAATGAGTATTTACCTTTCAATCTCGAGGAAAAACCATCCGTAACTCATAACGTCCCTATAGTCTGTATCGACTGGTTCAGACTAGGAAGAAAAGCTTTCAGATACTTGAACGAAAACATATTTCCCATTAACGAAGAAATTTGGGACGCATTGATGCTAGTCAAACATCTGAAATAAAATAGGAAATAGGTATAAAAAATAAATTTATATACATATGTGTGTACGTATGAAGGATACATAAGTTTTCCTTTGGAGGTTAATTGGAGTAAGTCGACATCTGGAAATATTTCACGATGCTCACCAGCCCGTAAATATTCTGCTGCTGCATATCCTTTTCATCTATATTTATGTATGTATCCAGGATTCTGTAACGAAGGACTTTAACCTTGCAAATAGCTAAATGATTCTGGTAAAATGTACAGAGCTGTACGAATGGGAGCTTGAAGTAAATATCATGTTGAAACGTGGGCGTAATGCACTGGGGCAAAGGAAATGGACTCTAGATGATTAATTTTGTAAGGAAGATAGATTGGGGGGGGGGGGGGTTCAATAAGATTTAAGCGGGACCGTCAAATTTCTTTTTTCACCATAATTAAATTAGGATTGAAATTTCTCTTTCTTTTCCTTACATTTGTACTTCGGAAAAAATATTTAAGTGAGTTTTTGTTCACGAACTGCGTCAAATACAAATTTTTTCATTTCGGTCATGTAATAACTGGAGATCGGATTTAGAAATTTTGATACAGGGGATTCGACGAATTTTCCTTACTTAATAATTTAATATCGGACAAAGTTTTTCAGGCTACTGTATTATTTCACAGTGACAGACTACGATTTTTCCAGAAACTGTACTCAGACAAGGTAAAACTCAGAAAAATGTTTTAAGTTCGGTTTTACTGTTAATGGTTAAACAAAGGTTTAGTTCTATGATGTAACTTATCTATTAAAGTGAGAAACGACGATTGGCTTTTTCGAACTGGAAATAAGGAAAAGGGGAAAAGAAGTGCACGGACATTAATTCCAGTCAATTTATTAGGAACGGATTGATTATGTAATATACAAGTCCCTAAGACACAGACATACCCAATAAATGGGAGTATAGAAATGTCTACAAAGATAAATATTGAAAATAGAAAAGTACCAAGGCATTCACGTTTCTGTCATTCGACCTCGATGGTGGAATGATTAACCTAAAAATAGACAATAGCCAGAAAGCTCATGACAGATGAAGATGGGGAGTGAATTAAGACACCCGTTTTCCGAAATTATTTAATTTTTTTCCAAAATCAGAGTGCGATCCACATGATTAATAATTTTCGAAAATATGAAGAATAATAAATTTTACTAAATAATAATGGGTGTTGCGATTATGAAATTTATGATGAACGTAAGTATTTGTAATTATAGTGCAAAACCTGCGTCAGGTGTTAAGGCTTGTTGGACGTAAGTCGAACGTTATTTTTAACCTATCTGAATATTGAGCACTGAGGAAGGAAGCAGGGTTTATTTTACGGTGACCGGGAAAATAAATATCGCTTTTTTAAAACATCTGAGGAACTCGTGGCCTAAACACGGCTGAGTATGTTTTAGCAGACTACGAATTCCTGAGTGTTGTGAGCACCGAAGAATATAAGAACAAAAAATGTTATGCGTTATAATATAAAATTCGAGAAAAAAAACCGAAATTTTTATTAATAATTTGTTCTTCGTTAATGGGATATTATAATTCTTCCTTTAAGAACGGTCCTGAGTATTTGAACCGTTGAGAGGGTATAACGTAAATTAGGGTCGACTTGGCGTAACACTAAACGATCTACGACATACACTTCCCACAAGACGAACTGTTCCTGTTAGATACGGGTATTGTAATCCACACGTTCTCTTCGTGAATTTCATAGACTGGAACTTGATCGTAAGTTCTGCTTACACGAGATCTACGTCGAGACCAGATAGGTACTTGAAATATGGTGAAGTTCGTGCATGGAATTAGTATAGAAATGGTATTTGAAATTGGTGCGACAAAAGTGCGTGGGTGATTAATTATATTAGATATACTATATATATGCATCTACGTAATGCTTCTTGGATAAAACTCACTGCAGTGTAACGCTGTGTACATGTGAAATGTCAAAGTCCCATTTAAAGGGAATGTATACTCAAATAATATTCTTTTCATTGGTTTTTCATCTTCCCATCTCACTTTTACTTTCTCACGAATACGCAGAGGTTGTAAATCATAGACGCCCGTTTTCTTCAACGCGGTTCAATGCATAAACTCGGTTTAACTGTGCTGTTAGCCAATCATACATTTGTATTTTGAAGATAAACGGAGTTTATGCATTGAATCGCGTTAAAGAAAACGGGCCTGAGTGCATCAAGCTGTCGATCAAAGAAACGAATAAATTGTATAACGCTACTAGCGCCACTGTGGAGAGAAATACGAATTAGTACGGTAACGGACTTTGCGGTAAGACGCGCTTAGGTCCATCTTCATGATTTAATTAAATTCGTGTATCATGATCGATAAAAAAACATTATTAGTGTCCACTTGTTCTTGGTTAAAAAAGGGAACGTAGCTGCCATTACTCGAATGGACGTAGCGCTCGTTAATCGTGAATGAGACGTTCGAGTCTGTATAGCGAGACAAATTGAAGCCATCGGTACCCCAGGATTTTATTATATAGCATTCAGGATTATAAATGGCAAGTACCATACACTTTCCGGTCCTTCTAAAATTACGTGATTTTTTTGAAAAACAAGATGCGGACTGAATACGATAATAAAGCAGGAGAATTGTCTATCGGTCTTTCACTGTAAAATAATATGGCTGTGTCCAAATAATCCGTCAAACTTTTCTTGGATGAGGGGGAAACGTACTATCGAGTGACGTTTTTCGACCGTGAATTCTTACTAGAGAACTTCTGGGTTCAGAAATTTGCGTGGCTGTGTTTTACTGGTTTATGGAATAGAAATAAAACTCACTCGCCTCGACCGAAGGTGGTGCGAGAGGATTTTATTTTTTAAGACCTGGTCGTCTTTTATTTAGCTTGATGTTTGGAAGAGGAAAAAAAGAAAGTAAAGAAAGCTAAGAGAGATGACAATGAAAGTTGAATGCAATATCTATTATATTCTAGGGACGATACTTTCGTAAGAACAACATGGAAGCACAAAGAATAACAATATCAAGAATTGACTCCCCACGTTATGGCGACAGATGGCTCTAATAAAAAAAGAAAGAAATACTACACATTATGCAGGGGCTGTTCGGAGTGGCAAAGAAGAACATAAACGAAATATGCCCCAAGAGATATTAAATGAGAAAATGGCCGGAAGCTTGAGAGGAAATCAAGGTAAAAATATCTATAAGGAAAAAAAAAATATCTTTCACAATAATGGATTTTGCTTTGGGAGTCACGTGACTATTCTTTAGACTTTCTTTTTTTATTGGGAAATATAGAGATGGGTGTCTCCTTAACAACCCATGCGTATTTGAACCTTCTGATATAAGTATTTTCTCGCTTATCTTATTGGACGACACTCTTTCTCTGGAGGAACAGTCCCAAACAATAAATTCTTTCCTTTACGTAACAAATATCCAATTTCATTCTGATTCAAGTGCATCGAAACGGATATTGGCTTTTTATCTTTTTATTAGAATACCTTATAATGACTCCTTCATGGGTGCATTATGCTTCATTCAGTTAGAAATGCATTTTCCCACGAAATAGTACAATAGGATCAACAAGTGCTACGGATCATGTATAGGAATCATTTACGTCAATTAACTCTACATATATATGTGTCAACGTAACAATAGAAATAAGCGTGTTTAATTATATCATCACTAGCCAATATTCGCATCAATCCATCATTGTTTATCAGAATTTGATATATTCTACATCCCCTATCAGAATCTACTATATGAAATAGTCTGCCCTCAAATCCTATAGACAGAGGATTTATATCTATATAGATTAAGGATAATATCCTTCCTAATTTTCCTACTGAAGTGTTCTCGATAATGATTGTGAATCCGTTCCGATAACTTTTTAATGTTTCTATCTTTATTTATGATACTTGTCGATTATCAGCAATCACCACCATATGGCCGCGTCCAAATGAATTCCTTATATTATGGTTACCAAAAACATGGTAATGCTGATAACACAAAATTATTATTCACTTATATGTATATGGAACCATGAAAAGCTCGATAATGATCCAATTCGATTCCATCGATATGAATGTACTTATTAAATCGTCTTTATTTTCATTAAGGTTTGTCTTTTAACTTTGTCACGAATGCATGCTCGGGATTGGGTACCCATTTCGAGACAGCGTGCTACGAAACAAGGTTAAAACAGCGGACTTCAGTTTCACAGAGTCCGTCGTCGTGGGCGGACCTCTTCCCTCCGTCGTAGGTACGTAGGTACCGCCGGTTTGTTGCGCCGGTCCCGACACGCCGCCAGTTTTTAACATTGGCTGCTAGCCTCAGTCGCAAAAGTTTCCTCGCTTTTTATCTGAATTTGTATTTTTGGTAACGCTTCCCCTGGTTGTCCCGTGGGGAGTTAGGAGCTTGTTAAGAAAAACTGATCCTTCGTACATGTAGCTATAGACAGAAAATAAAATATAAAGCTGTTGATGTAAGGTGAAAGTTTTGCGAGGAAGTTGACTAGAAAAGGATTAAAGCCCGAAACGACGTGAATTTTAGTTTATTATTAAATAATACTTTGATTTTTATTGTATGTACGTGTATACAAGGTATGTGGTTAGTTTAAATATTCTATGGTGTGTCTGAGTTTTTACGAGTCGAACGTGTCACTGTCAAGGTTAAAGATGAAATTATGGCTTTTGTTTCGTCTTTCGTCGCGTTAAGCTTATGTGTGAGTTAGGCCCACACGCACAAACAGTTCAATCGGATAAGAAATTTCAATGGCGTTTCGAACATTACGTGATCCGTCGGGTGTAATTAAATCTGATTAAAGTTTATTTAGTCCAAAAAATCCTTCATAATATTGCACAAAGAACGGTTAAAGTTGTTCCATTCAAAAGCGGTGATGGATTTCGTGCTCTTTGACTCTTGTCTTTTTAGAGAGTTAATTCGAAATTTAAATGGGATTTATAGATCTCAGAAATCCATAATTCTTTCTCTCTCATTTTCGCGTAATTAATTACAAGCAGACAAGAAATGAATAAATTCCTTTATCAAAAGCTCAATGCACAAAAGGTGAAAAACATCAAAGAACCAAATTAACTTTTACACGACAAGCCAAAAAGTCTCTTGGTATATTAATTCCCTTTTGTGTTAAGATTTGAAAATTGTAATAATGATCCTATAGAATTTTTATCCGTTTAAGGTATGATACGAGTGAACGCTCCTGAATAATATAATTGTCTACTGTTTCCATCTTCTTATCCGTACCCCCCATTGTCTAACCAAGTGACAGAAGATGAAAAATCCTCTTTCAAAAGTAGTAATTTCACGATCAATCATTGTCGCACGACGGTAACAGGGATAAGACTTCAAAAATCAAAATGATCATCATACGGAATCATATCGTTGAGATTTTTATTTCAGTCATAAATCATTCTACCGGAAGTGGCTCGAAACGAATATAGATCTTTGAATTCGATCATCACTTACGTATATACAGATCGTGCAAATAATAATAATGGACACTGCAAGGTTAACAAGATTTACCCAGCAGTTTAAGGGACGCGTTAGGCCCAATGAATTTTCGACATTTCCTTCCATGAGTCTGTGATGGTATCGATTAAACTATATAATGAAATCAGGTCGTAGATAAGAGAAAAGCCACGTTCATGTGGGAGTTTGGTAAATTTTGAAATATGTTAACAGGTGTGCTCGTTAACAAATATATAATGAGCCTTGCTTTTTATTATAATAAAACTCATTTTACAATTTGATTGAACGAATAGCGAAAGTTGTCGTCGAACCAAATATCCTTTCTTGAAGTTACAGTCGAACAAAGAAATCGTCAGATGAAGGGTAAATTCTTTCTTAATTAATGTGGGCGTTGCAAATAATTGTTTAAGGAATTATAACGGCTACGTTGATAAAGTGTTATTGGCTATTATTCTTTAAAATTACAAGGATGATGATAGGGAGAGAGAGGGAGGGAGAAAAGGGGAAGGAAGTAAAAAATACGTCATTTCTCTTTGTCCCTAAGTGGAATGATCTGGTTGAGCAATCAAGTCTAACGAGATGCAATCACTATTGTTTGAATAAAAATAATTTGTGTGGCCTATCAGGTATTATTGAGCCCTCAGGAAGCTGTTTGCTCTCGAGCGTATTTCTCTCTCCTTATGAAACGTCATTGGTTGAATTGAGATTCTTTTGAAAATCGTAATTAGACTATCTTGGCTTTCCTCGAGATGATCAAGCGTTAGATCAATGGCCAATAGTTATCGGTTGGTCACTTATTGACCGCCGAAGAGTTGATTGGTGGGGTTGTAGCGGCTATATTAGGATATGGTGATTCGAGCAATCAAATCAGAATAGGGTATCTGACCTAATCACTATTGTTTGATCTGGAATAATTCTTTGGGCAATCACAGAGCATTGTTGGGAAGCAAGTCTTGAAATTCCGCACTCAAAGGATCCTGAGTGCTGTCGTTCAATTAAAAGTCTTTTGATCCTGTCGAAAGAGTGCTTTGATTTAGAGAAAAGTAATAGGCTGACTACGAATTTTTTTTTATTCCTAAATCACAAGCTTACATTGCGGTCGCTTCGCTTTTTCCCTGAAGAGAGTACCAGTGAATGCTGACAGAGTTCTGGCAAACAGAGAAAAGAAGAGAAGAGGAAAGAAGGGAGAAACAATGACAAAGGGAGAAAATTTTTCCTTT
Source organism: Trachelus troglodyta (assembly GCA_030142635.1). Classification (NCBI taxonomy): domain Eukaryota; kingdom Metazoa; phylum Arthropoda; class Insecta; order Hymenoptera; family Cephidae; genus Trachelus; species Trachelus troglodyta. The sequence continues at coordinate 125,177 of JARQTJ010000648.1, read as the reverse complement.
TCCTTCTCTTTTTTTTCTCTCTCTCTCTGTCTCTCTCTCTTTTCAACCATAGGGAATTTATCTCAGATATTCCGGATAAAATCACTCTTTCAAGCCACGTGCATTTCACTAAGAGAACGATAATTTACTTACGTATTCGCAGTTCCCCTCGATTTGCGCGCTTAATATGATATTTCGCGTACTCGCGGTGTGATTCACTTAGGTTTTTTTTTTAAGAAAAATTGTGGAATATTGATAACATTTTCTTAGGGTGATTCACACTGAATATTGTCCTCATGCTTCGATACAATCGCAACGTTTGCACATGCGTAGACTTCATTCGAAAGGCAAGCCATCGTTTCTACACAGAATTCAAATTTTAGTCGTCGGGAAATCTCGACGGATATATACGCGGTTTTTCGATATCAATTTTCAAAGGGTTAGACGCCTGCTGTTGGTTTAAAAGGGATTTGGACACGGGCAAGGAGAAAATATATAAGTAAATGGTGACGCGGAATATGAATTTACCCCTTGGCAATTCCATATCAATTGCATGGAATTCGAGTCAGCCGCACAAAGTGTACATCCGGTCTTTACTTGTCTGTACGAATATTGGATTTTGTCCAGATTTCGGTTTTGTTATCTTTATTCCCATTCTGCCTTATCCCGCAACTGCATTTTCAATAAAAAAAGCAAAACTTTTCAACCGGGATCGTTATACTTTCGTCCTATCGGGGGAAAAATTTATATTCCATTTCAAAGAAAAAAGTTTCACCATTACGTGAGTTGCATATGGCGGTGGCTGATTTCAAGTTATTCTTTTTTTTTCGTTCCAGTTTCAACATGGGATTTGACAAAAAGTATAAGACGATTTTTCATTTTCAAACCTATCTTACCTCTTGTCTCTTTCTTCCTGATAAATTATCTGTTATCAAGATTGCCATTAGATTATATATATATATATATATAAGAATTTAGTTTTGCCATTTCGTATTCTAGATATAAAGTATAGACGATTCCAGTAGATCTCTGGTTACCCTGGACTCGGTTTACGATATAATGGCGCAATAAAATCAGAGACTTGGCAAAGGCGTTTGTCGATAAAGTTAATATTAGAGGTTCCCATAATTATGGTTTATTTTTAGTTGAGCTTCAATCCTAAGGTATATAACAGTGCACTATACATATATCATTCATATATCAAATCTGTGATTATGGCGTATGATATTAAAATTTTGTCAAAAATTAAAAGAAACATGAACGTTTATGGTTCACGCATACTGGAGGCCTTGATAAATAAAACATGACACATCATAAATTTAGATTAAACGTAAATAAACGTATCCCAAAGGTGGGACGGATCGTTGGATAATATTTTTTTTTTCTCGAGTACCGCTTGCTCTCAATAAAGAGAAAACAGTCACGTACTGTGATATGAGAGTATACAATAAACGATAACGAAGGAATTGTCCATAAAATTTTTTTCGCTCACAGAACAAACAGAAACAATAAAGTGTAGAATTATAAAAAAAATTATTTTGTGTATATTCAAATTTACTAAATACGTGCGCAGTCGATAGCGCACGAACTCACCTGCGCTTAGATTAATAAAAAAAATGTATGTATGTCGAAATCAAAATCAAACAACCATAATATTGCCTATTGATTGATAACAGGAGTATTGACAATTGACACTTGAATCTATTGAATGATATTGACAGTGCATAAATGAATCGACCATTATGTCCAGTGTACTCGGAGACATTGATACGTGACTGAAAGTGTTAATGGATTGAAAGAAATTTCGAAAAATTCAAAATCAGAAAACGAACCAAAAATGTCAACCCGAAAGAAGACGCTGTGATCCATATGACGTAATATGCGATTCAGCTGCAGCGGTCGAAGTAAACGGCGAAAGAGAAGAATAGAGTCTGGGTTATAATTAAATAAGAAATGTCATCTAGTTCCAAGAAGAGGATACCGAGCCGCCAAGGAATTTCGTAGACTTCACTAAAGTGCAAGAACAGTGAGAAAAACGAGAAGCCATGAATCTTTTATTGCCAATGACACTTACCTGGTTGTCAGCGTTGACGTGGTTCCTCAAGGAGGTAATTGCCACCACTGACAACGACACTGATTACATAATCGACGATAACCTGGATTACGATAACGAAACTAATTGTACAAATGCATATTGTATCTCGGACGAGGAGTACTTCGAGCGTATGGAAAATTATATATTTCCTGATCCGTACACCTGGGTACTCATCGCCATGCACAGCGTAGTCTTTGTCGTCGGGCTCGTCGGCAACGCCCTGGTCTGTCTGGCCGTATACAGAAACCATTCCATGAGGACGGTTACGAATTACTTCATCGTGAATCTCGCCGTTGCTGACCTCCTGGTGATTCTTATATGTCTGCCGCCGACGGTGGTATGGGACGTCACATCGACCTGGTTCCTCGGGTTGCAGCTCTGCAAGGCGGTCCCGTATTTGCAGGTGAGCTCATACAGTTGAAAGATTCCTATCACGTACGTCGGATGATACCCCTTCAGCATGTTGCATAGTTTCAGACTGCGGGAGGTTGTTCTTATTTTTTGGCTTACGTGTCAGAAAGTATAATACGGTCAACCCTCTGGTGGAATTTTCTTTAACCTATTTATACAGTATAGGTAAACCGTGCGAAAGTTTTTTTTCGTATACTTCATCTAGGAGTCGCTTTGTGTACGATTGTACCTAGGCGTGTGTATATATATACATTCTGCTCCCCGATTTATTCACCCTCGGTTACCGTATGGCGAAGACTAGAAATTTATATTTTCAGCACGGTCAAGTTATTTCCTTTTCTTACTCTTTTTTTCCTTTCATTTTTTTTCCGGAGAAAAAAATTAAGGAAATTCACATGGAATTAATGAGGGTAAATACAATTTTTCTTCGTTACTGTACGAATCGAGGAAATATTTACCATGCAAATAATACGTATACATTCCGGGTAGAAAATTCATGCTTCGCGTGACCGTAGTTTAGATTTCAACGGTCAGATATCTTGCATACGTCTCCGTTGGTAATTTGCGTAATTGTACCACGTCACGAGATAGCTATTACTGTCTGTTCTCTCAAGTTTAAAAAGAGAGAGAGAGAGACAGAGTGAGAATGGGAGATGCTCGGGGGTATTTTTTACTCATAAAACCTGCTAAAGGACTTCTCTTAAACATCCTCGTCCCCATGGGCACCATTTCCATTTTCCTAGGACATTTCGTTAACGAGCGATAAGGGCCCTCATGTTTATTCGTCAGGGATTGGTAGTTGGTACTGATAGAAGGGATTTTTTTTCATGGTGGCAATTTTTTCTTAACATTTTCCTATTGCTGGTCAGTGTCAAGGAGAGGGGATGATACGATCAAAGGGGGCGGTTATGGTAACTCGTTCTCGTGGTACGTGTTGAATTACGGTCGCATCTGTTCAGCATATCTGATAGGACTGTTTGATAAGAGAAAAGGGCATATCAATTAAGAAATTAAGAAAATTGCGAAACCCTCACGGACATGTTATTACGCTGGACAAATAGAGACCGATATAAGTATTTCATCTCTTTTTGCTAAATTTAGTAAATGAATGGCGCATGGGTAGAAAGGGAAATTGGATGAATGTAAAAGTCAAATAGCAAAATTTATCAACTAATTTTTGTTCTCTGGGTCAGCATGAACATGTCATATTATTTGACTACCATCCGCTTTGACCTTGCTTTCACGAGAAAAACATTGTACAAAGGCTGTGGACTTGTTTACATGCTCGCCATTAACTGAACGAGATTCTTAAGCCCCCAGGATGTGGATACGCATGGTATGGAAAAGTATTTTTAATGCCTTCCTTCACGTTGGTGTCTATGCATACGATAAAGTCTTTACGCTAACATTAATACCTTGCAGGAGAATTGTGGGATTCGTTTTAAAACCAAATTTACATTAAAGTACCACAAGCGAGCTTGTTTTCAGTTATAAAATTGGCGCTAGTCATTGCGTGGATGATAAACCTGAGGTCGATAAATCTAATAAAAATTTTCTCGTGTATCTTATGCACGTAATATTGCAAGCAAAATGCTATCGAGAAAGACCTTATTTTGTTATGGAGTCTCTGTCTAGAGGTTCAGTGAAATGTATTATCGTCAAGGATTTACATGACAAAGGATTATTTTGTGAAAGTGTTTACAAGAATACAGAGTGGTAATGCATCTAGTATAACAAGGCCAACTTAATCCAAAGTTAAATTAACTTGAAACACTGTTCGATCAGATTGCTCGGAGCAGACAGTTTCCTTCGCCATTTTGTCAGGGCAGCTTACGTAGTGCGTCGTAGAATCTAATTCCGATCATATATATTATGTATGTATATATGTACGTATTGAAGTGAGAATTGGACGGAAATTTTTTTTGATAATTTTCACCCATAGAGCTACAATCCAAATCGGATTAACTCATTTGTGAGTTGCGTGTAGTGCTACGTGCTCCCATAAAGCACTAGCAACGGCTTAATGAACTCGATATACCAATTTCTCCAGGCTATGATTCCCAGTGGCATTTTAATAGGTAAATTTGAAAGAGCGTTGCTTTCGGTGGAGATGGCAGTTAAGAAAATTATTTTCACGGGGTGAAATTTCATTTCGTCGTAATGCGGGTTGTGGAATTCCCAAAGTGAAAGCCTATAAATGCGAATGGAAGGGGCGCAGGGGGGGGGGGTGTTACCGAAGTAAAATTTGCAAATTGTTTTATTATTCTTGTAACCACCAGGGGCATTTGAGATATCCGAGGAAAATCATTTATTCGCCAGAAGAGATTCTTCTGCAAATAATCCGAGAGAAACGGAGAAAGAAAATGGAACTAATGGTAAAAATATCGCTGAAGCCTGAACGGCTTTCAGAATGTAAAAAAAAAGTTTTAGATTATCCAGGCGATCAGAATTTTTCTTTTTCGTTTTAATACAGAATTAGCCCTTACTCGTAACAGTCGATCTAATAATATATAGGGGTTAACCTTTGGATACCTTCTGTGTTATCTCACTTTCGACCGTCTCTGTCAAGATTTTTCACCCTCTTTCTCTTTCGAAACCCCTTTTAATTGCAGGTCCTGGCAACGAGCGCTAGAATCCATCCGAAGTGACTACCCGCACGGACTTAAGTGCTACTTTTTATCAGTAGTCCTTGAACAAGATCCTCCATTTTGTTCCCTTATATGCAATTGGGGCTACTCGTGATCCTATCGTTCCTCTTCAACCTGTGGGATAAGACGATGATGAAGGAAGCGTGTAATATCCTCGTAAAACTCGAAATTCTAGGTATCTACTAAGATGGACGAACGAATGTAATTGAAATGTTTTAAACCTCTTAAAATTCCTATGACGCTGCGACGTTCTATATAATTTAATTCTTCGATAAATTCCTTAGAGTTGTTATTAGTCCTATTCATCATAGTCTGCGGTCTGGTGGCCTGAAAAGAGATTAGGAATCGAGACGACGAAAAAGAAGTGTCTGCTAACGCGCGTCAAAACTTGCTTAGTAAACTTTCCGCGAGAGCACCGTAGATGGCAGCATGGGGAAAAGTACTTTTATAGAGATCGTCCCATTATCGTAACCATTGTAGTCTCTGGCTAGCATCACCTGGTCGCCATGCTTTTTTTCCACTTTCTCTTTCCGCCAACCTTTTTCCCTGTTATAAATTGACATCGTTGTTGGCAATGGACATTTTTCAAAAGGCTTTAAACTTACGCCCCCATATTAGTCGTGACACTTTATCGACCGAATAAATTGAAATCCATTCGTTTACCTAATGACGGACTCTATTTGCCAGTGATACGAGTTTCAACTATTGTTGATGATATAGAAAGAAAATTCGTAGGCCGTACTTTTGTCGGGCATCACAAAACTAATTGTTTTACTGAAAGAGAGAAATGGAAAATTCTTTTTTACCTGACTACGATAAAATAACCATATAACATCCCTGCAACGCAGGCGGAAAGTAATCAATTTTTGACCAGAGGGAAAAACAAGTGATTTTGCAGGCAATAAAGTAAATTTGCGGGCAAAAAAGTGATTATTGCGGGAAGAAAAAAACTCTAAACAGAAGAAATGAGATGTGAACCTACACCTATATATTGTAGCGTTGTGCCGTTGCAGGTATAAAAATATGATTATTTTATAAATAGTCAGGTAAAAAGTAGTACATATATGCCACACGGGAGGAGCGCACTTTCCTCCCTTGTGGCATAAAGTACTATTTCGTCAAATATATTCAAAAACTCGATTCTCAGTCAATCTACTTCGTGCCTAAAAGGGCTTATAGGCCCGTTTTCTTCAACGCGGTTCAATGCAGAAATTACGTTTAGCTTCAAAATGCAAGTGTCTGATTAGCCAATAGCACAATTAAACCGAGTTCGACCAAGGAACGAAGCTGGTGAAGTCAGAGATAAGTGTCTCAAATTGAACGTTACTAGCAGCTTCTGAAAAAGCCTCTACATTAATAGTGTATTCTACTTTTAATTTAGCATATTATATGGGGAAGAAGCTTATCGACGGTCTCATGGATCCTGCGGCGCCAACTAGGTTCTTTATATATTTATAAGCACGTTTACGCATGGTTTAGAGTGACAGCCAAACTTGAAGTTTTCGTTATAGTAGATCATCTAAATTGCAAATGCTAGTGGAGATACGAGGTTCAATAGAGGGCTGTCTGTTTCCGTCGAAATACACCGTAGAGACAGACGTGTTGGTACATCGACAGGTCGCGATTATCAGCCGAAAAGGTAGCGTAAAAAATGAGCCTGAAAAGTTGTATGCATTAGATAATGACGGTAATGTATTAACGATAATAAAAAATTGAACTCTTATCTTCAAAGAAGGTAAACAGATTAATCAGATACACAGTATACACTCAACACGCGTTACGAATTAGATATAGAAGCAGATGCTGAGGACATCCGTCACGACGTTCATTCTCATGAAAATTTATTTGAACTTCGTGATATACTCATTCGAAAATTTGAATAAGTTTATACCAGAGTAATAGCTGACAGAAGATCACTTCTTAGGACGTTAATGAGTCTTGTTGTACATTTTAGCTCTTTATGCCGCGGGCTAACCTTCCTACTCTACTTAACTCTTCCGAGCGCCGCTAGATGGCAAACGCTACGTATCGTTCTCTATAACGAAAGCTATTTACGCAACGTCCATAGGAACTCGAGTGAGACTCGTCTGACTAAAAAGGGTGCTCGCTACTTCAATAGCGCGTTAGTTCGTTTATTGACGAATTAACGGGGTATGGCTATCAAGACATACCCAGTACGTAATTTTTGTGAATGCGAGGCTGTTGGCTGCCAGTTCGCACTGACGCCTCCATTAGTTATTGCAAAGAAATAAATAGTTTTCGAAGAATAGATCATTTTCAAGAGTAGAATTACGATATAGAAGTACTAACGATAAATAGGATATTATGTACATAATCAATATGTTGTACGCTTTTCATAGCATATTTTGAAAAGAAGCTTTTACGGATCGTACTAGGGTTTCAACTTGCGGTTGAATAATCTGATTATACAATTATAAAATTAATTATTAATTGCGATAATAATTCTTGTAAATACACATGTCGTCAAAATATTCTTTACCCTTCCCTTCAATTTTCTTCCCTAATTTTTTCCTTAATACTTTTGAAGAGATTTCTATTTTTTCCCTTCTTTAATCATATAAAATATCTTATACTCTTTTTTCTCCGATGGGGGATCTAATTTGACAATCTGAGGTTTACTTTTGAAAGTTTGTTTTCCTACCAGGCCTCGTGGAAAATTTACCCTCCTTCGTAACAGAATAGAAGCTCCACCGATCCTGGCTTATTCCAAAAATAATTTAAGGTTTATCACACAACGATATCAGCTGATAGAATTCAATTAAACAGACAGTCGAACGATCTTCCAATCTAATGTTTGAAGTGAAAAGCAGGCGCTGCACGATAGGGGGGAAAAGGGAGGAAGCTAGGCTAACGAGAGCAGGTAGTAGCGGTCAGCAGTATGAAAGACGAAGTTGGTCTCTTTTTCGTTTTGTAACGGTCAAGTAATAAAAGCTGACTGCATATTCAATACCGTAACGGGTATAGGAAATATTGGCAGTTATAAAGCAAATTAAAAAGTGTCGGCTATTTTGTCATCTGTAGCAAAAAGAAGGAAGATGGGCGGGCACAGCATAAAGACGTCCAATGGATAATTTAATTTACATATACTTATCGATTCCTTGCCAGTAACTGAAGTTCAATTTGTTGCGCCTGGACGCGCAGAGCCGTTCGTGTCGCGTCGGCACATTTTTTGGTAGATCAAACAAAAAAAAAAGTAAAACACGTTAACCTCAAAATACTTGCTGTCTTTAAAAATAACAAGGACATCGTTTATACCACTTTCGTGCGAGTTAACGAAGCGTGCAAATATTTTCTTATACATTTTCTTTCTCTGGAAACACGAGAAAGAACGCTCATGCAAATTGACATTTTCGATAAACTTTTATCTCAACAACAGCGCTAACCCTCGGGCGTACTATCTGGCGCGTGTTCGTCAGTGCGCTATGATGTTCAGACTACGTGCTTCGCGCCTGTAAATTCCAACAGTTGTGAGACGCGCACCGACTGTGTTTCATATTCATGTCAGTATCTGGCATCCACGGAGACACAACGCGCGCACGACTATTCGTTTTCGCTTTCGTTCCCGAGCAATCTTACACAGAAAGTTTCCCTTCCTTGCACGTACGACATCCTCCGTGACGCAATTACCGAACCCTTCATTTTTCACGTCCTCCCAGCGCAACGTGGAACGAGCTATAACTATAGACAGCACGAGTCAACGAACTAAGACAATGTTTGATTAGACTGTCTCAAACAACCTTTACAAGGCAAAGTCAGCGAGACGGTTTTAATTCAGGGCAGCGAGACGTCGCAGGCCTGTGAAAGAGCTGATAAAAAAAAATTAAGTATCTTCCAAACGATAAATATTTTCATTTCAAGATTCCCATTGTCAGCCATTTACCAATCCAATTCGATGGACGCATTAGTTTGGCATGAAAAGATACCAAGCTTATCGTTACTCGTCCATGCCGCTCTTCCACTTTTACGCCACATAAACTCGTCATTCTTTCTCTGTGTCTCCTAGGAAATCATGTTGTTGCTGTTTAGACGGAATTCAGGTATATAATGCTGGCACGAGTTTCGAGCTTCAAAGAGTTCGTTTTCGCCTGTGGATACGCCAAACGGACCAGACACGATATACCGACAATATTCTCCTGGGTGTAGGTAATCGAGGAGCACGCACCTAACCATCCTGGCAGACTATGTGCTACCTTTCTCATACGCTCCTGGGGTATTGGATAAATAGGTTCGACAGCATGTGCCACGTGCATGTACGCCATGTCGTTAACGTTCTATAACGTACAATTATTTCTAGTTACTTACCGTAGCTTTTAGCATTTCTCCAGTCATATGCTTTTTACGCACACCCGGTATACCATTTACTTGGGTAACTACAGCACTGGGATTATTTCTAGCGTTCATAGAGTCGTGTTACTGCGTCGTGTGACCACCCGGTACGTAGGCGGTACACTGAGAAAGAAATTATCGAATCAAATGGATTTATTTTTTTTCATATCAAATGTTTATTATTTCACAGAATTGTTTTAACAAAAATATTAAATGTTTTGAGTGAAGGAAATTGTTATGAGATAATTGTAATTGATTTAAGTGTTATGCTGCTTTTTGGTAAATATTATTCGATGTAATGTATGTGAAATATATTTTTTTTAATACATTGTATACAGGTTTTACATACAAATGTATGTCAGCTGAAATGCATATCGTTGTTCTGAGTAATTAACGTAATTTTTTAAATTAATGATGCCTCTGAATTAATTATCATTTTGCCAAGTCGATTTCGTGTAATTCTTTGTATATACTCTTAATATATCATTTCTGAACTACCGCGTTAGTCGGGTAAAGAGATTATCTTCAGCATTTCACCTCAAAATAAACAGTTCGTGTTCCCGATGAGATGCTCTGTCGTTTTAATTTGTTTTTAAACTATTTCGAATGATCTATATGATTTTGTTTCAGTTCGATTGAAACTCAATTGAGGGCCCGGATGCAATAACTCGCTCTCCGCTCGAAAACACGGAAAAGTATTGTCGAGATGAGTGAAAAATAAAATTGTAAAATATGATTTAAAAAAAATGTCACTCGATGCAGTTCGTTAACACGCATCTTTTATACAGAAAACATTTTCTTGTAAAATGTTTATTTTTTTAGATAAAAAATAAAAACTGACTTTTTCTCATTCAAAGAATCGCATTAAAATCCACGTTTTTCGAAACTTAAATTGCGTTTTTACGAAAAATTCTAAACAGAATCGCTTCAAATTTGTATTGGACGTTCGTTTTAACAAATTCAGTATCGACGCGCGAAGCCGAGTTGACTCATTGTCAGCACTCGGCGATCGGTGCCTTGCGGACGTGAATATACATAGTATTACGATACGAGCATCTCGCGAAACAATATCTCGGTTAATTGATGAAATATTCCATAAATTATTGAATCAATTATTACTTTATTATATTTTAAATTATTTTTAGACTAATGTCAATGTCAAATGTCTATAGGTTAAATTATATTTTAATTATATGTTTAATAGTTAATAAAGTTAACTAATAATAATAGGATGGTAATGAAATATAGAAATTTGATTTCAACATAAAAATATTTTCCATTTTATCACTTTCAGAATTACATGTTTAAAGAACATTAACAAGTCTTTTTCTCAAGAACATTTCTTATAAAGCTGTACTACATCAAGAAATTGAACTAATAATTCATAATACATTATTAATATTTAAATGTTAATTATTACAGAGAGTGAAAACATTTTGACAGAGTATATAGAAGATGGCAGCCAATATTAAATATTGTTGTTCATTGTTTGATTTTTCACGACCTTCTTGAGAAAAATTGTTTCTTTTTTCTGGTTTTCAACAATCTTTTTGCAGTGTCGGTTTTTTTGCAGTTTTCGGCTTAGTTATAACCTGCTTATTTCATTACCATCCTATTATTATTAGTTAACTTTATTAACTATTAAACATATAATTAAAATATAATTTAACCTATAGACATTTGACATTGACATTAGTCTAAAAATAATTTAAAATATAATAAAGTAATAATTGATTCAATAATTTATGGAATATTTCATCAATTAACCGAGATATTGTTTCGCGAGATGCTCGTATCGTAATACTATGTATATTCACGTCCGCAAGGCACCGATCGCCGAGTGCTGACAATGAGTCAACTCGGCTTCGCGCGTCGATACTGAATTTGTTAAACTCGCAACAACTTCTAAAATTTTCAATCAATGGAGAACAAACTTTGCTAAAAACTTACACAAACGGTAAGTAACAGCTTAATTACAGAGATTTTACTGAGACTTTAAAAATATAAAACTGTCTCACTAGTTGAAATGTGAGAAACGCGGTTTTTCATTCGTATTAACATTTAAGTAAACAATTAATCGCTATGATATTTTGAACTATACGGTAGGCTTCGCTAATGACCCACGAACCTCCAATACAAATTTGAAGCGATTCTGTTTAGAACTTTTCGTAAAAACGCAATTTAAGTTTCGAAAAACGTGGATTTTAATGCGATTCTTTGAATGAGAAAAAGTCAGTTTTTATTTTTTATCTAAAAAAATAAACATTTTACAAGAAAATGTTTTCTGTATAAAAGATGCGTGTTAACGAACTGCATCGAGTGACATTTTTTTTAAATCATATTTTACAATTTTATTTTTCACTCATCTCGACAATACTTTTCCGTGTTTTCGAGCGGAGAGCGAGTTATTGCATCCGGGCCCTCAATTGCATGTATCTTGGAATTATGTATTCTTTGAGGACAACCAAAAAAAAAATTTTTTTCAATTGAACTATCTTTTTTTGGGCCAAGAACAGGTTTTTTAGTGTGTATGCACGCGCATACATAGCAGACTGGTATACTGGTACTGAATGACAGATTTATTTTTGGATAACGATCATAATAACCACTGATAACAAATCACATTATCACAAAGTATTATTTTTGGCGGAGCCGAAATAAAATTTACGCCATTTTGCAGGATTTTAAATTCAATCGGTAGTCGTGTACGTGAAACTTTTTATTTTAGGTTATAAATGACTTCCTCTTGGTGGTTAAATATTTTTACATGTATCGTATGATATTTATTGATATACTCTGTGTTCATATATTTTTTTTAGTAATGTACTGATTTAGCCTGCTTACACAAGAAAATCCCTAAAGGTATCACCTTAAGTGTTTATAGACGCTTTGAATAAATTCTCGCGTGAGAAAATCGATGTATGAAACTCTGTATAATAACTGTACGTTTCCAACGTGCTACAGGTTGGTACCCTAAACTCACTGAAATCCTTTGAACGCCTCGTGGAAACTGTGTAGCCTGTACCAGCAAATTCGTTTACACTGCGGCTCTAATTTCTACTGGTAAATGAGAAAGGATTGAAGGGATCCGGATGATTATACTGTGAGGTTATTTACAGCCTGCGAAGGATTTAGATCGCAAGTTATCAGAGTTTTTAAGTCGGCTTAAGCATTATGGATTTTGTGACAGTGGGAGGCTAGAAATTCAAGGAACTAGAAGCTCAAGTAATACAATGCTTTGCTGACGCGTAAAACGATGGAATGTAGCACGAGAATTTCCTTGCTAGAAAATTCTTGTCGGGTGACGCATTTGCGATGGAGCATGTATATTTCGACCGGAAGTGCATAAGACCCGAGGTCAGGCTGCATCAGCACGAGAATAATGCATTTTCACGAGCATGGTCGAACATTACCATTACGCTAGATGGAAGGAATGCGAAGAATTCGCAGTCAAGCAAAGACCAAAAAAAAGAAGCGAGGTTTCTTAACGAGATGCTAAATTTGCAGTGGTAAAATTCTTTTATTTTTTTCACGCCTGAACGACGTCAATGATTATAGAAAATAAAATTACACACGAGAATGGGGCTGGAGTGAGGTTTTGTGAATATTTCAAATTATATTTCTATCTAAAAGTGGATTTCATTGAAATGGTCTTTTTTAAATGCATTAGCTATCACGTGACGACTTTCGAATTCCTGCCCAAATCCAAATTCTCATCCTCGTTCCACCCTTCAAAAATCTACATTCCTTTAGAAGCCTACGCATCCCCGAAAAGTCAACCACAGTCTGACCTCTTCGACCTCCTCGTAGAGATATCATTTGTATCCAGCCTATTTTTCGTTCGTGCAGTTTCCGATCTAACAAAATTTCAATAGATTTCCGGCCAAAAAGATTCAATGTTCCGTAAAGTATGCTGCTGATACAGCTTAACCCGAATATAGCGACTACTAAACTCGCATAGTGAAGCCAGTAGGATTAGCGTGGGTCGAAGTCAGCCTAATCCCAGCTTAGAACTGGAAGAAACGAAGTGGCACTTCGAGCCTGAGCGTATAGTAGGCTCAGCTAGCGGAGGTATGTATATTTCAAGCGGGCGTCCCTCGCCGACGAGCTAAGTTAAAATTCAGAAAATGTAGGCTAAAATGGTAGGCCAAATATTTCGACTCTGGCATATACACATTTATCAGGACTGACAGCCCTGACGTGTCTGCGGTTTTATCCATACACCGGCAATACTATAGTACAGTAGTGTTGAGATTACCGAAATTCAAATAACCCGATAACAGAGAAAAGTTCAATCGTCATTAATCATTCGAATTAGGGTGCATGTTTAAGTTCACCAAATGGATCCCTGATACATGCTTTATCCCTATCAAAAGCTCGATTCGTACTACGCCCAGCATCCTTTCCTCTTTCAGGATCGAGATTAACCCTTCGTATCCACTTAAGCCTCGTCTTGAGCACGTGGAAAATTTTGTACGTTAATCGGAACAATGGCTGTTCCATAACGGAAGAATATAACTGATACGTAATGATTGAATCTGACATGTGGATGGAGCTTAATTACAGCTCATTGATCATCTTAATTAACGGATAGTGGACACGAGTGTGTAAACAAGCAGGATCAATAGAATTTGGCCAGTCTTCTGCGAGAGTATTCATTACCTAGCCAGGAACAAATATTGGTTTTTCGTGGCATAATGGTACGTGGGTTAAATTAATGTTTATAGGGGATATTTTCAATATGGCCACCAGAGGTTTAGACCAGACGCAAGTAATAAGTTGCTGAAATTGTCAGACGAATGATGGAGCGACGACTTCGTACACTCATAATTTCAGCCTACGTTCATTTTAATGGTGACCGACGGCTATGTACGGATATAATTGAGCATTATTGATTAATCAATTAAAAATGCTAGCAGAGATCAAAAACTGAAGCTTTCAATTTTCATATTATTTTTACAATAACGTTTGACTACTTGTCACCCTTTGCTGTTTAACTTCTGGCACGTCGGGAGGTGCCGGGTCATCTTTGCTCAGCATTTAAAATTCATTAGCACGCACACAATTGTACAGACATCAATAACCAAATAAAGGTCCGGTTATGACCGAATGAGTGGCAGAAAAAGTAAATTAAAAAAACAGTTTCTTTCTTACAAAAATACCATTCCGACTGGTTGAGACTGTTAAAATTTTTTTGAGTCTCGCTTCAAAATATTTTTTTTCAATTTTTTCTGCGGCCCTGGCTATGTCATATACCATCCAACAATATTGGTTTTCCGATATACCTAGTATCTGCTTACACTGTAGTGGCATTAATTTATAATAGTATTTTAGAGAACCACTTTTCTTCCCTGTACCAGCGACTATGACGTTAACTTGGATTCGGTTTACAAGCCGTGTGAATTATTATAAACCACTTTCTCAAGCACATTCGCCTATCCTGCACGACTTGATGCCGTGCCAAGGAGAAGCAGACAGCTTAGCCATTGTGAAAATTTGTAAGTCCATTCTGGAAGTCTCTAGAGGCTGGTGCACCATGTACGTTATACTCGTAGCTTCCCAGCTGAATCGTCACATAAGAAATAGTCACGTGTGTAAGCGGCGTGAATTAGTAACGCGTTTAACTCGTGTCCTCGTGCAGTTGAAATTAGACACGATTGTAGGTGGCGTGGTTGCTGTTTACGTAGAGTCGAGCTAGATTCGAGTTGCTACGTTTCGTGCCGTTAGAACAGCCAGGAGGCTGAAAAGTAATAAACGCTTAACAATACAACAGTGCGTTTCCCAAGCTACGAGATATAGGCGGGGGGGTACGATAAGACGCTTGAAAAGAAATTTAAGAGCGATTACACTCGAGGGAAATAACGATGAATACCAAGTAGATTGTATACCTGTACGATCTTCATATTAATAAAGGAAAATGCGAAGTGAGCCTACGTCATTGTTAACAACAAAAGGCAATATGATTTTTCAGCGGAGTTACTCGCGTTTCAAATTAACTTATCAGGCTCGCGAAACAGCCTGATATTTTACACCCTTTATCTACTTTACCGATCGGCCAGCATGAATGTTTCATGAGTATATGTATATCGGCACGAGAGCGACGAGAAATAAATTTATCCAAAACGTATAACGTTCAATTCTGGATATATGAGAATTTAACTCCGTAATATCTTTCCGTAGGTATATAAACATGCATGTATATATACGGTGCGACTATACCGATCGCTTTTGAGCATTCATTATTCTACGGATTCCGTTATCCTGAAAATATTTATTGCTCTATATCCATTTATCCAAATTTGCCTTCGATTTCGGAAAATTTCTGGAAGGATACTTGGGACAAGTGTTTTTCGTTGCGAGCTTCGTTGTATTTTCTCGGATTGTTTCCTATGAGTCCTATGACAACTTGGTATATGGGGTGGGTTTTAAATTTCTGACAGATATACCGACTAGCTGTTATTTACATTTTGGCCAAATATTTTCGCGAAAATCGATGTCTATTTGGAATTTAAATTTCCCGGGCTACGTCTCTTACCCGAATCCAGTAAGTATACGTGTCGTTGTACGATATTTGTTGAAACTCCAAATTGTGATTAGGTATATGTGTATCTATAGTTAGACCAGGAGTTCAGTTTCGACAGTTTGTAAACAATGAAATCCTTAAAAAATCGCACGTGGCATTCTGACAAAAATGTAAAATAAAAAAAATTAAATATACTTCAATGGAAAATCATACGTGTGTACTTTGTAAAGAAAAATGTACGCAAAGCCACGTTCAATTTGCTGCGAATTGCTTTGTTTGTGAACTGTCAAAAAAAATAACACATGGAAATCGTGCACACGACTGTATGTATACAAGATACAGGTTGATTCAGCTGAAACGACCTGGTTTGTAAATTTGGACGAGGGAATAATTTTCTACAAATTCTTTTAATACTTCCAAGTAGTTTTTACAGTGTTTGATTAGGCGAGACGATTCTGTGGATGTTCAGCCACTTTACGCGATTAACCTGGAAAATAGTCTCTTGGACGTAATTCATCTTCGTATTCAGAGCGATCAATTATGAATCGACGAGACTATATTTCTTTTATGGTATTAAAATGTCAGATGTGTCAAATATGTGGATTGTAAGTATCAATAGATCGACGAGTTATATGCAAACGAGACAACCGTCGCTGAGGTGTCGTCGCGCACTTGCGATTTAATCAAAATTTACTGATTATGCCCAAGCCGGATCGTGATGTGACTTAAATTATTTGAAACGACTACAGTTTCGCCGCTACCCAACGCGATAAGGCTCTCGACCTTATAATCCCATATAACCCCGTCGCTATTTAAACGACGCAATGGAAACTGCTAAAAGCATTAAGGCGAAGCCATATTTTTTTCTTCAGTCGTAGATAACAACAGGGCGAAAATAATAGGTAAAGGGATAACAAGAAAAAAAGGGTCTGCAGATAAGAATGAAATTGGATACGACTGAAGGAACGAAAGTTCAATTATGTTTATAAGAGATTATATTTCATTATATTTTTTCCCTTGCTGACGTCAATAGCGCGCATTGTTGTTGTTGGAGAAATTGTTAATTGTGGTAAACATGATCAAGGCTCTAATGAAACATTTTCCAGCCGCAAAGACAAACGCACGCTATTAATATCGCTAAGGAGAAAACAATGTAATCAAGAAGCGAGTAGAAAACTACACGAAGCTTGGCTAAAATTTCGCGTCGTTTTGCCAAAAGACACTTCAGTTAATAACCAAAACTTGAACGGAAAGAAGACGCAGGTTAAAATAACTCTCGTTACTTTAAATATTTTCGTCGAAACAGGTCGTCTCTGGTTACATTTTTTTTTCGGTAAGTTAAGAAAGATTAAGAAACAGACACATAACCTTCGACTTCCTGTAATGCCATGAAGTTGACTGAAACCAAATCTACGGTAGTAGAAATCAGTCGCACCTCAGTTTATCGTTTCTCGAAGTGGAAAAAAGGGCGGGAATTTTATGGACATTCAAACGGAAATCGATAACGATTTCTCGGTGCATTAACGACAATTGTGTTTTCTTATCTTTGAGGCTCACCTATGACTATACATGTGTGTATGTATACATACAATTTACACTTATATATATAATGTATATATATATATATATATATGCACAATTTACAGTATATACCACACCTCACAAATCAATCGCTAGTCTTCACGCTTGATCAAGAATACAATTTTTGGCACCGATTGTCAATCAGCCTGCGAGTAGAGAAGCCTTTTTCAATTTTCTCTAGTATCCTCCCCCCTTTCCGTTCGCTTGACTCCGATACTGGATGGTCCTACGTTCTCGCTTCGTCGAACGAAAATCGCATAAGATATTCGTCGTAGGATCTATTCAAGAGAGTGGCGTCTTCTTTCCGTGAAAGGATATATATAAAAATTCCCATAGGATACAGCCAGCTTGGTCGGCAATCCTTATATACGTAGAATCCCAATATGGCGTCCTTTTGTACCAAACCGAAGACAATGCCACGTATATATCTGAACTATCTTTTGTTCGAAGACACATACCGTCATCTGTAATATCACATATATTTTCCATACAGAGGTAGGAATAACCCTGTATAATACTACCTATGTTATTCTGCATACCTTTTTTCATTAATCTTTTTTTTCCACTGAATATATAAAGAGCGTCACAGAGAAGCTTATTATGGGATATCAACAGTGCTTAAGGCTATCGTGATCGGATCATCTTTCCTTTTTCATATCGATACGAAATTTAATTACAGTTTGATATCACGGAGCTACTGTATCGAAATAGTTTATATTGCTTGTTTACTTGTTAATCTGAATTTACGGTAGCATTGAAATCTCTTTGAATGGACTGTACGTATATTTATATACATGCACGATTATTCAATACTGTTGCATCAGCTGAAGATGATTCTGTTCGTTTCAATTCTATTAATTCCCATGATATGTATACATATATACACTATGTACTATATCAATGGGGAGAAACGACGATTCAGTAAAAAAAATCGACTCATCATGAAAATTCCTCCTCTTCCTCTAACCTACCAT
The DNA here is from genome assembly GCA_030142635.1 of Trachelus troglodyta. Classification (NCBI taxonomy): domain Eukaryota; kingdom Metazoa; phylum Arthropoda; class Insecta; order Hymenoptera; family Cephidae; genus Trachelus; species Trachelus troglodyta. The sequence continues at coordinate 106,619 of JARQTJ010000648.1, read as the reverse complement.
CGTATTTATGCGTGTCGCTCTTTTTCAGTTCCAATATTCAAGCCTCTGGTTAACATATTCAGTGTTGTCAACTTATGGGTACTTTACGTCAAAATTGTATCTATATAGAAAGCTAGCGAGAGCAGAGCTGCGTACTGCAATTTTCATTGTTGATAGACAGGCGTATCGCTATGTAAAATTTATTTTCCATGGTATTTCTATTTTGCTTTGAGACATAATAAAATTGCACCTCCGTGTTTCGCCTCGTGATAACGCTATGGATTTTATGAAACTTTCTATTGTGCTATATTATATGCGTCCACATTTATGTGTGTATATAATATATATATGTATATATATATATATATATATATATGCTACTAGTAATGCGTTTCCAAGATGTCTCTCTCTTGATACACGCTTTCTGTACGCTGTCCGATATTACTTTTTATATGCTATACACATTTTTTCTTAAAACAGTTACACAAGCAATATCCGCCAATACAAAAGGCACTTGTCAACTGTTGCTTATGAAAATTCGAAAGGGTCTTACGAGTGACAATTGAATTTACACGCGACTGGAAATCTTATTTTAGGCACGTCGATAAAGCTGGAATCGGCACAGTGGAAATTCGGAGTAAAATCTATTGCAAAGTTAGCAGCTAAAAGCAACAACAGAACAAGAAAAAGAATGCGAACCGCCACGACATAAACAACAAAAAACTGAAAACAAACAAAACATAGGATTTAAGGGGTAATTAGGTGCTTCAAAAAATATGCAACAGCCAGATTTCGAACTCGTCCCCTAAATCCGAAAATACATCCGGATTTTCAAATCTGGCTGTTACATATTTTTGAAGCGCTTAATTAGCTCCTAAATCTTGTTTCATTTGATTTAATTTTTTATTGTTTATGTTGCAGCGCTTCCATATTTTTTGTTGAGCTACCACCGCCACAGGTTTAGACTGAAAAGGGTGAAGTTTTAAAATTATAATTAGGGCATTTTATTGGCTCTTAAATAGCTCTTAATTTTGCAATAGATTTTAATTTGATTTTCCACCGTGGCGGTTTCAGCTGCATTGACGTACTTTGGGCAGAATTTGTTTTCTACTGTAGAGTCCCCCTCGTTGAAGATTACAATATATTTAATGAGTGTCCCTGTTAATAGGTCTAAAGAATTCCATGTACCCGGAATATGAGATTATATTGCAATTGGGTGTGGTTTTTTGTTAACCCCCTTGAGGCCGTGGAAATTTAATACCAATTTATAGCACTAACAAGCATTAGAAGTCAACCTGATTCAAGGAATACATTTTAAAAGGATTTAACGTTTCTAAGGAACAGTTGGTTGTGGTATAGTGAACCCCTAGGACCTCAGTGACATAAGCTACGCAGATAAGCATGAAGTAAGACAAAGGATATAAAATATACGCAAAAACCTGAGCAATGAAAATTTTCGTAATTTCGCGAAAATTTAACATTGTTTTGAGAAAATAAGAAATCTTCATGTTCGCGAGGTTAGCTTTTCGACGTTAAATATTCATTTGTCGCGATAGCAGCTAAGTAATCTGCTTGCTGGGTACTGAGCAGCTTAATAAATAATAAGGGTCCCTCTCAACGTGTCTCAGAGATGGAATAATTTAACGTGGGCGTAGAACGATAGATGGTTAAATCAAAGTGTATCTATTATTCTTATAGGGCATTGTTCCGCAATAAGCTATTCTTGTGATTTATCAAGCTACGCTCAACAGGTGGCTAAGAGGGTAGAGAATTGAGTAATACAAATTTTATTAAGCATGTAAAATGTCATTTTTCTTTGGAAACACGAAAAATCGTATTCGCAAAGATGAAATATTAAGGCTTGGGAATAAGGTAAATTATCCTTATTTCGAATTCCTTCGAGGACGTTATATTTAATTGGCATAATGACTTCCGCCTCAATTTATATAATATTTCAGGTTAGTTGTTAGTACGTAGATAATTTTTATATGTGAAAACGGTATTATAGGGTAATCTGGGTAGGGGAGCAGAGCTAGGGGTTGATAGAGGTTCGTTATGTTACACGTGGAGGACTACTATTTCTATGCTGTGTACTTCCTGCTCGGTTTAATTGACAGGGTTTGCAGTTATATGGGAATAGGATGGTTGGGGTATATAATTGTTTGATGTGATAAAACTCACGAACTGCCCCTTTGCTAACGATCCAATGATTTGATGGCCACTAAGTTCGCGAAGGTTGATAGGGGTTATAATGAAACTGAGTGAACAGTTGGTCGGCAATATGCGACGGAGACGATAGAGATAGAGGTGGTGGGATAATTGAAAGTTAAGGGTAGTTCATTGCCAGATTTATCTTTCATAGGGGTCAAGTAACATGGTAATCGAGAATTTTTAACTTTTGTATCGATTATAAAAAAATTCGTTTTTTTTTTCATTTCAAGCGCTTGTTGCTCGAGGCAAACACTGAGGATTAATCTCGTAGTTGTGCGTTAAGCTTTACGTGACGCATGGCTTAGCTGTGTAAAAAGGTGTAAGTGAACGCGAAAGAGAAGAATCGGAATTATATTTTTAGATTATGTTCGACTCGTGGCGAATCGTGTTTCTGTCGACAGGGATAAATCCTGCGTGTCATTTTTCATCCCCCGGGACTAAAATTTGATACGTTTTTTGTTTAGCCTCGAGTGTAAATAGGATTTCGTTAACTCAGAGAATCGGAAATTTTTCATGAAAAATTCCATCTTCTTTTTCATCGGAAATTCATGTGCACGAATAACCTAGATGTTTAGGAAAGGCGCAAGTTTTTTTTTAATTGTCACTATAGTGGCATTGCCGGTTTTCTAAGGGTTAACAAAACAAGAAAATATTCTAGTTTTTTTTTAAATTCTCTTTCAAATGTATCCATAATTTAAGGGCTGTTACAGCCTCGTAACTGTGTATCGAAACCTGTAAAAATGTTTTTTTTTTCAATTACTATAACTTACCGAAATTATGCAGGTATAGCATAATCTCCTCTTATACCTTGCTTGGGAGAGCAAGGCCGTTTTAATCACGTCCACCTCGTTATGCGGAATATTAATGCTACCAAATTAGGGGAAGTCTAAGGGGAGCCACGAAGAAAATCATAGTGACCGATCGACCTTCTACTGTATATCTAGTTTAAAAAAAATTCAGGATTTAGTTCGAAAAAAAAATTAAAAACTGACTCCCAAGGAGAATTCACAGTGTCGTACTTCAGCAAGTAGTTAACGATCTTCCAACCGACTGCTTCGACGACGACACTTAATTACCTGGAATGTCAAAGTTTTTATCCAGAAACGTTAAAAACGATCCTTGAGGTAATTGAGGCGAGTAAAAAAATAGACGTGACTCCTCAAGCAATGTTCTCGGAGCCACTGCATGCCTTTACATTGAATGTCGGTAGGGCGATGAAATTTTGTATGCAGGATGCGTTTCCGCGTTCCGTGAAAAATAAAACGTTAGATTTGACTTCCTTAGTATTTCCGCGAGCGAGACAGAGAGAAGGGAAAACGTGCAGAGAAAAGAAAAGTTATACGAGTGTATTCGAGACAGTAAACGGTCGGTATGTAAATTTAAATAAAAATGACTACTTGGCGACATGCAAATGAGAACCAGGCCGTTAACTCGCCCTGCCAGCAGTGCGTGACGTCATTGACCAAAAAAGAGAGCAAGGACGCCCTTAAGTAACACTATGCTAAAACCCTTTTATATTCCACCACCCACTTGGTCCGATGGCTTAAATGAGCTTTGAACTTTTCATTCTGAAAGGATTTATGGTTTTTTTTGTTTTTATTTGTTCCAGACTGTTTCAGTGAGCGTGAGTATCCTGACGCTCACTTTCATCTCCATTGATCGATGGTACGCCATATGCTTTCCATTGAGGTTCAAGTCGACAACGGGTCGTGCCAAGACTGCCATTATCATTATCTGGCTGCTAGCACTTCTTTTTGGTAACGTTCACTCTCTTTACATAATTTTTCTACCAACGTCATTTCGACGTAACCTGAGACTAACTTCATATGCCCACAAATTCCGCTTCGAATTTCATATTTAAAACGGATCGTATTACGCTTTTCAGATATCCCGGAACTATTAGTCCTTCAAACCGTACCAGCCGCACATTTACGCGTCGAGACCGTCTTCTTTACGCAGTGCGCGCCATCTTGGAGTCAAAGGAGCGAAGCTACCTTCACGATCATTAAACTGATCTTGCTCTATACGGGACCGTTGATCTTCATGAGCGTCGCTTATTGGCAGATCGTTCAGGTCTTGTGGAGGAGCGATATTCCTGGACATAATCGTAAGTAATTTTTTGAGTTGATTATATAAATGACAAATATACTTTGAGGAAAATATAATTTAATAGGGATTATACATACGTGTGACTCGGAATGGCGGGAAATTCAAAAGTATCCTTTACCCGGCTACACGTGGACTTACGTTTCTATGTATAAACCAAGTGTCATTCAGCATCGTCAGAAGATTTAATCATAACCCGGCATTTTAAAGTGCCACGAATAGCCACGATTGTTAAGATCCGACAATGAGAATTGAGGTCAGAAAATCCATATTTGAATAATTCATGAGAATAGTCCTTGTGCAATTTTGTATCAATAGGTTGGGTTCACATGGAAATAAACTAAGTGTAATTCAAAATGCTGAACATTGACCTTACGAATGAGATAAGGTACCCTTGAAGTACAAAAGTATGTTACTGGGTCATAAAAAGCTTGACGAATGAGAATCACGAGTTGACTCTATAGCTATTACTATTCTGACAAGAGTATTTGCACGATCTCTAGGATGTTAGGGTAAACATGAAAGCACGCGATATGCCAGGCTTCGCATTATGGAGACAACATTGGCTCCAGCTTATCAACGCGAAACTACTGACCAGCTTTATTCATATACTGCATAATAGATACTATCGGGTTACGTCCACGGAATTTAAGCGTTAATGATAAAGCCGGCAGTGCTCCGTTAATTATGAAGTAAATGTAATTGACGCAAGTCACCATAGCGTATAGAGCCGAGTTTCCTTTCACGAGTTTAAATATAAGCCCGTAGAAAGTCCCCCTTTTCAAAAGTTTATACTCACGATGGTTTAATGTCCGTCGGATTAAGGGATTATAGATAGTTTTCAAGAATTAAAGCGCGCGAGCTTAGTTCTCAAGACAAAAATTTGTACAATGACAACGCAACCTATGTAGCATAAAAAATAGTGCATGGAAGTCAAGTAAACATTTGAATTGGCATTTTCTTGCTCTTTGTAAACCGTCGATAAACTAAGTCGCATTAGCTCTCGGCAGTTTTCAAGGAAAATTTATCCGTAGTACACACAAGGGACCCTTTCTACGCGAGAGTCGAACCGGAAATCTTGACTCTTTTATTTAGTTACAAAACTTCATTTAAATATCCACGATTTACGTCCAACATGGCTGCCGTTAATTTGACTTATCTACAGAGCGATTCAAGTGTACTAAGTCACAACTGTACACACGCCACCGACAGACTCTAATATTAATTCCTTAATTGTTTTCAGTGTCTGCGAGGATTTATCAAGTAAACGGAATTCCGTCCACCGGTGGTGGCAACCCTGAAGGTCAATTACGCTCGCGTAAAAAGGCCGCCAAAATGTTGGTAGCCGTGGTCGTCATGTTTGCCGTCTGCTACATTCCGGTTCATGTAATTTCGATTCTCAGGTAAGAACTAAAAATAACTTTTTCTTCGACCGTATACTTAATCCTATTAGGATCCCTCCTAGCCACTAGGATAGCTGAGATTCTTGGAATAGGCAAGGGGCAACGATAGTCGTTCATAACCCAAACACCGAGCGTCGCCCCGGGCGAATTCCTAAAACTTCTATATTAGAGCATAGTTGTTATCCAGAAGTAAGATGGGTATTAAGATGACGAGTGGTTGCCAAATATGAAACAAGATTTAATTAATAACAAGATCATACCCTCCTAATACTGCCTCTGGAAGCCTTACGAGATTTGTCCGTTAACCTAGAAAAATGCCATGACAATGTCCTTCTTCCTCAGGCACACAATAGGACTACCATCTAATACCTTGACCATTACGGCCAGTCTTCTCGCTCATTGGCTCTGCTATGCCAACAGTGCTGTCAACCCTCTGATCTACAACTTTATGAGCGGTAAATATTAATTTATTGCACATACGCGTATACATTCAATATATAATTCGACATTAATTTAGTACTAATTTAATACTTCAGCACATTTTTCGCTCTTGCCGCCAAGTACGGTTTTGTTATTCGTCAGTAGCTGGCGCTATCGATTATGTAAATGCCAAGCACACGTGTATATAATTTTTTTCACGCACGCTACAGCCTATATGTACTACATATTTACCTACCCACACGTTTATCTATTTTAATTTATGTAATTACGATAAGAACTGTCCCACAGCCGTCGCTGTGAAAGACCACTAATGGATTGTTGATCGTCCTCCACCGCTTCAATTTTTTCTCGCGAAACTCTTCGCCAAAAATAGAAAAGCGTTAATCGTATGGAAGTAATCGACGTCGCTAATGAGAATGCAGCATTATTTCACAACGGGATCCCTCGGCCAAATCGATTGTTCGACAGGAGATAAACTTCTTTTATTTTTTTTTCTTTAGGGTCGAGTAGGCATGTTTTTTTTCTTTGCTATATCACTGTTCTTTATTCTATTCTCTTTCTGCTCTCCTTATAGAACGACTCGGGCGATTCGTTGTCGATATTGGTCTCATTTATTTTTGGTGTCGATAAGGGCGCATGAGAAAAGCCAAGGAACTCCATTTGGATTTCAGGCCGATGGGGGATCAAGAGTTCGAGCGTTATTTTTAGCGAGGGTGAAACTATAAAAAATGGATGAGTCGTCCTCGTCGCGACGCTCTTTTTTTGGCATATCATACATTTTAATACACATGTATGTATCTGTCATGTAGAATTTTACTTAAATGTAGGATAGAATTCCCATAGGAAACTCTAGACACTTTTTAGTCTGACACTTTCAGACTCTCGCTCGCCCTCATAAATATATTGCAGAAAATACATGAGTTTTCTTTACATGTATATCTATTAACCCAACGTACCTCGTGCATTAGTGGGCAGTATGTGTCGCTAACTCCCAAGTGCTTTTTCAATTCTTTATTAGACTACCCGTCAACTGAAATAACAGAAAGTGGGACTCTGTAATGTAATGATATCAAGACTTCACAAGAATCATCTCTTTGCGTTCAATTATCCACTATGTTTATATATGTATTCGTAGTATGTATGCAGTATATACATTATATGTAGCTTTTATTCATGAAAAAAGTTAACACGGTTCCTCCATTCTCCGTTTCTTTTATTCGTGTGACTTCTTTTTTTTCTTCACGCACAACCCACCTGTGATGCTGAAGCCCACGGGATTACTAATCCCCATGCACTTTGCTCTTACGTCAAATTTTATATTTCAAAATAATACGTGTCACGTAATTTTTTATTTTTTCGTGTCACCTTTAACTCCATTTATCTGGCTGTTCTGACTGTTCGTGGTGAAGGAGATGGATTCGAAAAAAAAAATTGAAAAAAAATGTGAGAAAACTCACAGCAATAGGGTAGCGAACAAACAATTCTGTAAAGTGTCCTAGACAGTTTATCAAAGCTATTTGCATTATACAGACGTTTATAGAATATATTTAAAAGGTCGACCTACGTAGACGCAAAGGAAGAGCACGCGACGTTTCTATACCGGCCGATAAAAGTTCAACGTCGATACTTTTGATTCTCAGCATTATGAAACGTATTGACATTCTTAGCGTCACGGGAGTGACTGGTAATTCTATTATCTGTATATCGACGTTTTACGTTTGCACGGGCTTTTTCTTGATTGAATTTCTGAGCCGGCTGGACCGAGAGAATTATTTGTATCCGAATGTATACTATATACATATATACAGACACGTAGGGTTTCGACAAGTATATTTGTAGGAAATCATGTGAGAATTTTTTTCTCTCGAATCGGAAACAGTCCGCCCTAATTCTATAGATAATTAAATATTATACCAATTGTTGTTGGTCCGGATCGATTTTTATTTTTATTCGACGACCAAGGACATAATGTTCTCCAATGGATGCCAACCGGTTTCCTGATCAACGATGGATGTGTATGATTCGATTTGCAGGTAAGTTCCGGCAGGAGTTCAGACGCGCTTTTCTGGAATGTGTACCGGCCAATGACGTAATCCCCGGAAGAAGAAGTACAAGACCCAGCAGCTATCGCCCAACTACAAACGGATACCGTTTGGCTCAAAGTCGACGGGACCTATGACCGACAGTAAGGCGGGTGACCTGGGCAAAAGGATCAGCGAGTATCCCCACGTGCGAAATCAGCGAGACCAATCTCGGAGGCACCATAGATCATTCAGAGAGGATTCAATTTTCCTACAGGTCTTACTTTTAGAAGGGTGAAAGAGAGAGAGAGAGAGAGAGAGAGAGAGAGAGAGAGACCCATTTATTCTTTTGTTGGAGGCTAAAATGACGTTTTATGTAATTGAAGGAGATTGAAGGAAGAAGAATGCAATTTAAAAGAATGCTAATCTTCGTATTTTTATTTTACCAAAGAAATAATTTTGTGCGAGGATTAAAAAAAATATAATATAATATTATTCCATATTTTTTTTGGAAAATGAGGAAGAGTCATGAATGTTCCTGTTATCCAATATTTTGTATTATCTGTACAATAGCTGTGATTCTAATTGTAATTCTCTGTGTTCTAGATTATAGTTTCTATTAGGGAAACTGCTTTTATGCTAATGTAATACGTCTATAATAATTGTAATGACACAATTTAAAGGGCGTACCTGATGAAAAACATGTTGTGAGTAACAAATATTGTCCATCCACGATAAAACAACAATTAAGATACGTAATTGTAATGTTTAAGCGTAAGAAGTTGTGCTATTGTAAGCATACAGTGTTTTCCATTAAAAGTCCAATATTTTCTACAGACTAAATAAATGGGGAAATATTACGCTAAGAAATAAAGGCACTCGTGTCACTCTCCTGTGCTTATGACAGTTGTCAATGGTATATTTGAGTTAACGACAGTTGAGAATTTATGAAAACTCATGAAACCACCATTGGCAACCTAAAGCATTATCACGTGGAATGACAGTCATGAAGGGTGCGTTTAATTGAAAATTTTTTAAATTTATCTCAACTCGGGCAAAACAGCCAATTGATGTTATCGTTGTAATTTAAAAAAAATGTGGAAGCGAATGAAATTAATCAGAGGAATAAATAAATTTTAAAGTGGAATTTTCAAGTATCTTTATTACTTTCTACATTATGGCGGCAGACGAATATATGTATTATTGAATGCATTATGTAACATATAGAACTCATGTTTGTTTTATCGTCCCGTTTTAAATTCAAAATGATTTTTTCCCTTAATATCATACGCTTGATGAAACAGCCAGAATTGCCTCGGACATCAGTCAATGATCGTGGTTAGTGGGAATTATATAATTATGTCTAGAGTAAGCGTTGAAAGTATTTTCAATAAGGTAATCTCCGCTCAGTACCTAATAACGAAATGCCAATGAATTTAATCTAATCATTAAAAGTTTAATATACTCACTCGACAATGTTAAAAGACTCAGTATTATTGAGTAGATATTTCAAAATATCAGAATTGATATTATCCTATACCCACATATAGTATGTATACATATGCATTATATTCACATTAAAATAAACAGGAATTGTGAGCTTGATAGAAAGAAAGCCATGAAATTTCATGGAACATCAAGAATTTCATAAAGGATTGTATGGCACAGCACGTTTCACACTTCTGCTCTGAATGTCGCACACTCACTGTCAAATGTTCTTACTACCAACGCAAAACTCACTCTGTCGGATGAACAAGTAATTCAAATAAAAATGGATGATCGATCATGGGTCAAATAACACGATCAATCGTCCCGACAACTCTTGGATATTCCGTTTTCTGTTTCAGGTAAATTCCGTAAGGAGTTCAGACGAACGTTTTGCTGTCCACGCAGTGGCAGTCCCCGTAACCGTGGGACATACAAATTGGCGGGAATTTCAAATCCACACGGGGTGCGTTCCCAAACCATCAATACCAGATCCATTCAAACGACAACAAACACGAACAATAATGTTCAGCACAGCACGGAGATTATACCGCTTAGTGCTATACAGCAACCGAATGAAAAACGTGACTAGAATATGAATATAAAGTAAGGTAGACCAAAAATTATTGAAACGGCACAAAGGTCTTCATATGGTTTTTAACGTATTACCAAGGATACGACTCGTTCCGATACCTGCAGTATTCTCGTTGGACACCGTTAGTCTCTTACGATAGGTTTTATTTATTTAGTCAATTTACAACGACTATTACCAGCAGGAGTAAATTTAACTTAAACTGTAAGAGAATGGGGACAACGCTAGTCAAAAGTAAAATGACTAAAGCTATTGTAAGGTTTATAAAATTCATGAGCAAGCTTGATTTATTTATTTCCATTACGTCATAAGGTCGAATATGTATATTACACTCACGATTAAGGTGCCATATTTTAATTATCATTTTTCTCAACAAAAAGCTTTGCTTTCTTTGTCGGTGCAAGAGTAAAGAAACATAATCCTCATTGACTGTACTGAAACCAACTATACTTTATGTATTCCAGACTAGTAAAGTATTTAGCACGAGGAAGGAATCTTTAATAATAAAAACAAGGGTCAATAGAATTTGTATGATTATAGAAAAAAAGAAGTAAAGTAAGAAATGAAATCCCAGAGATTTTGATGTTTCCATTATTATCAAATAATAGTGCCGACGACAATATGCTTTTTGTAAAGTTTAATTAACAAGAACAAGAGAGGGTGTAGTTAAACTTTTAATCAAGTAAACGTAATATATGCATTATACACATGTTCAATCATATTGTAATCAGTTACAACAACAGTAGCAATAATAATAATAATAATAATAATACAATATCGTTGAGTGTCAAGTATTTTTCATGAGAGCCGTGTGGTAGCACAACTTGTAGCGAATCTAAATGGGTTCCTGGTTTTATTTTCTATTTAACTTATTCCAGGTACAACGATCTTCCCCTCGTCGCTTTACACTCGGTTCTTGATCGAACAACAGCTACAAAATATAAAATCGCTATATGTTACAGAATCCGTGTTATGTACTACTTAGTCCATTATTTCAATTAGAATTTCTTTTCTTCACGTGGTATCGTTATTATCGTCATTGGATACCGACTAAAAAAACGATCCACCTCACATTTTAATATTCCATACCGCTCGATTGCGCGACACTTTCCTAACATTTTGTTTAACGAAACGAAACGCATCGTTGAATTAACATAACTTTTTAAAGATCGCAACTTGCATGGGAATTATAAGGGTAAGGCAATGGAGCGCCCTTCGTTAAAATCAATTATATTTAGCATAATGGGGTAGTTTATAGAAGTCGCGCAAAATCGCACACGTATGAATGTGTGTGTGTATATATATATAAACACAGTAGAAGACGATAATGATTTTTGAGTCTTAATGAAATAAATCCCTCTATCATTGATTTTGTTGCCCCACCTTCCACCCCCTTAAAAACCAATTCTCACAATTCCAAGTGTGTACATTTAAACATTCCACATAATACATGTTCTCTGGTGTAGTATAATAATGTACAAACACTGTTTTTCTTTTCGAATTACAAAAAGAAAAAAAGGCTCCAATGAAGATCAACGGGGGTGGGCGGTGAGTAAAAGACAGGGAAGAAAGCGTACAAAAAAAAAGTATTCAGTAAAGAGCAGGAAAAAAAGAAATAAAATAATCATAATCGTCGTTTGTTTAGTATCAATTCGCCGTACTGAATTACACTTAATTTTTTAGTACTGTGACATTGGCATAAAGTGCTGCCCACCCTCCCGGCCCTTTTCTTACGCGAGCAATAAATAAATTAAATCGTTAAACACGCGTTTCTACCTAAGCATTAGTCTGCATTCGTGTACATAGTACACCTGTTATCTAATCTGAATTCATCCCCTCGACTCCTTTTCGCATATATAATTCGTATATTCTTTTGTGTTTGATACGCACCCTTTTCGAATTTTGGAGAATCATTTATAACGTACGTCATCACGAGCCATGTAAAATTGCTATCTTATAAACCCCACTGTGATACGAGCTCCTATTATTTTCTCTTTAAATATTTACCGTATTAAAATTACGCAACCCCCAAAACTAGTAGCAGCATTCGAAACATTATAATGGTACCTGTAAGGTTTTGCGTTGGAAAAACGATTTTTTTTTTCATGTCAGAACAATGTAAATATATTTTCAAAATAATATAAAACTCGCGACATAATGCTTGGTTCCATGACAACAATAGAATAACAAAAAGTAAAAAAATTAAATGGTGATGTTGAGTCGTACTTATAAGGTTATACGTGCATTTTTGTATGTTTGCCTGAATTACTTTTTTTTTCAATAAGAATTTAAAGCAAGATAAAGTTTCTGGCACCACGCACGCGATACACGTACCTGTTCTAGAGAACCACGAAAATTCATGGGCTATGAAGCTTCGCGATAAAAGTCAGCGTTTCTGATTTTACTCGGCAAATGCAAAGCGCGATAAGAGTTATGATTAAGCTAAACATTCTCTATTATTATTATATTGTATCATAATTGTTTACTATTGAGTAATAATCCGCCAGCGTTATTTTTCATCGTGTTATTTTATTTATTTTTTCATTGCATGCAAATATTTTCGTACGACTTCGATACCGCGTTAGAGGAGTCAATAAAGCGTTGCCGAAGTGAAGTATAAGATAATTATACTATTATCGTGCAAAGTCGTCAAGTTCCCGAAAGTTTATATTTTAATTAAAATTCATGTTTAATTAATGAGCAAAAACAATTAGCATGGTGCAGCAAGACCCGTTTCCTCTTATTCCGCTTCTCGTAAAATCCATATTTCGTTGTTCACCATGACGTGATCATGTGATTCGTATAAGATTACACACTGTAAAGTTGCAGCACCGTTTTAATTATAAACGAATTAGATAATTATGAGATGTATGTATTACACGTTCACTGTTGTAGTCGATAACACCAGGCTGAACTTGATCTGCAGACTTTTAAGACGGGCTGATTGGAGATCGAAAATTGACGTGTACCGAGGACGACGATAATATTTCAAAAGTAACACATTTGACCGGGCGAGTCGGTATTCTTTGCATGGCCTTTACAAATATTTTATTAAAAAAGTTACGTACAAACGATTAGGCAGCTGCTTCCTCGATCACGGAGCTCTCGAGTACCTTGTTTTCAGTTATGCATAACTCAGCCTCAGGTTTAGCCATCTCTGACTCCACTGACTTGGTTGAAATAGTCTCATTATTATCAGTGACGTCACTAGGCGGATCATCATTCATAGTGGATATTGTAGTTAACCTAACCTTCTCGTTATTTTCGTCTTGAACCGCATTGTCGTCCTTGCATGGTACATCAATCTTTTCAACTTCATCAGGGATCGCGTTTGCACTTTCTTCGTTCACCGTATCGGACGTCACTATTTCTGGCTTTTCAATCTTCTCGTATTGTTGATTAAACTCCAATTGATCTCCCTGTGCGTTATCGAATTGCCCGGGTACAGCCGCCTGATCACTTTCCAAAATCTCGACCTTACCTTCAGCCTCAGTCTGTTGAATATTACCCGGTTCTTGATTACTGTGATATTGTTGCTGCTGTTGAATGATACGACCTCGTCCTCTGTTGATTTGGTGTTGTTGATTATCGGGGGGTGGTAGAATAGGTATTGCCGCCTTGGGCCGTCTCATGGGTGCTGCCTGCTGTTGTTGTTGCTGTTGCTGAGCAGGACTGTAGTAGGTACAACCTTGAGGTTGGAACAGCTCCTGAGGTGGTGGTGGGCCTGGTGGCTGAAATAGGTCATTCCGTTATTGTAAAGTTGTTCAGGGCTAAATAACCGTTCAGCATACTGCTGTTGTATTTACTTGGACCGATGGGTTATAGCCTTGATAGCCTTGGTAATTAGGTTGGAATGTCGGACCGTTAGGACCCGATACATAATTAATTATGCTAGGTGGCGCTGACTGAGGTGGCATGAACTGTGGCGATGGTACCAGGAAAGCTGGGGGTGCGTAGTTCGCTGCTTGACCTCCTGGAGGCAGTGGAATTACAGGCTGGGCAGCCATCGGTGCAGCTGGTGCTGGTACAGGTGGAGTTTGTTCGAATGGACCTTGAGGATAACCTGTAATAATGCGGACGAATGTGTCTCCAGAAATAACATATCTCCTCGTCATCACGTAGATTCCAGTAAAAAGCAGGTTCAATATAGTAGCATTACACACAAGATAAACATATGATTATGAACAGCATAGTGAGATAAAGACAACAACAAAATATATACGCACATTAACATTGATTCACTAATCACTCAATCTTACCTGATGATTCTAGGACAGCTCTCGTATTTCCGCCTACGTACATGTGCATAGAAAGATTTTATATATTATTTTTCGCCAACCAATTGACATCATTGTTTTACAAATACTATTATTATCAGTATCCTTATCATAAATGAGTATTATATTACCTTGCGGAGGGTAGTATCCATGTTGACCGTGCTGAGGTTGATATCCAGGTTGTCCAGGTCCTTCTGGTATAGCAGGTCTCTGACGCAAGCTGGAATACCGTTTTGGCCTGTTCCCGGAAGCATCTTGCTGCTGCTGATGAGATTGCTGCTGTTGGTGCGTTTGCTGTTGCATACGTGGAGGAACTGTACTGGGTCTCTGCTGCCCGGAAGAATTTGAATAATAATTTTCTGTGAAGAAAAAAATTAGTATTAAGCAATTATTTAAGTACATTCATTAGTGATATTTAACTGGATGTTAAAAAACGTACTGTTTTGCCTTCCGCCTTGGTGGAAACCAGCTCCATCATTGACGTTCATATGTTTCATATTATTGACGAGCTGCTGATCATCATCATGTTGACCACCAGTATTATTCCTTCTATTCTCTGCAGAGATAGGACCAGCACCACGTCCTTTCGGCTTCGTTTCCATTGTTCTATTAGTGACTGCATTGCTGTTAGCGTTAGCCTTAAAGCCTCGACCGCGAACTCTGCTCGCGGCTAGACTTACTGACTCCTGGACGTTTCGTTTATTGACGTCACGAGGCGATGCCTTAGAATTCAAAGATTTGTCGGCGTCGCCACCACCGGAATTTCGGTTAGGACTTTGATTCTGACTCGAGTTTTTTGGCTCTTTTTTCCAGGCAGGATTTGTTGGCTCGTTCGGAGCTCGATTCTCGTTCCTGGAGTTCAGAGTTCAGGGTTCAACAGAGTTCAATAATATCTTTGTGGAAGTGTAATAATTTATCTATCGACTGGGAATACTCACGTATTCTGGAGATTAGCCGCTCCACTTGGCTTCGTTTTGTGATTATCGGATTGGGATTGCAACGGTGGGAAATCCTGAACTTTGCTCTGAGATTTGTTCTTATTGCTATACCAAGCGGAGGTTATCACTGGCTCCTCCGTTCCTACGGGAGAATTCTGAGAAGAATCCTTTAATAAGGTTAAAGATCAATGATACTGTTTAATATATGTTTGTATGATTTTCACTTACTTTACTATTATTGGCACCCAGCGCAGGGAATTCTTCACCACCTCTAGATTTTCTGCCTCCTCCTTTAGCAGGAGTAACGGTACCTGCTGTCTTCCCATAAGCATCTTCGTCTTCCCAATTACGTGTATACTTGTTTGGTCCTCGTCTAGTCACATTATAAAATCACAATTTTTCCAGTTACTCAACGAGAGTCCAAGACAAATGTTTTCTTAAACTTTCTATACTTTTTAAAATTTATTTACCCATATCTTCTCCTCCTACGTGCTCTAGGCGGACCTTCTTCATTTCGAATATCATATCCATAGACTGCTATGAGTTCTTCATGGCTCTTTGGTGCCTGTTCCTCATCATTATACCTATCGTGATCCCATCTATCCTCTTTGTCCTTCCACACTTTCTTCTCTTTCGTTTCTCGTTCACTAGGTGGTTCAACAGCTGTGTCCGTCACCTCATCTGCTGTTCTATCATCATGTTCATAGAAGGTACCGCGTTTTGGTATATACTGCGGATTACGTCTATCCTCATCATCATCCAGTTTACGCTGGGGCTTGTCTTCCTCCTGACCATCTCCGCTTTCACGTAGGGCACCATCCTGTGATTCTGTATCTGTATCACTGCCAGCTGTGTCATATTCGGAATCGTGTTGAACCTCAGTTTGTTCACTGCTCTGTATAATTAATAAAAAATCAAAATAACAAGGGTTGCGATTGAAAATCAGTTTTATATTTCTAACGCAAACACTGATATCACAACAGATCATATGAAACTATTGAACCTGAAAAATCAATCACAATCGAAAAAAATAAATGAGGTTTACAAAATATATAGATTATATCAACTCGTAGACGATGCACTAAATAAAATACAGTTATCTACACTAAGTGAAAGGCAGCATTCAGATCATGCACCAATTTTTTTATTACTCTACAAATAACAAGGTCAATGCCTCGCGTCCTACCTATTACACATTTTACAATGAATTGCCGATAAAATTGGAGGTTAATGTAATATCAATTAACTTGAACAGTTGACTGCAGTCTTGCAATTAATGCTCTAAATTCTAAAGAAACTCAATATATTCATTTTATCAGTAAAATAATTATTAGCAAGGACACAACTGTTGTGCATGTTTTTCCTTTTTCTGCAGGTCAAAAAGTCATTTGTATCCAGCAGTCAAGTCTCCATAGAAGAAACAAGTACGAAAGTCAAAATCAATTGTAGTAAAATCTAACATACTTTCCTCTTCAAAACAGAGATAAGGAGCTCGAAAATTAATTCTAGGACAACAACGATTTGGTGTCGAATTACAAAGCAAATACGAGTACCGTAGTACAATTAACAAATATTCGACATCGGACACTCAGAGACCAGTCGAACGTTTTTACATCTATTTCTATTACCAGTTTCTCCCTAAAATCTATTACGTTGATCGACGTTAAAGCGCCGAGGCGCTTAGCCTATGGTATTCACAGAAAATTAAAGTAACCGGCTAGACCAAGGATTCGTAAAATTCCAAGTCCATAACCTTTTCCTACAACGTGCTGCATATGAATATTCAAGGTGTTTCAAGTACCGGCGAAGTCTTATAAATCATCTCCACGATCTCTTATCGTTCTGCGCTCCAATTGCGCGAGGAATCTCTGAACTTTCGACCTCGTTTCGTGGTTAAAATCTACCTTCACCGTTGAAGAACGACGAGAAAGAGACACATTCAACACGGGACAAAACAACGCCCGTTAACTTTCCCGGGAACCCGATGCAAATTTGCTGTTCTTGTGGAAGATCCTCCTGGCATCCTTACCTGCGTCTCCTTCGTGGCGTTTAACTCGTCATAGGAGTCCGAGAGATCGTCCGATGCACCGGAATGATGCGACTTTCGACGGCGACGCGTATCCGACATGTTATTTCGAGCGAAACACGCGCACGCAAAATCCTCCTCTTCCTCAATCAGCGCCGCACTAGCCACTGGATCCTACAAACGGTACTACTCATGCCACTTGGCCACGAAGCACTAGCCACGTAAACGTATTCAGAAAAGCCACTTCATTGAGAATTGTATGCTCTGTCACTGTTTTACCGATTGAGTTTTGAGAAAATCGGCTATTATTTTCAGAAGTTATTTTTAAAAAACAAAAGCACCAAATCTCCGTCTAGATTTTTCCTAAGCGTGGTTCTCTACAAAATTTACAAAAACTGCAATTTCTAAAAACTGTTTATTTGCAGTACATTTTCATTCTTTTATGAAAATTGACGAAAAAAAAGTGTAGAACAATTTTTTCAATAAATACGTGCATTCCTTTACCAACAGCGCAGTATATTATATGATTACGCACAGGATAACTATATTGAAATCGATTTTGAGTTAAGTAGTGATACTATTTTACCGTCGGAAGGTAACAATATTCGACAATACTGTATAACGGGTTGCTTGAATTAAGGCGTTTTTCGTATGACGAATACTTACTTTCACATTGTTTAATACGTCCTCAATTAACGTTGATATATGTGAGTACAATTAAAAATACTTATCGTATAATTCTTAAACAATACAAACTATAGATATTTCTTTTGAATACCCAGTATTATTAATGTCGCCGTTTCAATTCTAATCCCAACACCCAAGTGATTAAATCCATCGCGACTACAGAATGCATAAGAATGGAAACTGTCTTCAAATAGAATCGTGTAACGACAATACCAAGCATCACGTGGATAGTCTATTGAATAAACCTCGACAGCCAAGAAATTTGCATTTCCTGTGGAGACCACGTAGATGTCGTATCTCAATGTAGAATATCCAACGAGTCAACCGATTAGACACTCATCAGCCATTGTCAGAAGTTTAAAAACGCCCTGGTCCTCCCACGCGTTAAGAATGGTCAAACGACCCAGGACGTAATTCAATTGTAGTCGTTGACAGGCACGCGGCACGCGTGATCTAAGTGATCGATCGGAAATCAATGATCGTCAGCGCGCAGCCAGAGAATAGTATAACCACCACAACAATCTACAAAATCACATAATATATTATTGACAAAACAAATAAATTCCATTTCGCACACAGAAACAAAAAATTAACCCAACATTCATTTCTCCACAATTTTAATCTATATATTTTAAACCTTCCACTCCTAGTATACACACCTATGTTGGTTTATTCGTTTTTGCGTGGTACAATATTAACTTTCACCATAGGCTACGGGGGTCTTTAAGAGGAACAATGAAATTGATTTCACGCTGGATCTCGAAGCTGTCTTCATTGTTGAGCCGGAACACCATGGAATGTTCCTATCGTAGTAGAACGTTTCAGTCGCTTGGTTATTATGATTGTTACGAAACTTCATTAAGTAGAGGTTAGTCAAAGAAAATTCAAGATTGGTCAACGCTCTTGATACGATTAATTGATGGATTTCTTCCAGAACTGCTAATTAATCGTACACCCCAAGCCAATTAGTTCGATCCTTAATAACATAAAACAAATACAGACAAATTTTTCATCCTTTCAAAAAGGTCATTTCAATTTCTCTCTCTAATACCAATTTCAATTTTAATGTCACGTTCAAATCTGATCGACGCGAAGTCATGTCGATCCTGGAATTCAGTCGATCGGCGGTACGACACGAATACAAAAATACTCACCATAGAAATAATCCATTACGAAAATCGATTTGGGATACAGATCGTGATGGTGTTCCCACGAATAAATAATTCACTCATAATGTTCTATACAACTTCACATTTTATTACTATCTATTTAATAGCTAGTGCCTAAACAAGCTACTATATAATAATAATAATAATAATAATAATAATAATAATAATAATAATAATAATACAATGATGATTGTATTGATTGTCGTGAATGGCCGCGAATTGCATCGATGTTGATTCGTCAATATAATAATAACAATTGAACGTTCATTTATAGGCAATTCGTATAAATTTTCTCTCACATTTTCTCTCAATCTCTTTCTCTCCCATTCTTTCTCACCTACTGTCTCTCTCGTAAATTAATTGATTAATCAATGATTCTATGTATACATACACGTATATATAAAAGCGTAAAAAACACGTTTACACATGGGCTCAATAAAACAGTCGATTGAACGACGACCGGCTTATCAACCATTTTATAAATGATACAAGGATCGTTACGTTATACTGGGATTGGTTTCTTCGTGTATTGTCTCTCATGGGAATTACAAGAGACAATAGAAGTGAATGCAACTACTTTCTATAGTGGTAGTAACAAATTCTATGATTACTCATATTCCATATAGTTCCCTAATTATGTGGTGATTAATTCATCGACTTATTCTCTATTAGCTACGAAATAATTGGCACTGTGAATTATTCGTATTGGTGGCAGCCACTTGTCTGGCTCGCGTAAGAAGAGTCGAGAGTGGAACGAATTCTCGGTCTATTATTATTATTAAGTTTTTTTTAATTTCAGTTTTTGAAAAATTTTTCTTACACTGGGATAAAAAGAAAGTACACGTGACATTCCACTGTCGAAGTATTCGTACACGGCCGGGAGTTCGCACCTATTTGTCTTAATTAATCTAATCGCAAAGTGGTTAAGGGCTAGGGATTAAATATTAAATTAATGAAAGTTGACGGTTAATGTTTGATTAAATACAATACGGGTCATAACGATACAGTGAAAAAAGAAAATAGAAAAAAATAAACAAGGTAGGATATATAGGTATAGGGTAGATTTATTAAGGACCTGTTTCAATCCTGCGTACAAGAGACTCTGGGTATTTATAATTTTTTATGTTTTAAGATTGCCTTTCTGCTTAATTTTTCAGGATGATTCATTTGTCAGATTGAAGAATTTCTCGCAGGATTCAAACAGGGCCTCAGACTAGGCTCTCGGGTCCGAGGACTTCGCAAACGTTTACTGTATTCAGGCTGAGTTTACTTCACTACACCTATTTTTGCATATCGATAATTAATTAATTATCAACTGATCACGGCCTCTCAGATCTACACACGCGATTTTGGAAGTTAGCCATGGACTAACCCGCTGATAGGTCAAACGGAGGCTGTCACGTTTCTGACCACGAGGTTCGACGGCTGTCTGTTGTCTCGCGCGTTTATTTAAAAAGAGAGAAAAAATAGGACAAAAAATATATGTATATCGTAAGGCTCGATTACAACGACATAATAGTCTCTGATAAAGGCACTTTAATAATGGCACCATCGTTTCTCGTCAATTATTATTTCTCTTCCTTCTTCTCTTTAACTTCTGAGTCTGGCGCTGAGATTCGCATGTTAATTCGCAACGGCGTCGAATATATCCTTTTTCAACGGACACTTTCCTTGCCTGCTCATGTACTCGCCAAATTCACAGACAGGCGGTGCACACTCTTTATTCTGCACGCACCTGTTAATCAAACACGATTATGAGAAAAACAGTAGACACGTGATATATATTTCCGTAAATCGTAAAATCGTGTAATACTCACAGTCTATCTCTAAGTGAAAAATAACTCTTTCCTCTCCTCGTGCTAATGCAGTTCTGATTATTTTTAAAGCAGGTGCACAGACACTCGCCATCTGAAGTAATTCTCGGCGTGAAGTCCGAGGGACACCGGCACCTAGATAAGAAACAAAAAAGAAAGAAAAGCATGTTTTCTATAATGAAATTTCGAAAAAAAGAACCCCACAAAAATTACGAATACTAAATCATTACGGTTTTCTTTGTGGCGGTCTTCGAACGTTCTGTGGTGGCGCTGACGTCGGCTGTTTCCAAAATGACGTCTCGGACGATTTATCGTTCGAGTCTTCGTATTCGCTCTTGTCACGGCACTCGCATTCGGTATGATTGGAGAACGACAGCTTCTTCACGACGTTTTCTCTGCCGATATTAGTCGTCTGCAAGAAAAGGAGTAAGGGATAACATTGGAGAGATCTTGTACGTGCACAATGGGAAACATTGAAGTATCGTACGCGAGCGAGTATTAAACATCCTGCTCCAAGAATAGGTTATGTGTGTCAAAAAGTTTGACATATCCTAAGGACTGTTGGGGTGTATTTCGTCTAATGTATAATACATATAAGTATTACATAAATATGATTAGATGGTATATAATATAGCAAAGGATATCTTAAGTGGGACACGCATTCGATCGTGGTAGACGAACGACAATGGGCTAGCGGAACGAAATGCAGGGATTGTGTTTCCAAGGGTTCGTCAATCAATCGCCTGCCACTTTATTTATGGGATTCCATAGCGAGGAGCGGTGGCGTTTATTTGGCATTTTTCACCCACGAAATGACCCCTTTGAAAAAAAGGTACTGTACCCATAAGGTTTATACGTAAAGGCGAGTCTCCTTCTAGTGGCGTTAGGTTAGAATGAACTGGCAAAACTCGTTTTACGTTCTACATTGCTTCAGGCTGGACGCGGAGAGACTGACTCGTAAATTTCACGAAAAACAACCACTAAAACTCGAAAGTATATTAGGCAGTGACAACTATTAAATTGACTTGTCAGGGGTAAGAATGTTTCGATGATCATTTCTTTGGTGTAGTAGATATATATATATATATATATATATATATGCACTTTAGCCACCGTGAATAATTGTAATGTTATTATCTAGAATCCTACGTAAGAAGATGAACGGCTCGTGCTTTGTCAGTGGGTCAAACTTGTTCTCATACTAATTCCGCATCCGATTCCAAGTGCGTTGTACTGTCTCTGCTATAATCCGCTTTATATTCATCGGGCAGTCTGCCAGCCCACGCAGATTTTGGACACCTGTTCTTGTTTCGCAATAGTGACTTTATGTGGGAAGGTCATAGAGATATAAATATAATATTTATATATAAATACACAAGGATATATTACGCCTATATCTTCATACACTTCATGTTAAACGCCATCGTATATGGAACATGGAGAAATAATCGTTTATTAAAGGGAATTCATCGATCCTTCGTAAGTGCTTGAACAATTTTCGAAACTGTCATGTCGATTCAAACAATTCTATAGTGCCTACTGCTTCCTACGTTCCGAGCTCGGGTCACGTTTCGTGGCGGATCCTCATGACGTTACGTAGGCGACTTTCCTTTTAGTGATAAAACGTTGTCCATAGGCCAGGGGCATTTATACAATGCAACCCCATAACAATGAGTAGTTTGTCAAACGTTGGCTAGATTGAAATTCCAGATTGGACGTGACAAAAAATCAGAGCGTTAGACGTGCCTAATAAATGGCTACGTGGTGTCACGATCTGCACGATAGAAGAATTCGCGTTCCTGGCAACGTTTCCAAGCGAGCGACGGCTTTTGATAATAATAATAATAATCGCAAGAATCACAGGGTGAAGAACGGTGGCGTCTTTGACTGCTGAATTACGAGACCGTAACGCTTCTCGACACATGGTACATAATAACATTGTCATAATATTCCTTTGAACAAAGGCCATTACATAAAGCAGTACGTATAGGGAGGATACGGGTGTATGAATTTGCGTCTGTACAGCAATGGAGCCCCATAATATAAAGTCAGCGTGAAGCTGTCGCTGGTGGCGGTAATACCATGCCGTTATGGCTTTCGACGTTCCATGGCGTGTGCAGTCGTAACCACTTCGTCCATGGACTGGCAAAGGATTCAACCATATCAGTTTCCATGGGGTTTCTCATAGACCAGGTAACATCATTCGTTAAGGATATTCTAGTATAGAAGGAAATATATAGTAAATGGACTAGTACAGGTCGGGTGAAACCCTATGGCTAATATAAAAATTTGATTTTCAGTGTTCTCAGGAAAGATGAATCATGGGAGGCTTTTGAAAACCATAACGAATTTCGAAATTTAATTTAAGAAGACGAGACTGGTTTATTCTAACCCTCATTGATATTAGGCCTGTCTTGCTTCAGGCTCTGCTGTTCCTCAATGAGTCTGAAGATGGAAGCTGCAGCAGACAGCAAATTTCGTTAGATCAAATTGATTTTGATTAATGTAATTTAAAGGTAAGAGAACGAATTGCATGAGTTATATGGAAATTGCTATTTTGCCAAGTGTCAAATCGGACTACGTAGGTTACCGGATTGGATGCTGCGAGTAATAATTCGTTTAATATTCTTATTCATTTTTGTAGCCTTTGGGCAGCGTTTGCAAATGCGTTTTCTCGCAGGTTAGAATAAGCAGCAGATAGTATTTACTGCTCACAGAGAAGCCACTCGACACTCGACATGGATTGGCAAACACGACTTTTTCCCGTCAAGCCCGTACGTTATAAATATCTTCTAGGTAAATGATTCCATCGAGCTGGGAAAAGGCGTCCCCACAACGCGACAATAAAGTATACGATGGTACAAAAATAATTATCATCTTCCGCTTGTACAGCTGTCAGTACTGCCATTATGAAAACCATCCATAGGGCCTTAAACCTTCTTGAACATTTCATAATATAATGATTCATCCGTAAGCACCTTGTGGAACATCCTGTAGCAAAGCAAGAAGACACATCCATGAGAAAGAGAGGCATAAGATATTTATAATAGCCATAAGTCCCATAGTAGACGCAACAACCTTATCAAGGATTGCATTTCATGACGTCAGATTCACAACGGTGCTTATTAAATAGCGAAATAAGTATCTAACACAAACGGAATAACATAAAGACCAGCATTCAATTTATTTTATCACCATAGCTACAAACTGGACAGTTAAAATGATATTCAGGTAGCATAATTAAACAAGACTCTACGTATAGGAGGGTTCATTCATTCATGGCTCACTGGGTCCCACGCATGGCCATGACGCAGAAGAATATTTTGGGCCTTATTACAATTACCACACGACAATACGCGCAATAGTGCATCTACAGCTAGACTCAAGAGTGATTCGACTTACTATTGCATACGTGAAGAAACGACCCACGTTATAAGAAAGCATAGCCACGACGACCACAAAGATCCAAGGAAGAGGAAGAGGAGGACGAGATAAAGATAAGAAATAAAAAAACTAAAGGAATATCTCGATGCAAGGGACTATTTGCCGTGGCTTCACCGCAGCTTAGAGCTTCTCTTAGATCATTTTACGCGTGTGTAAGTACGCTATCCAGTGGTATGCGGATTTATTGACGTTGGTACATAGGTACGTACGGAGCAGTGCCTATGGATAGTGCAGAGCCTAGAAAGATGCTGGATAAAAGATACCGCAGGTATCCAGTGTTGACTATGCGGACTTGGAAAAGATACAAATTATTCCTGATGCTGATACCGTCCTGCGAATATATACGTCAGCCTTTACGTTCGAACTATCTTCCATTGATGGGAATACGATAGTGTCTTCACCGGCTGATCTCTACCTTTCTTGGTATATCTTCCTCATCGCGTATCTTGTATGTAGTAACCATTACACGGTTCGCTTTAGTCTACGGTAGATTCGTGCTATTAATTCCTTTTGACTTAGATGGATCTTCTCCTTCTCTACTATGGTTTAACAAGATCCATTTGAGTTATTGTGCCTTGATTTTAACTATTACTTGATAACGCTCTTTAACCGTGTCTTGTAATTTACTCATTCACCACGCATCGTTAGCCGATCGTATGTTTTATTGTGAACGGTTACCATAATCATTATTGTCGCCTTAAGCTTCTGTAATCGACAATTTATGTCGCGGTTATGCTTTCCGAAGCTTGCCTGAAGGTGCTAATGTTACGTAGGTATTAGATACGTGCTCTGGCTGACGTTCAGATACGTCCGTAGGCGTCGGGACGCTTAGCGTCGTTCAAAATGACTACGTCGTCAGTTACAATTACTACGTGAAATTTGATAAAGTTTCATTCATTTAATATCCACTAGGAATCTCTTATCGTGCTCGAGATGTGCTTGTCAACAAGTAGATTAAAATATAGATAGTATATTGAGATAAAATTTCTGCCTACAGGTACGTTTAAAAGAAATTGGTCCTGGTCACGATTACATGATCTCCTTACCTCGAGGCATGGCTATCTTCATTATCTACCTGGTAATAGCTTCCGACTAATTGGTATCTCATCTCTACGTGGTAATTGCGTAAAACCCAGTAAATCAATTGCCGAGTGCGTTGCTCCGTCACGTTACTTTAACTTTTAAATCCCTGGACGAAGATCAAGCTCAGGCGATATACCTCGGGTACCAGTAAAGTATATTCAGCATATACATACAGGATTGCTGCTCAGACATAAACCATTACGATCGTGCATTTCGCAACGAGCGATCAGAAAGATCGCAGGGCGGCATGCAAATGACAATGGAACATTACCATTGGGAGATCGTAAAGCTCACTATAGGGATCACTGAATCATGCGCCGGAGGGATTTAGCGGATCGTGCTACGGGCTGCCAAGGGGCTAAGAGATCTTGGAAGTCAGATGATCGTTTCCTTTTACCAGTAAGAAATCAAACGTGTAGACAGAAGATCGATCTGCGACGATGATTTCGTAATGCCAGGCGTGCATAAGTGTCGGAGTTACATGGAAACACGATGTTCGCCCGATTAGAAACAAGACAGGGACGCAGGCCATCGAACTTGCTGGTAGCGTATGGTACCGACTTAGAAATACTGGAAACAAATTGAAATCGAGCAATGTATTAGTGGGATACATGTATATATAGATATTTACAAGGCCCGATCCTCGAGAAAGGGAAATTCCTCCGAGTGCGTCTGGCATTCTCGTTTTACCCTCGCAACGTTCACGCCCATTTACCCAGATCCCCAGTCCCTGGGGCTACAATATAGTCGACAGGTTCCTGGTTAAGTAGGATAATTTCCATGCTGATAGCGATCCCGTAAATCAGCGGGACTTAATGCCCCGTGCGGCTCTTACGCTGTGGGCTCCAATGATCGGCTACTGATTGGTGGACCCAATGCATTGGAATTGCATATTGCCGATGCGATCGGAATTTCAGGTTTCACGCCTTTACTATTCGTACTTGGGTTTGGTATGTGCTTGGTTACTTTTGCAAGCTTTTCAATCGAGCTTTTGCTCCTCGTCCTTCCTGGAACATTGATTAATGGTATCTGCTGACCGTTGCGAGACTCTTGGGATAAAGATCGGCCACGTCATTGCGGTAGGCAATTGCCTTGCCGTATTAATTAATGTTGCCTAACCTGCTGGCTTCATTATGATTCGATAATAATACCATTCTCTTGTTTCGCTTTCGGAGGAAGTATTATCCTGGGATATATTCAATTGCGCAAGTACGTTTAGTGAGAAAGATATAAAGGGCTTTTAGGATCGCAGGATATAAAAGTTACTGTCAGTTTTTATCCTTGGAATGATCCTGATTTTTCGTTTTATTTCAGCTATCCCTTAAGATCTCATAGAATTTGTACTCACTGTTGTCCAGGATAGTAGTTCTATTACTATAACATGAGACGTCGCATTTAAAAGTCAATGGGAACCGAGGAAACCAGTTTCGTATAATGCAAAAAGTCCTGCTGAACCTCGAGGAAGATTTTTGTGAATGGGACTATTGTTGCCGTGCAGAGCAAGACGTGACAATGCATAAGGAGTTATTCGGGGAAAGTATTGAGAATTCTGGAAAAAATCTACAGTGACTACAGGTAGGTAAAATACGTTTTGCACAAAAATTAAAAAATTTTTTTTCTCTACGACTGATAATAATCTCCTGATCTTCAGATTCGCTGTCACTCGAAGAACAAAGAAATGACTGGACTAAGGAATCGTCTGGGCGTCTCCTGGGTATCGTTTCCGGCGAGGAGTATGGCAGTGCCTGCAGGTTCACAATGATAAATTAATGTCCAGGGGCGTGTTTTAGGGAGCCATATCAGGTGCTTGGAATCGGCAATAAATATCGTTTAATACGATCAGATAGCTTGTAAAGTCGACGCGATGCCGCCCTAAGGATTCACCCTGGGATTCATTGAACGTTATATCGCTCTGGTTTATACGTGATGCTGTGTATACTCTCTTGTTCTGGTTACATCATGATTAATTAAGGTAATGATCCGAGAGCTCATTCAAGCTCTGAATTCATGGATCGAACTATAATTTCCTTTTGGGAAAGCGATTTCTTTCGTCGAACGAACGATTTACCGACCGGACGATCCTGGCCGTACAGGACCAGCCAAGCGGTCAGGATTTAATTGGTGTATAAATTCAGTGACTTCGATGATTTCGCAGCGGGCGAGGAACCACAGGTCATCAAGGAAGACTTAATTACAGTCTTGGCTACGTCTCATAATTAATCGACGTTATATACAGGATGATTTATCATATACTTCCTCTACAGGGCTTGCTTTGCGATCTTAACTTTCAGCAAGTATCTCACCTTTCAAGCATCTGTCTATATACCGTATATCCTTAAATCTCCCTCGAGGATCTACTTGGAATTGAATCTTAAATGCATTAGAAATGAGACTTAATGAACTTGTTGACCGTGAATACAGATGTATATTATAATGGAATATATCATTGACTTTGCGATCTACCGTTATGCGATTATTTATTTTTATTAAATTCGATTTCATTTTGAATTCTGTTCTAGTCACAAGAAACAGTAAGATCATTGTTGCCAACTTTAAAGCGGAGCCACATTGTTCTTCAGGTCCTTTACCAGTCTTCAGGAGCCTCCCACTGTCATTGATATTAACGCCTACGTCATTGTACCGTGATGATAAAGAACTTCTTGGTATTAAAGATAAATATTATGGGGAAGACCAATGGACCGCTCTCATGTGTCATGGATCATTGCAAATTTTATCACGTCATTTCTTCAAGGATTTAATAATTGATTAGAAGAATATGCAACGACAGTAACAGTAATCCTGGTAGATTTCATGATGAAATTGTACAGTCACGAATATCCAGTTCAGATTATAATGATCTTTGGTACCAACACGCCGGCGCTGTACGTACTACAGAACAGAGCAAAGCCAAAGTCTCAGCATGCAGTCCAGCAGGAGATCCCCGGGATCGCCTTAGGATACTTCACCTTCATCCCTCGATGCTGTGTAATTACAAGATATAAAACAGCAGCCGGTCTATTGCCTTGTATCCGGTGACTCGTAAGAGAATTGCGAGAGGAGACTGTACATCTACGACGCGTTAAATCGCATTTATCTCGTGACGAGCTATGGCCGCTGAGGAAATGGCGATAACGATGCGGTAGGTCGTCCTGATACATTTCTCCTGGAAGCTGCTAACGAGAATTTCGTAAGAGAAGAGCCACGTTTTCTATCTGTAAGATGCCAAGGAAATCGATTAATGGACTTAATAACGATTGGACCAAACAAAGCGGGATTGAGCTATAAAATAAAAGAGCCTTTATACATTGTTAAATAACAATTATCTTAAATACCTAGAATAATGAATAGCAAAAGATCCCTGAAGAAGAGGACTACTTTGGACGAGTCCCAATGTAATACCAAGAGTACAAGGCTGACCGTTGCCGGCTATAAATTTTCCCCTCGTGTAGCATGATGAGTCGTTAAATAAATAATAGACGAAGCAAGGTAGAGTCTAGAAGATTATGTAAGAGAGAGAATATATATAAGAGGATGCAAAGTCTCCGTGAAGAGTAAAGAAGCAAAATATCTATCACAATGTTTTTTGAGGTTATATTCTCCGTGCCTGGATTAATACATTGCTTAAGAATGCCCTTGAGACGCAACCACATGAATAGTACATTAAGAAAATGTGCGTCGCCTCGTGAAAATCAGTCTTGAGGAAGGGCTGGGCCTGGAGCCTATAGTTAAAAAAAGATTATGCCAAATGAGCCAAGAGGCCCGCTTGACATAGCCGCAGTGTCATTATCGCCCACATATGCTAACTGTATGCGCAATTGAATTTCTTTCGTAGTGCTTTATGCGTCCTCCGCGTTCTGAAACTGTAAGTAAAAAAAGGTACTCCCATATACCATCGTAGATTATCCCCTTTTGTCATGCTTACAGCATTGAGCGGTATCCTGCGGCACCTAAGTCATATTCATCATGGCAGCACTTTAGCAATCAGTGCCATCTTGTGGTATAAGACTTTACTCGAATATCTACCGTGTCAATTATTTCAAGTATTCACCGAGGAAAGTGCAACTGACTTACGTTGTCGATGGAATCGACGTACAGCGTGTTACGGAGAGGAAGGAAAAATCTCTGGAGCGCGTTGTGGGTGCGGAGAGCGCGTGGGTGTTTCGCCATTATGTACCTGACACCATGGCGAGGTTGGAGCACGTAGTCGTGCTGGAATCATCGATGTAAAAAGGCCACCAGGTATATCGCAATGAGGCGTGGGTGTCGGACTCCGCGGATAAGAATTCATCGTGTTCGGTGAAAAATATACCAGAATTATCCACAATCATGGCTCTTTTTAATTTCAGAAGTCAAGAGGTTATGCATCCCGCCTAAAGCCCTGAATCCTCACGTTTCAAGCTTTCTCGCACTACCCGTAACGCAGCATCCCAGATCACGGGGAATTCAGACGTATTTAAATCCCATCCGACGTCTTAGGACTTAACGTGATCGCAACCAAGTGACAATACCGACCTTCGATCTTAGCGAGCATTAATCGCCGATAAGAAGCTGTCACGCTGTCTGGTAATACGCGTTGGATGTGCATTTATTTTATCTCATTCTTCCCTTTCTTTCTCAGCTAGTCGATTATGTTAATTGCCTCGAAGATCTATCTGGGTGATCGTATACAGAGACATAATCTGTTGCGAAAGATTTTCTTACTACGAGTCCCTGCCCAGTTGACATATGTACAAGACAGTAAGAGAACGTCGATATATCCAGTGTCTTATTTCTTCTTAAATTTAAAAAGAACATTTTTTTCGGGGTAGACAGTCTGCCTAGGTAATAAAATGGCGTCTGAGTAATTGTGATGGATGTGAAATAACGTTGGTCAGACGCCTCGCGCTTGTTCACTTTACGATGGGCTTTATTTTCAGGGAGGGTTCCTGTACGGTGTTCATGTATCTACATATATATATGCCAGATAATATATATCTCCTAGAAAGAATCTAGCGAATCGATCTACGTCCCTGCAGTATTTGAAGATGCCGAACCGCTCTTCTCTTCTCGTGGAACGATCACAGGAATTCCGGACGATTCAATTTTCCCATTGAGAGAAACAAGATCCGACTGTGAGTATTGTGAGAAAAAAAGAAAAGGAAAGAAATACGTGGTACGCCAAGCCAGTATTCCCAGGAGAAGATTGTCTGGTCACTTCAACGGCGATTACGTCTTACGGATCAAACGATCTTCAAGTCCCGAGGGTCCTGAGTGTGGCATTGTGTATCTCTCGAAGGGATGCTGCTGCTGGACCAAAGAAGCATATCCCAAGGCAGGGTGGTATTGTTTAGCTCTCTGGCATCATTGTCATCATCCAACATAGTCATTCCACCAAATTATGTATTATACCCGGTGACATACTTTCACACTGATTTGAATATTGTCCCGGGCGATAGATAAGATAACCGAAACAGATAGAGAGAAGTTAGTCATTGGCCTCTTTGGGGTTGCGCTACGTATCTTTTATACGCTGTAACTCCCCACTGTAAAGCCATATAATAAGACTTATCTCGAGTCACGTAACGTTTAAACCACACAGGGTCTACTTAGAATAATTGATTAAGCATCCGTACCTTATCCGATCGAGAAACAATACACTGTCGGTATTTCAGATCATGATTCGAACTCCCTTTCACCTCGTATACGATTCTTCCTCCAGGAACAGTAGATTGTTCCAGGTGTCCATCTCGTTTATAGAACCTGTTCCTGGTACCATCTCGATTTCTCCCCTTTCTCTCCCCTTCTATATGTAATATATATATTATATATGTATACACATACATACACACATCCTGGACTACCGTTCTCATCCGTCTCGTCATCGAGTCACTCTCGTTTTTATTCAAGCGCCACAAAGCCGATGACGTGACAAACAATTTTTTCTCTGGTAGGTAATAAAAAAAAATCCCCAATTCACAAAGACAGGTAAATCATCCTAAATTCCCTAGATCCATCCAACGGAGATTGACGGGTGATTAACGTGTATTAAGATAAAAGAAAAATGAGTCCCCTTGAAACAAGTAACGCAACAATGGAGCATCGAAGACCTCGAGTGTTAACCATGGTATTATCATGGGGCATCATGATGAATAAAGAAAGTGCGTAAAGGTACCAAAAGATACGCATCCCAGCGTTCTCGATCCTGTGGCGAATGAATGGTTGCCCCAGGAGGTGGTGATGGTGGTATGAGGTACGGATCAATGTCCACCATGGAATTCTTCATGAGGCACCATTGAATATAGATTTTCTGACGCGGCAGACATGCGTGGCCCAACTACAGTCGTTGTTACGAGACTGATCCTATGGTGTCTGTCGTAAGGACTGTGGTATTTATTATTATTATTATTATTTTATAAGATTTTTTTTTAAGCCACTCGGTCAGACAGTCCGATCGTGACGATCCTGGTTTCAATCGAGGAGCAAAGCACGAACGAGACGATCATTGTCCTGGGGATTCGATTGATTCGCGTGATAAGAGCACGTGACGAAAGTCATACGAAATGAGGAGGAAATTGATTATAATTGTCATTTACATTGCACAGGACGCAAGGACTCCCGTGGGTAACTTATAGTCAGCATGAATTATAATAACAACGCGTACCGAGTAAGCAACGAGGCCAATTACAATGTCTAAGAATTAATGGACTGTGCATAAGCGGTATACGGCTGTATTAAGCCGAGTACACATGACAGTTGTTCTTAGTAATAATGTATTTATTCTTAGATGTTTTTTTCACGAATCTCCCAAAGGGTGGCTTCGAGTTAAATATTCAACGAGTCACTGCGTATATACCTTATACACGCGTGGAACAGTATATCTGTAGATACTCGTACAGGAGAGCAAAGGCATTATTGTACAGCGACAAGTGAATAATTTTACGGTGTATCTCGCTATAAATTAGTTCTCGCAGTCGTGCAGGCTGAGACGACGCCGTTTTCGCATCTGCATGGCGCCGCGAGTCTTGCATAACGTGCAAAAGTGCAAGGGAGGACGGAATATTTTGCGAAGACAGTAACGCGTGCACGTAACAATGTGTAACGGGCTTAAGGTAGGATGACAGATTTTATGGGTTCGGGCGTAGGTGAGGAGGATGGAAGAAAGAGGGTGGAGAAGAGAAAGAAAATTTATTAAAACGAATGAGAAAAATTTTTGTTTTTCTCTTCGTAACTCCTAGTAAGAGGAGTAGACGGCGATGACGCAAAAGGACGGCTTGGCAATTAGCCAGGAAACGGTATTAATCGAGTAAGAGTCGGATAAGGTAGACGGGTATCTAATTAGCATAACTAGGGTAATTAGTGATCATAGCGTACACTCTCAGTAGAAATCGCAATAGATCCGATCACGATCTAGAAAGATCACGTTGTGTATATACATACGCACACATATATATACTATATTGAATAATCATTTTTATGAGTATCCTTACTGCATATCAATATGTGTATGAATACGTGATGTTATTGTGAAACGGTCCAGACACCTCGTATGGATAATTTTTTTTCTTCCCACCCACTTGGGCAATACACAAGACATAAAGCGTCGAGGCTACCGTGCATGGGAAATTAGACGTAGCAGTACGACACTCCGCACCATGGGATAAAAGATCTACCTCGTTGCGGTCAGTCTGCGGCCTCTTGACTTCATGGTATTGTTAAGGCGCGTACGCAAGTGCCTAGACCGTTTCTATTAAATGCTCCAGGCACAACTGGATCGAAGCGTGATGACCGGGACGTGAACGAATTTAACGGTACAGCGTGACATTGTGAATGCGATCAGTGGCCAATCCTTTTTTTGCATTCTAGGTTATTCCCGAAGTCAGCCTATCGATGAATCCAGTAATGAGAACGTGGACAAAATTATCACCAGGTGGAATTATCACGTTGAAATACCCAGGACGGATGATGATTCCAAGTGGCTACCATGGTAATGACCTTATCTAATGCGAAGATGGACAGTTAGACTGAGTTTCTATATCGTTTCAGGAGAGTACTCAACTTTCATCAACCTACGATCTATTTACCTACAATACGGAACCTGAGTAGAACCTACTACCTACAACCTACTCGAGGAATAATCAAGCCTAACGAACATCCTCCACTCGAATGCCGCTGTAACCAGAGGTTAGCCGGGGTTAGTTCCTGATTGGTGAACGGTTAGTTAGCGTATGGCAATGCCACTAGGGAGCAATTCAGCCATCTGCGAGGAAGGTCAGCCTTGAAGATTAGCCAGGACACGTGTAGTGTGAACGAGTTTTAAGATTAATCTTCAATTTGATTTCATAATACAGGGTCCAAGTAGATGGTGGTTATACGAAAGCTGCCATGGTTGAACGTTGTGAACGAATCCTTAAGCTCAGGGTGCAGAACCAAGGGTATATGTTTTTCATAGTGTGGAGTGGCAGAGAGTTTTAAACTGGTATACATCATGTAATAATATTCCATGGGGCCCCCTAGGCTCAGAGTAGTCACGCTCGCCTTTCAACCTTCTACAGAGTGGAGATCAAAAAATAACATCATGACCCGGACCAAGAACAAGAACCAAGGTTACTGTGGATAATTGATTAAATACCTCACTGCGCTAGAACCAATATACCTACTGTGTCATCATCGTGTCTCTTTTAGGTCTGTAACGAGCTGAGCTTCGTTGAACTTTCTGACTGACTTTGTCTTTGTCAAGGATTATTTTATTCATGATCCAAGACGGCTGGGATCTACTGAAATGTCTTGGACCAAGTCGTTAATTCTTCATGGCAATTGGAATCACCCTGGGCTCGTTTAACGACTAGAAAATTTATCGACTCGTTTCGTTGCAACGTAGCTGGAAATAATATGTGCACTATTGTATGCAGATGTCGCACTTGTCGCATGCTGTAATCGAGGAAATTGGTTATTAGCAAAAATTATGATATCGAGGTTGATAAGTTTCAATAATGGGGAAGCGAATGGTATTGAGAATGTTTTATTTTTTTTTTGGTATGGCTTTTATCAATGGGAGCCTTGATTTATGGTGGTTCATTGACGGGTCGTGACTTATGTAAATAATGGGGTTCACTATGGTGCACTATGCTAGGTATGTACCCGCGCAGCTTCAGTCTTCTCGATTCTTCATTCATTATGGCTTTTATTCATAAAAAGTCGGCAGGGGATGTCAGCGAGTAGGTCCCTCCGGGACTTCATTTTCGTACTGGAGTCACTTGATCACCTGTCAGGATGAGAATCCCTGTAGAAGATGAGTCTAAAGGGTAAGGTACGAGGCACAGAACGACCTGATGCATCTACGCAGGTGGTCAAACAACAATTGAATGTATCCAAGAAGAACAAGACGAGGACTTCCGGAACATGTGAAGTTTTTAAAATTTTATATGCACAAGGAACATATTAGTATAATGGGTAGTGTTAGAAAGTTAATTAATTATATTTGCATAATGGAGACCAACAGCGTGTTGGTAAAATTCAGGGAAATCGACACTGTCGCCATCTAGGTAAATTAAAGACCAAGTACTAGAGACTACAAACCGGATTGACGTTTTCCCGTTTCGTACGTAATTCACATGAGAAAAACAGAACCAGCGGCATTTTACAATCATTAGGGTTAATTGATCGCTCGCTACCTGGATCTCCTCCAATCAGGATTCTTAGTTAATTAAGTTCTTACCACGCGACGACCCGTCGCGTTCGCCCAGACGGAGGAAACGTCTAATCGTCCCGTTACTGTCAAAATAGTTTTACCTGGGTAAACGCAACACGAGTTAGGATGATACACGTCAAACGTAATTAAAGATTTTTTTCCAAAATCTAATCATCAATTTCGAATTTGATTCATACGCGCTGAGAAATACTTTTGGATGGATTGACAATGCATTGGGAAAGTCGTATAGATCGATATCTCATACGCGTCATCTCTTCGGGTCATCGATGATCGATAGTCGAACGCATCCGCGAATCCTCTCGAGGATCTCATTTCTCACATATGATAAATTATTGCAAATCCTCTGTTGCATTTCGATTGGCAAATACGGGATGTCGAGTGAACGTATAGGTGCATTAGAAAAAAATGGGAAAAAACTGTTTTAATGATTCAGATTAAAAAAAAATATTAAACGACTCGAGAGGGAATAGCATTCATAATCCATGAACGAATCAATTTCCATTTTCAATTTCACGCGAGATGTACGACTAATCATCTGCATTATGCAAATTTCATTAGCCACTCCGTAAAGTACCAAAGACTCCAATCCCATCCTGTCGAGAACCTATTTGACTTATGGCGAGAAGGCAGAAGGTACTTGGTGGTGCATAGAAATACACTGGAGACACAAGAACCATATGTGATATTTATTGTACATACGTGGAAGCGAGTAACGCTTCAGAAGTACCGTCGTTGAACGACAAAAAACTTAAGCTGACGAAAAAGAAAGGGAAGGAATAAAAATATAAAAAAAAGGTCCCAAAGCCACGGTATCCATTTTACATATTGATCGTCCCTTATACATATCCATAAACAGTACGGACAGACTTCGTCACTTGGTCTGCCGCGTAGTAACGTTAATCCTACTGAGAAAGAGAAAAAAGAAAGAAAACAGAAGAAGAATGAGCCATTAGCATGGGAGTGCATGTCTCGCATGCAGGAGCAGCGGCAGCTATCGACGTCGGTGTGACAGGTGACCTCCATGGGTCAGAATTCGTGGGCAAGTAAAAAGGGATATAAGGGTGTCGGGGACCGAAGTCCCATTCCAGGACAGAAGAGGCTTTTAGGAATAAACGGTAAAAACAGCCCCATTCGAAAGAAAGAAAAGGCCCTGGGGGGTACCCGTCCCGTTACTTTCACTCTGGACCAGATCTAACGGACTCCAACGATGGAAAGATGGGACCCATTTGTCTCTATTCGAGAAGTCCGATTTACATGGAGGCGTCCAATCATCCGGAGCCTTGATTTAAGAAAACCATTAAAACTGAGTCCTGATGGAGATCTGGCACATTCCTCCAGGATGTAAACCGTCCCTGGACTCCTGGGATCGTCTTGAGCAAATGCGTCCAAGACGCCGCACAGGAGATGCCGCATTCAGGAAACGCTAAGAGGACGGACTCCAGGAATGTCCAGACGTCGCCCAGATTCCAGTGGGACGCGGAAACAGCCTGATCCAAGAGATATATGACTTTGTCCTCGGATACAAATATAGTTCCGTGCCCCCCCCCCCCCCATGCTACTGCCCTGGTCCTGGTTGCGCAGCGGACGTGGACACTCGGAGGTGCGAGACGGTCGTGGCCATTTACGATCCTCCTGTCACACTGGGAATGTTCATCACGTCGTCTAACGTGAAACAATGGCGAAACGGCCGTTTCTGCTGACACCGAGGAGTAGAGGCTGCATAATTCTTGGCAGCGCGCGTCGCGATACGCGTACGATTCTGCAGCTGTCGCTTAAGCTTCTTATCGCTCGTTTTGTTGTGGACGCTGCCAAAAGCAGAAGCGCGCCCAATATACATTACATATATGTATCTAGTTACTAGAAGATCCGTACGGAGGTTATTGTCTTAGGACGGTCCTCCGACTATATGCATATATACTGAAGTCGGAAAATGCATCAGCATGTAAATTAACCATGTACAAACCGCCGCAGACTGCATCGTTATCGAGATGCACCAATGCGTCTAACACATTCGAGTCATTAATCGAGTGAATTAATTATAGACTGCGTAACGCGCCAGACGTGAAGTGGACAGAACAAAAAAGCGCCATTGGAATTTGTCTTGCATGATCTTCCCGATGAATGCACCCATCTAAGCCTTTACGGTGAATCATTGCAAATGGTAATTGCCTCACGGCTATTTATTCACAATATCCATTCGCCCTGAGAAAGGTTCGTTTAACTTGGCGCAGCTATTGTTACCCTTGAGTTTTTTCGTTTATGTATAATACATACGTGTATATGTATTTTTATTTTTATTTTACGCCTCTTACAGACAAGGCCGGTATTGCTCGGAGTCTCTATCTATCGAAATGCTGTTTCTGGCATTTTAATGTTCCGCATGGGCCGGAAAAAAAGGTATCACGAAGATCATCCATCGTGACTGTTCCAGCCTCCGGAACTGGAGCACTTACAAGCTTTCGCGATAACTAATGGCGTATGGACATAAATATGAGAACCGATAAGGGACCAACTAATATCGAGTGGGTTCCCTTTGTGGTTTTACTTTAAATTACCGTCCACATGTGCTAGAGGCTAACCTATAAGCGGACTCTCTTTACTTTAACCCAGAGATAATTACACGGTTCATGCGATATATTCTCAGGAGGAGTAAATTGCTTTTCTTTATTTCTTCTTAGTTTTCCTCCGAGACGTTTACGATTTTAGGTAGACCAAGAACCCAAAGTGCTTCGTTTGGATCATTAGTCATTGCTAATTCGACCGAGTTGATGGACACGTTGATGGATTGCTCGGTTCCCGATAGGGACTAGATAGTTTTACTTGGCCGGTAGCCATTTTCCGGGTAAATGCGAATTTTCAAAGTTACACGTATTTCGCACAAGCATACGCGAACCTTTGTCACGATACGCTTTCGATATTGGAATTTCGTAAAACAGTCGCAAGTGCGAGAGAGACGGACTTATGCACTATTACGTGCGTAAGACAAAGACGTAAGTATCGTCAATCAAAATCCCGAGTGATACCCTTTACAAAAGTGGCTACGCTACGAACGTAATTTCAAATGATCAATTAATTTAATTAGACGTCATGATGATCTCGTTTGATAACTTTTTTTAAAATAAAAAATTCCAAAATATTCATCCCATTCTTGATGGACATGGACATTTGCAATTTCTTCATTTTCTTTTAATAATACTATCCTATACTTTTTTATACTATACTTTTTTAATAATACTAATATTTATCTCATCCTTGATGGACATGGACAATTGCAATTTTTTCATTTTTTTTTAAATAATACAATTCGTCATTGAATTAAATGACAGTACAACTACAGGCAATTTCTAACGGGATCATTAACACTTTTACCGAGCTCGACGAAAGTACAATAAAGACCTGTCCATTGAATTCGGACTAGGATTCACGTGGGATTAAGGCTACCGTTTAGACGTCAATGTATCTCCTTTTTTTCTCATTTATTAACTCCCTTCGTTCTCTCATTCGACGAGTACCATAGCAATCATTTCGAAACTCTAGGTCAGTGCATTGCGGTCTTCGATCAAAAAGTTAATGGGGTGGACCCGAACGGACCCAACTTTTATTTCTTACACTCTCACCCGACCCACCTTCACTCCTCCAACCCATACTTGGTTCGAATCCCGCTACTTAAATTCTAAGCCATTTTAGAACTTCCGTTCGGGCCTCTGTCTTCTGATATCGCCCGACCGATGATTAATCACGAAGCACGATGACGATCATGAGGTTACCCAAGCTTCTCACCAAAGTCCCAGGTACTCATTCACCCGAATCAAGGACCGGATCATTTCAATGATCCTCCCATGAAATTCAGCTCCTACATTTTTATTGAAAAAATTCAACAGGTGAATTTTTTTATTCCAAGTCGGTTATCACAGTTCAATCAACCAATGGACTAATTTTAACCTGACTCAGACTCTCACTGGATCGACTTCTGGCACGTAGCCACGTGTGCTGCAGGTGACGTTAATAGGATCTATTACGTTTGCCATGTTAGTATGGTACCAGTGAAGAATCCGAAAAATGCTCAAATTATATACAGAATTGCGTCTAATCCGAAAGAGTAGATTAGACGGAAACCCTTTAGATAGTCTAGGGTGTAGATATGCCTTGGGATTGTGTGAATAATACACATGATAATGTAGAGGAGGAGCACGAGAGAGATAGAGAAAGTAAAAGGGAGGCTTTGCCGAGCCCGGAAAAATTAAATAGAGCTAAGCCCTCGGTCAGGCAGTTTACAGCACTCTAAACGAGAAAGTACACTACAGACTCTTTCAAAAGGTATATACGTTTCAGATAATCCGTACAATAGTGGGAAACGGGATGCGTAACTTACCACGCGTAACGAGGACCACCTTGAGTCTGGATAAAATAGCCAAGTAGGATGAGCCTTAAACCACTTGACGAAAGATTTTGAGTGGTAGTAAAAACGAAAAAAATTCTTATACAGTTTTTGAACAGCTGTAAAATTATTGCGGCTTTCAAGTCAGTATATTTTCGTATTCCGGAAGCAGTCTCTTGTATTCATGTATGGTTTGCTGGGCATACGAAACCGGAGTACGAAATACGTATAGATGACCTGCGTTATCCACAACGTACGACAAAATTTGATACCCAGCCAAATGAGGCGGGTCTTCGTACTGACTCAAAGACATGACACGAGCCCTGAGTGTCATATGCATCATGTGCGCATGCATCAAAAGTATAGAGCTTGCCTTATATACATATACAGTAGACACTTTATTACAGAGAATTCAGGACGTACAATTCCGTTAATTATAGAAGACAATTGGTGCGGATCGTCGTGAAATAATTTCAAAAAACTTTCGAAAAATTTTTGCGACTTATTTTTGACAAGATACCAATTTCTTGAAAATTCTTTTCATAAAAATAGATTTTTGAAAATTTCTACGAAGCGCAGGGTGGTCGCCGGTTGGTAGCACTCGTACGGTATCTCAAGAGTGACGTGTTACAAGTAGCATCTTCAATTGCGCACGACAAGTGGATCGTTGTTAATGCATATTTGTGAACGGGACTTAAAGCGATGCCCGCGAAACCCGATACCGTTGACTTGTTTCTAAATCGAGTTTTGGAAGGCGGGAAAATAAAAAAAATTTTTAAAAGAAATCCGATTGACGTATACTCGAAGTGAAGCGGTGTCTAGCTAAAGAAGCTTTGACACGAACGAAATCCAGATCAGTAGGAAATTAAGGCTGATCGCCATCGAAGACGGTCCTTGAAATTTCATTGGTGGATGATTACGAGAATATTCATAGCGAAAGATCAAGTCGCGTTTACACGTACGATCGTCATGTCAGCAGAGTGCTTCCTTATGCCCGCAGATTTCAGACCTGTCAAATGATAAATCCTCTGACAGTTCGCAGAGTGCTCTTGATAGGTTCGACTAGCATACATTTTTTAGTCGCTCATTGTATATTCTTCATATATTTTTTTTCTTCAGCACCTCGTGACTCATATGTTAATTGATTAATGCGATGGTCATTATCTTGATGCACGTATGGTTCAACGTTAATACGATCATATATGTACATACACGTAACGACGAAGTTTCGTTGAGACCGAGATACGTGAATGACGTTAATCTATGCTGACCCAAATAATATGGTAGCTACTTTTTGGGACCATATCGACAACGAGCCGAAATGCACGCTGGGCTCATTGTGGTAGTGTGTTTAATTGACCGTTAATCATAAAGATTGCGTCGCTCTTTATCTCTCCCGTGTCGGGTTTTAATGTCGACTTTAATGCCCCGTGAACTTTACTGCCGGTATCCGTTAGTCCTGGGATAGTGTGCGTGTAGTAAAACTTGGCCATAGTGACACCATTCACTTTTCAATCCAGGAAATCGACGGTATTAACCAATCCACGTGGATTGGAGCGTCATGGCGAAATTCCACTGTTGCATGACGGGAAAGATACGACGCCGCCATTATTCAAAGTTATATTTAACCATTGACGTTTCGGATACACTCGAAACGTCTGAACGTCTGAGTGCAATTTCCAGTGAGGTCCTCGTATCCTTCTTCGAGATAAAAATATACAGAGGTACCAATGACGTAGCGCGCATACCAGGATAAGGATTCGAGAGTTTCAAATTCATTTTTTTTCCCGCCATTTTTCAAACCGTATCGCCGTAATCGATTGATCGTAAAAATATCGAAGTTATAATAAAAATTGCAGGTTTATGCCAAGAGGTCGTGAACTTTTTAACCCGCAATTTTGCCATCCCCCTCTCCTCTTTTTGTAAAAATTTCCGTTTTTTTTACAGTTTCACTTATTACTTTTACAGTCTTATGTATTAGCTAGAGGGACTCTGTGTGCATAACCTCCAAAAACTTTCTGACAGAAGTCCAAGGCACGTCGAGAACAATCAGCATCTACCGACTGATTTCAGGCCCATTACGTCGGGCACGATTTCACGGGTTCTTTTCGACCAGGAGGAAATTAGCGTGGGTTGGGCCCATACCATTAAGATTTTAATGTCCACCTATCTGTCGAATCGATCGAGTCGATCGGTAGATCGATCCGACCGTCTGGCTACTAATTACCGGTTTAGTAACTTCCTTTCCACGAGGCCTCTCAACTTTTTCATTTTCAATTTCAAACGGTGTTAGGACTTCATCGATGCCCTTTAATCGATCATATCTCTGTCCGAGCGTTATAGATGATAAGAAAAAAAAATTTTGAAAAAAAAAGTTAATCCGATTGACTCATTCAAGATCGTTAAATCCAACTGCTAACGATCGCACTCTATTACGAGAGGAAATCAATGGTACTCGTATCGATTTTCACTTTCGATCGATCTGCCATCTATACTCGTCTAAAACTAATACCCCGAGGCATCCCAAATGTTCTGTAGTCCTGAAATGTCACGAACGCAATGAATTAAGACGTCCATAGAATTCCTGTTGCCTCGTAGCGGCTGTGTTTAAGCCTCAAACGTAATCTGCGCACGGTAAAAAAGAAGCAGATTAATTGCAGTAATATTTCAAGCAATCTGTTGCAGAATCAACTTTAACGAGCGCGCCACTTGCTTCGTTGGTTGACCGTTGGTGCATCGTCGTAGAGACTCATTGCCGTTTTGCCGCCATTATCAATCGGTCACACGGAGACGGGGACGCAGCCGTATCGGCAGTTTACGTCATTTCCACCGTATGACCTTTAGCGTTGAGTGACGAAGTCCTTAAAGCGTTTTTAAATCTTTATCGCCGACCATTATTATTATCATCATCGTCGTCATCATTAATCGTACGATCAATACTATTTTGCGTGGACGCTCTGTACCTACGATTTCCTAACCTGCAAAATACCAGGTGAAATTTTTCTCTGGATAATCGATAATCTGCATAGTGCAATCCGGTAGTCGAATCGATGCATGGTAAATCATCATGAGATGCATTTAAGCGAAGAACGACTCTGTGGTAAATGGGGTTAGGCCAAACGATAGGAGAGTTCTAAGAAATTGATATAGCGCAATCGGCGAAAGGGTCTTACCAAACGAGTAGAATTTTTTCTTTTTTTTCCTATGATAGATGTAACTTCTAAACTATGCATCCTGGCGTACAAGGAGGTTGAGCAACCATTTCTTGGTGTGCCGTATCGAAATGCATTATACTATCCGTATGGAAGTGCATAGTTAAACGTATTAAATATACAGACTGGTACCACTTGGAGAACAGGTGGTTCAAAATACGTTACACTTATCGAGCCGTGGACAGTAAGTGGCAGCAATCGTCCAATTACCTACAGCACCGCGTATATAGACTAAACTAATGTTAACGCGATGCTAGTGTAATGATTCGGAAAGTGACGTCACAGGGATCTTACCTCGATTATATTACCTCAGGAATATAACGAACGAACGGAAGAGGACCACCCGGGTGAGTAAAGCGTGACCCAGGTTAATTTTGACATTGTAATTCCAGGAGCTCCTTCGTGAGTCCCAGAAACGACT
Source organism: Trachelus troglodyta (assembly GCA_030142635.1). Lineage (NCBI taxonomy): Eukaryota > Metazoa > Arthropoda > Insecta > Hymenoptera > Cephidae > Trachelus > Trachelus troglodyta. The sequence goes on along the minus strand of JARQTJ010000648.1, from coordinate 63,244 downwards.
CACGTAAACGATGTACAACGACGGACGTTGTTATAGGAACGCGTGAGAAACCAAAGGGTAGAGTCAACTGTTGTATAGAAAAAAAAAATTAAAAAAAAAGAGAGGAGTTAGCAAACACCCACTATGTATGTTTCTCTGTACTAATGATGTGTTGGAGTAAGAATCTATCATTGGATCCCCCCCTCCCCCCCCCCGTAAAATAAAAAATATTCAAGAATTTCAGATAAGAAATTCCCCAGATAAGAAATAATAATCAATAATATTCCTATTTCTTTACGTCATATGAATATATCATCAGACACATATAATCGTATCCATTAATTCCTCGTAGTTTCTCAACGCGTTCACGTTGTATCTAATTATCAATTGATACGTCACGTACAATGAGTTCACTCACGTAAAAGTACAGCTCCACGCGATTACTGTGCTTCGGCACGCAGGTAAGCGCTTCGGATCTGCAGCAGCCTGTGTCGTCGCTGCACCTGTGCAATATTGCACAATGAGGACTGTACGTGGTGGACGGATTCGGGTATACGTCCTGTACTGTAATGACCCTAGTACGTGGCCATTTACAGCTAGCCTCCTTGAAGACCTTCATGGCGTGTTGCATGGCCTGATGTATCTCGGCAGCTAAAATAAAGGTATGAAAATACATTGATAAGTGATAATATAAGATAAGGAGATAGTGGAAGAAAAAAAAAGGTCAGATTGACGAAAAAAATCGATAACGTTAAATCATTCTTGTCGCACTACGAATTTAAGTGTCGTTCAACCCCATCGGGGTTAATCGGGCCAGCCGCGATAAGAGGTCTCTCGTGTGCGACATGGATCCCATAAACAGGTCGATGGGAATACGCTGTTTTAATTGGACCTCGTTAGAGGAACGAATCGAGACGATCGAGAATACCAAAGGCGTTTACAAACGGCAACGTCAGGTCAACGACTAACTTCCATTAAAGCGTCGTTTGTCAGATTTTTTTTCTCTTTTTCCTCGCTCAGTATCCTTGGCTATCCGATGGCTTCCAGGCTGTCGCAATGACGATGACGTTGATCGGATGAAAGAGGTCCTCGTCCGTACCTTATGCTGAGGCAGGTCGGACATTGGTTTATAAAGTTCCAATGGACAGAGTTTGATTAGGTCCAATTATCGTCAATACAATTTACACGTGTTACAGGATATAATTCAATAAATCGACCCGTATCACGCTCATCGTGTTATCAACGTCCTGACATTGGACAATAACAAAAATATGTTTCCACCCTCAATCACCAACGTCGATCCTACCTATGGTAATTTTCAAACGTGGGCGAACTCTTCGTGGAACGCTATGAGATTCTATCCAAAGATTTTTTTTTTACGTTACCATAGAATCTTCTACCTTCTCCGTCTTGCAAGTTCCTGGTTAGAGAAATATTTTCATATGGGTCAAAGTTCATACCGAGCCCAGGTATGACCTACCGTTTTCCCCTTGTAATAAATCGGTCAAGCATTGAGCGTAAATTCGCAGATATACAAATCAGTGGGGCCCATAAGACACCGTAGAGGAAAGTCCGATGCTGATCGTATCGTAAAAGTTTACGGGGGCGTTTAAAGATTGCTGCAATACTGGATGCTGCGTTATTTATTTGCATATTAATAATCGAACAGGTCCAAAGTATATATATTACTCTCGCGTATATGCGTTACTGGTAAGATTATACAGTGGCTCCCTGTTAATTAAAGATCCTCCCTCTGGACCGAATGATGCTGCTGTTCCGTATTGACTAAAGTCTTGTAACAATCATTGGACGAGCGTTCGGATTCTCTTTAAAAATCGCCAATGGAAATCGATCTTAATCCCACTGGCACTTATAGAAAGTTCATAAGGTTCAGCTGCCGTGCGTGACGGTAATGAGCGCCAGGCTATCTTTTCAAAACGATCGACAAGGCTTTTCTCCGAGGATTCTCTCGACGTTCTACGCAGGGGTATAAAATCCAGCTTAAACTTTCTCGCGGCCGTGGAGAAACGATAATGCATCGATTTCAAAATGCTTTACGACGATGTGTATTGGAAATGCGAGAAATTTACGTTACGATGTCATCGGACGTGTCACGACGATATTTAATTTATGGGAAGATATCGAGGCCGATTAATAGATGCGTTTATGGTTCTCTTCTCGCGAGAAAACGATTTTCTCGCGCCTGAAAGATATCGTTATCGCGACTCGTCAAGGTTTTATCAAATAAATTTCAACCTTTAAGAATTTGACCTTTGACCTTTTTCAGGCTCGTAACTCTCGTGCATGCTTTCGGATACTACGTGCTATCCCATAGAGAGTCTTCCTGCTGACTCCTGTTAAGATTTCAGGAAACGTGTATTGGTACGACCTGTTATATAGATTTTTGAATGACCATAATTAGGTCAAAGATTGTGAATCCTTTGATTTCGTTATCGATAACAAGGTACGACAATGCTGATTAAATTATTATCAACGTCTTTACTCACTTTTGCCATTTGCATTGTACTGCTGCATATTCCTACGAGTGTCCCGCACGCTATCTGCCGTCCCAAGGAATTGCCACTTATGTTTACTGTGTTCTGACATAGGTGGATATTCGCTTTTTGCTTTATAGCCATTATACTGGGGCCCGTTGGTAGCATGGTACGCCCTTGAGCCCTGACGTTCGTAACGCTGTCTAGGAACGTTGGGTCTTGGTGTAGTGGTAGTGGTAGTGGTCGTTGTGGTGGTCGTGGTACTCGTCGTAGCCGGTGTAGTTTCATCATCATCCTCGACATTGTCATCCTCGGAATAATCCTGAAAAGAAATAGTCAACCTCAGATAAACCAAAAATACATTAATTTCGTACACACTGGTCAGCATCCACTACACATATTAATACCAATCACACCCAATGTAAAGGTTGAGAATAAATATTTCATATAGATAAGAAAAAAAATTTTTTCACAATGAATCAATTCTACTTGGCATACTTGATACCAAAAAAAAGCCCGCAAAGTACCGGGGCACTCGAGTTGCATCAAGACTGAAGTGCAGCTACATCTGCAACTGTATATTTTACGAGGCTGAAATTATAAACGTAAAAATCAGAAGCTCCGAGTGATAGAAATTTTGAATTTTTATTTCAAATAAATGCATAATATACCTCAATACTGTTTGCGAGTCCTTAAATCCGGTAGTGAGTCCGAATAAAAATTCTTTGAGTGAACAAAAAGATGTGGGAACGAGACAAAGACGAAGAATATCAAAGAAAACAAGAAGAAGAAAGGAGAGTAAGAGTAGCCTGCAGAAAGGAACGGACCGGTCTCACTGTCCTCGACCCTCTTTCGGTCGACGGGGGTCAGGTTGACCCTCGTGTGCTGTACAAGGTGCATAACCAATATAATACTTGTGGTACTATGTAAATCCAACAATAGGTACAAGCATACCATTCAATAGATAAACCGTGTACAGTTCACGGTCTTTATTTGCACTTTTGAAACACTGGAGTACTCGCCCAGTAGCAACGTACATCTGTGTCTTTGATATGCCGCTAATAGAAACAATTCCTTCTGCAGGATGCGCAACACTGGATGCCGTGCCCGAGGAACATAGACTATATAAAACAGAGAGAAGGTAGTACTCTGCGAGCACCCGAGAATCTTATCAAACTCTATTTGTGCATCAAACTATTCGAAACACGTTTCTTCCCTACGGCGCATCGTACCTTTCTCTATTCCCGACTATCCATCCTATGTCGGACGTGTAGCCATTCCTCACGATTCTCCACGTTCCTCGACCACGACTCTCATAAGTAAGTACGATTAATTGATCGGAGTTTGTATTCTTGGTGAAATCATTTGTGTATACACAGTACCCGTGTATACGCGCATCGACGTTGGCTACGCGACGGTGCTGCCACAGCGGCTGTACGGATGAATGACTTTATGAATGAATGGATGACAGGTGGAAGAATGAATAAAACCTGTACGGGATTTATTTGTACTCGCGAGACTGACCCAAGCGACCAATTACTCGTTCAGTGATGAATTCTGCATTAATTTTGAATTATTACGAGTCTTCAGTTTGACTGACGGCCGTACGAGACCGATACGTCGTTTGGCGGGAATTCGAGGTAAATTCAAAATTGTTCTATACTGTCCAAGGCACAATTTATTTATTTCTTCGGAATATTCGGCTAAAGCATAGTCAATTATGAAGTTGGCAGCTAGGAGCTAGGTGATCAAAACCAGAATAAATGACCGCCCTTCAACTTTCAATTTCCGGTACAAGCCTAATGGCGCAGTTTTACACATTCGTCCCAGTAGCTACTGGTGTGCTGGAGTTAAAGTCAAGGTTGATGTTGGGTCAGGAAAGGCCAGTTTAAAAATGGAGGCTGGCCTGCTGTGTTATACATAGCTGTATGCATGTATACCTATATATGCATCTTGATAGAGATTATAAGTCGTACCTTCTTGTACGTAAAGTTCATTTGCTTGATGATTTATTTTATTAGACGGATAGCTTTCACGGTACGCTAATTGGCGCGACTGTTTTTTTTTATTTTTTTAATAAACCAAATTTTATTCGAAATCATTATTGTATATATATGTATAATCAAATACCTCGTATGGCCAATGTTAAATTAAGTACCTCGACCCTTTACTCTCTAGGTCAGTTACGCATCCCGTGTCCGTTTGAGTTGCGCAAGACCCTTTTAAGGCCGTTCGTATCCACGACACCTCAAACATCGTTCAGGGAAAGTGTTAAGTGTCGAAGGTCTCAGCGAGAAGTCTAGCTACTCCTAACTTGAGTGCAGAAGGTAATACGAGAAATTGGTATTCCCATCCTGGTACACGCATGGCTTCGTGTGTACTCGCATTGAGGAATTCAAGCATCAATTAGCGAGTTTCATTTTCCATTGTAACATATATACCTCATTTACAAACCTATACCCACCGTTAAACGAAAACAGCCACTTTCATCTTATTAATAATTAATCTTAATTTTATTATTTCCATGTCGTATTGAAATATCTTATATGAAAAAAAATCAAATATTATCCCCAGGGCCAATTTATTATTATTAAGCAAATTTACCGAAATATTCATATTTATCGTTCATTTCGTGCTAAAGTGTCGCTCGTATGAAAACGGCCAATTTTTTATACCGTTTAAGTTATTATTATCAAATTATCGGCAATACGACGCAGGTCAATTACGAACGGACATTTGATTTCTCCTGGCACTTGCTAACTATTCCGAGTGGAATACAGTGCTGACTGGGAGCTCGGGGTTAATTGAATAAACAATGGAGAAAGGATGATAAATCTTACGAGCTTTATCAAGGAATTTCATAGACGCAAGTTATCTGTCTATACAGTGTATAAGAAGCGCCTATATCCCGATATGACGGGAAGAAGCTTTTACGCCGATAGAAAAAAAAAAGGAAGTAAGTTAAATCACAGTGGAGCAACAAAAGTATTCTTACAAATTGGTAACAACAAAAAAAATCGAGGTCGAGGAGATGCAAAAAGTTTTACCAAGGAATGAGAAAGGGGTATAAAGAAAAACTTTACGCGCCCTTAACAACGCTCGTGCCGTAATGCCGTAGGAGCATTAAGCAGCATTAGCGCTCGTCCCGGCCACCTCCTGTTATTAAAGCAGCATCTTCTCGGGATCGTGGACCACCCAAAAACAAGTTCGTACCACGAGTAACAGCAACGAGTAAAACAGTATATAACGAGTAGAACGATCCAAGATTTTGGTCCATTGAAAAAAAATCATCACAAGCAACGAATCAATTACATCTATTTTTAGAACACCCAGAGTACATCCCCGTAATATCTCGTAATTTTTTTATCAACTTCGCAACACATTTCCGATAATAATATTACGCACTGAATCATTCGAAATTCCCGAGCATTACGTAATATCTCGGTCATACCCGAAAATAAGCCGCAAACAAATGGGTTGCTCTAACTTCATCAATTTGGTTCCCTCGAAATAAAAATTTCTCGATCAGATACAACCAGCCGTATATAGGTAGACAATAGAGGTCCCCCCTCGGTCGGCAAAACGATGGAGTCTTGGATAAAAAACGTAAAGGGCCCACCCACAACGTGGATGCGTGAAAAAGCGTTCGATAACTATTGCCAACGTAAGAGATAAAATATTATTCACCTCGATAGATTCGATGCTTGTATAGGAATAAAATAAAATATCGTCTACAAATCGTAATCCGTTTACCCGTCTGGTTGACGAATGAGAAGTCGTGTGAGCTCTTCTTTAAATGACAAATTTTTCAAAGCGTCACGCGTCCGCGCATGCGCACAGAATAATCTATAAAAAAGATACAAGGAATAGACTCTGCCCCGCGACAGAAGTGCGTATACACTTGAGGACGTGTGTGATATTCATACGTAATGTGGACTCGCCATTCCGAGAAAGCGAGGCTTAACTCGATGCCAGGCTGTCTGCTACCGTCAGCCATGGGTGTTGAACGAAGCATGGTCACCATAATGACGAGCGGCACTGCCACTCGGCAATGGGTTTATCACTTCTTCTCAGAAGCCGCCATGGACAGTGCCCACGTTTCATAGTTAGTATGGAGGCCGTAGGGCCCCCTACGTGCACGTTAAGTGTATCCAGCGATTGCTGAAATATAACTGTGAGTTTCGTAGTCTGTAACGAATAAAAAAAAAAATACATATTATATGCGATAGTTCCAGTCCTCGGAGGCATCTATGAATATTTTTACGCGGACGAAAATAAAACGTCTCTTTCTTTACAGTCTTGAAATTGGCTGCGTTCCAGCGTGAAATCGTTCGGATGAAAGTAAACGGTATATATGTATATACCAATAATTCAGTCGGTATGCAATCTATATGTCGAGCAGGTGACAAAAAACGTAGGGTCGACATGATCGAGAAATGAAACGGATACGGATGCTCCCCTTGCTATTTCCGGTTCTGATATTTTATTCTCCGCGAGACAGACGAGGCGTCGGAAAAATTTCAAGCAAAGCAGAAACTCAACGAATCGTCAAGAGAAATCAATCGATTCTCACGAATTATATATTGTCGCAAAAAACAACCAGGCGAGTTTGCACGTATCTTTTTCTTTTCTTCGATTCCTCCCCCTCTTCCTTCTCTCTTTCCTTCGGCGTGACCCGCATGCAACTACCAGTCGACGTAAATTATAAACTGTCGCTAAAGAGCACACGAACCACTTCGTAAACGTCGTTCGGATGTAAACATCTCACTGTGCACGTATCCCGTCACATGTGAGAAGCTCGTAAAGTATTATTTCTCTCTCTCTCTCTCTCTCTCTCTCTCTCTCTCTCCCCCTCCCTCCCTCTCTCCTCCTTTTTCCCCCTTAAAACCACAACATGCGTATCGATGATCGTAAATATCCAAACAGGGTTGGAATTATGTAGATTTAACATAAGGGATCTTCAGGACCACCATTGTGCAACCATAAATTCCGGGTGGTCGTATATATACATATGTGTGTGTATATATATATATATATATACCGACCCTCAAAATCCCAATCGACAAATAATTCTCAAAATCAATCGAAACTTGGACGATGCATCCACCACGTGACATTCTGCGGCCTTGCCGAAACATAGTATCGACGACGTAATGCCCACATGTGGATATGCACAGGTGACTTCGCACAGGTACCATATACGATATATTTGTAATATAAAGGAGAGGGAAGAAAAAAAAGCGCAGGACAGCAATGGCCATCGTGACCAGCGCATCGTTTTACGGGGGCGTATTTCATCGGAAAGCAAAGTCAAACTCGAGCCAAGCCCATCATTCTTTCCGTCTCACGGGTGGCCCCCCCCCCCGCCCCCATAAGACCAATCGAATAATTTATGAATAACGGTCAAAGTTCACGTTTCGTCGAGACGTAGCGACGCGCGTGACATTTTTATTCTGTTGCAGGATATCAACCCAGACGACATGGCCGTCCGCTCCACCGTAGACCACGATCTACGCCAGACGAGTCGGGGTACTGCGGAAAGTGACTATAGCCGCCCGTCTAAATGACCGTCCACGTGTATAAGACTTATGGCGGGGATCCAAAATAAAACTCTACGGCATCCCCGGGTAACAGCTCGTGCAACGGGGTCATCCAGAAGCACTTTGACTAAGTGTTGACCATCATTGAAAAACACTGTTGATGCGAAGGTGAAACGGCGCTACGGTGCCCGATGACGTCATCTTCTATTCACGCCTTGGCACAGTAGGAGCAGCTACTCGAGTCTTTGGCTGACTGGCAGCCGACACTCCTTAGAAAGTCGGCAGGGTAAACAAACGTCTTTAAATTTATCGGCACGAGTCTCCTAGGAGCATCGGGATGACGGAGTCGTGACGAACCGAGAGCGAGAGGATATCGCTGCCTGAAGTCGTCTTCACGGAGAAAGGATGAGTGTGTTTCCTGGAGAGTCAAGGATGACGCGTTTGCCCGATCCTAAGAATTTTTATCGTCCGGATGTACGAAGATGTTTGCACGTGGAAAAGAAAAATGAAAAGAACATGTTACACGAGTAAAGGAAAGATATCACAATCGATCAACTCATCCACGCCGATGGTTACGTGACGAGCGGGTCCACGAAGGAAAGTCAAGCTGCGGATTCGCCGTTTTCAATAAAAGACAACGACGTTGGGAACGCGTGGCGCGTACGCGATTCTCAAGATCCACTCGAGGGCATTGGAAAGGAGTCTGTATAAAAAGATCTTGGATGAGAGAAGTTGCGCAAGGTAAGCAAACGGTGGTTAAAAGTAAAAAAAAGTATACGTTATAAAACGATAAACTAATAAAAAAATAATTAGCCTCACCCCTTATCTACTCCCCTTAACATTTCTTATGTCGCGTACACGACGAAACAATTGTATTATCGCATTCCTAACCTCGAATCTCGCGGGTGTAGAGAGCGCAAGCCGGCACGTGTCAGAAAATACTACGTGCGTATTTACGAGAATTAGATACGACCGAAGTTCTCTGAGAATCGGCCCATATATAGGGCAAAGAAGTAAGGCTTGCTTGCCGTAGTGGAATAGGAGTGAGGAAAAACTCAATATTTAATTTTCACGCGTTATACGGAGGAACGAAAAATGATCTTATGCTCGTGTATAACCATATAGTTATATGTTATGTATACATAGAGAGTATATATATATATATGTATATCAACGGCAGAAAGATACCGCAGAGAAACACGAGTGTCGGTGAAATAAAAGAAAGAAGTTGCATTAGATATGCCGCTTACGCGAGCTCGTTCTAACTGTAAGACAATGTCATAGAGTGCTGTTGCCGTAAGGACAAGACCGTTATCCGGGATAAATGTACTATGGTACTTTTAAGCGTAGTAGAAAAAGGCAGTTACACGGTGCCAGTACAGCGAAACGATACGAGTACCGTGAACGTAGCGTCATTTGAATTTCTCTGTAAGACCGGACAGACGCACTAATAAATCAATGAAAATAATTTTCACGACAGCGGTTAACCCAAGAATTTTGATATCGGGGGGAACGAACGAATGTGAAATGACTTCGTTTCTATCGACAGAACTAGGTCCATTGTGCAATGCCGCGAGGCACTGCGATAAAAGCTGGGAAAGCTATAAAATGATTCTCGTAACGTTTTCTGGTAAACATTTACATGAGAACGCGACGCTACCGACTTGACGCGCCGGTCGCTACGGTCCTGGCTGCTTTGCTATTGTGAAATCGTTCGATTGTACTTTTTGACGAATTTCAAGAAATCTAGTTAAACTTTGTTTACACGCAGTGAACTGGCAGACTGTTACACCGGTATGGCGTTACTGTTAACGGAAGAGTATAACGTATACACGTCTGTAATCTCTGGTCTCGTTCACAAAAGTCATCGCACGACACTTGAGTCGCGCGGTCGCTTCTATGCTGAGTGCAAGGAACGATGTCAATGTCGGCTATGGGTGTATCTTCAAAGGTTGAAACCTTAAGCCAGTAAATCGCTGGTATAAATAAAGCACGGCTTCTTGTTACGTCTGCGAACAAGCCCGTATGTTCGTTGCGTCAGTGTTCGGTGGCATCTATCTTTATCGCGCGTTCGGAATTCAATAGGCCGTGTGAATTCTTTCGAACAGACATAGCAGAGGGAGGTAATTCGACACCCGCGAAATGCATGACGGAAAATAAAATTAATTCGCCTAATACAATTTTTTTATAATAAAATTTCCATAAAAAATCTACATAATCCTTATCAAATTTTACCCCTCCTCCTGTCCATCGATATTTGCTTTCATCTTGCGGAACTACGTCGTGTCATCGCTGATCGATGAAAACGGAAGTAAATATCCCGTCAACCATGGAATTATTTATTATGACAATTAAACATCGTCCGTTGCACCAGCGTAGCTAATTTAAAATTGAGCTGCTGTATGTAGAGAAATTTTTTAAAATTACAGTTAAGTCATTAATTTGCACAGATTCAGTAAGAAGCAAAAATGTTTCTTCGAAATGCTATAGTAAATTAACACTGCTACACTATATACATGAAGACACATTATCTTTGGCTAGCGTAGAAGCTTCTTTCGTGCTGACTAAGAAATAACGCGTACGTACGAATCCCTGTCGAATTGTATACTCATTGTATACCTATACAGTGTGTTCGAACACTGCGAAAAAAAGTAACTGACGGCCGAGAAGGAAAAAAAGAAAGTTATAGTCACCGTCTCAAGGGGTTTAAAGAATCGCAGACACCAGACACGAGGCAGACGCGACCTCATTAGTCCATTGGCACTAATCGAAAGATGCTTCAAGTGCACCATGTGGAAATGCACGGAGAAACACATAAAAATATCTTTAAAAAAAACGCTGCAAGCAGTCCACATAAAGAGTATTCACATGCATAACCTAAAATATTCCAAATATAATATCCTCGCTCGGTATGATAATATGCAACGCATAATTATATCCTATGAAATCATCCAGGTCCATTCTGTACGCCACAGGCTGACGCATAAATTCCCAAGGCACGCATACACCATAGAATTTCATGTGTGTACGACTCACGTAGGCTCGATAGGAAGATACACTTCCGCGGCATAGTTCGCGTCGCTGCCGAAACAGCCAACTGCCTGAAGGTAGTCGGGGACTACCGAGTCGTTTCAGAAGAGCGAATCGCGCCCCGACGGAACAGTAACGACGTTTAGTAAAACTCGGAATGTCTGCGATGGCCGTGGTCATTGACCTCTCGCAATGGCATTTTCCATCAGTCGTTAAAAATCAATCAATTCCATATGGTACTTTTCAATCGATCGACAGTCATACGTAGATATACGCGCGACGATATTGTACTTGTCACTGAGAGATGCACGTGCAATGTAAATATATATATATGTATATGCTATATAGAATGTAGAAATTGTCAACGGGTCAACGATACTCACAGCGTTTCCCTTACGGCCAGTGTTGCTTTTTGTACAGGAGGCATTTATAGGTTATGATCTCCTATAGGGATATTACCTACGGATGATTCCTATGGACGCGGTCGGTAGAAGATACGTAATTAATGGGTTCACTCTGGGCATTCCCATGGACCGCATACGGTGGCTACAAATTGACCTATATAATCCAGACTTCCTACATCATTAGCTTGGAACGTAGTGCCAGCTGTGCTGTGATGTTCGGTAGGTTCAGGCTGCCATTATTCTCTAGGGACCTTTAATACACTGCGCACTGTGCTCCGTTGTGGTAATAGAGATCTCATCAAGGTCTGGACTTCGGGAGTCGAAGGGTTTTCGAAGATAGAATTATCGAGGCGAGAAGGAAGTGCCTAGATGTCATGGAGGGAGGGCTTGTATGCTTTTATCAGTAGAAATTAATGCCTGTCACGCCTACATCGATAAGTTTCCGAAGACGCTTACGAACGATTGATATTAATAAAAGTCGAAATATTTTCATTCGAGTCGCGTGCCACTGCTCGTGGCGCCATTAACTTGTCACGATGTCGAGGCGATGTGTATAATACAGAATGAATTTGAGGTTACCGCGAGTGGCGGGAAATTCAAATTTTTCAAATTCCTTATAGATTATTTCGTCTTGACCGCCACCAAAGGACATTTGTCCTAAAATGACTTTCGGATTTTCCCACGTGGCGACAATCTTGTTCCCCCCGCGTTACGTAATCCAAATAATATTTTGACTTCCGCAATGATACCCATCGGTCTGTCATAATATTGAAAACACAGACCCATTATTTTCTTTGTCACTCTTGATTCAAATCACGAACCATGCAACGTGCGTGCACGGAAGCGCAACCGTAGGATCGTTTGTTTTTAGACAGATCTGTTGATAAAATACTGCAAGAATTTCGATCTCGTGATCTTTTTCTGCGGGTAATCGTAGAAGAGGAGGATTAAAAAAAATATATGTCTACGTACCCAGTAGTATGTTTTTCGGTCCAGTTGTGGAAGAGGCTGGAATAACAAGCAGGAATCGAGACGCGTATATGTAAGCAATGGACCGGATGCGCGTTAGACTTTGCGGAAGGTTCGAAAAGGCTTTACGGAAGCCGAAAGTGAATGTAAATGCGAACGAGTGTAATCCGACGATAAAATTGTACGGATTGAAAGTCGCCCTAAGGTCGACGTCTTCTTTCTCTCAGCGTCTCCTGTTTCCCCGTCAATTGGACGTGTCCCGAGAGGAGTCACGAGCAGAGATTAATTTTAATGTCCACCGTGAATTAACATTCGTCCGTCTAATGAATATTTATGAGTTTTATATTCTCATTATGTGAGGGCGAACGCGCATATGAGCGTCGTCGAGTCTGTATGGTCGCTAACCGACGTCGCGACGCTGCAAAACGCGCACTTGGATTCAAGCAAGGGTATTCTAATCTGGTCCAGGATGGTTTAACGAGAAATACGTCTTGCGCAAAGTGCACTGCGCCTGGGTGCACAGGGTCTATTTTCAATGCGGCTGCGAACGATGCGCGCGAAATGCAGTTCGAGGAAGTCGTTGAGAACGCGTTTCGCATCCTACGAAATTCCTACGCCTCTGCGCATATATAGTTATAGCCATAACACAGAAGCCAACATAGCACACCAGATCGTGGATGCTGTATAAATCGTTATTAAATCCTAACGCCGACTTGTCGTTATCATGCAAACGCGTAGGACCGATAAATCAGTCTCACCAATGAAAACCCTAAACTCGCCTTCGCGCATCGACGTAAAACAAGCGTCTCTTCCGATGTTAATGACTGTTTTGGTAGACATAAATCTTTAAAAAAAATATATTCACGACAAAAGAAAAACACAAAAGCAATAATTAACCCAATCGCGTAATATTTAATTCCATTTACAATTCACATAGTTCATGTCAGAATTTTTATCAAACATAACCTCTTACGACAATTCGAATAACGATGTGGAGATAATACACGATAATTTTCCATTTACTCAGATACCTACTTATCAATCTATACTTTCAGTTCGATGACCAATAATTATGCAGTACCACGGCAATTAAACATTTACAGTGAATTGTAGTTCCCTACTAATTCCGATAGTCCCCGCGGTGGAGCCACGTGTCGCAACGCCAATTTCTCCCACTGCTAGACCGGTAATAAGTGTCCAGCACAAATAAATCATACTTTATTATGGCACTGCTCGAGTTCGCCGTGACACGGATAATTAGAAACTTCAGTGAAATTCGTAAGATAGAGCGACGACGTAACACCGTGATGGAATGACAAGAGAAACAAAATGGATGACAATTATATTTCAGAACAATTTTTTCCGCGAGTTCCTTATTTCTCATTCTGTCATAGGAACAAAAGAGTCTCTAGTTCCCTCAATGACCGCTACTCGCTCTAGTTCTCACAGTCTGGACAACAATAACACGTCCGATATGCATAACACGTGCGATGAGCATATGCACTGGATAACCGTTCTTAAATGTTCAAATATACATATATATACATATGCATACATGTATAAAGAAAACCACGTGACTTATATTAATGGCGCATCCTGTCCGCCGTGGTCCGACACTTCACGATTTCGTCTCTCATTCCCAGCATAAAAGAAGTCGCTGGAACCGGTAGGAATAAGCCCAAAAATAATCGCAAACGGAGTTGCGAAGTGGAATCAGACATTTTTCAGATTCTCCCGTTCGTTAACCCCACGTAATAAAAAGACAAAGCCCGAGCGTGCGCGAAGATGGCGCTGCTGTTCGAACTAAGAAGCGACATGGATGATAGACGAGGGGAAGGAAAAGCTTACGTAGACCTGAAAGAAATTGATAAAGAGCAACTACATATTCTTCTGCGTTTATTACGTTAAACGGAAAACGGGGTCACGTATCACTTCGTGTTACACACGTTTATCAAGCATGCATACACATAGCCAGGGGTGTGCCGAGGCGTACCCGTACGTCAGGACCGTATTTCTAGGGTTCCTTCGGGCAAAGCTTTGACAGACGATTAATCGATTTTTTTTTCCTCGCCCAGACTATTCCGACGACATTCACGAAGTTGTCAGTGAGTCAGGTGTTAATTAATAGTGAACGATGTTTCTCGAGAATGGAGCCCACTAAAAATTCAATGAATGAGACGTGACTGCTGCAACAGCCATTCGTGTATTACCAAACAAATTTAGGTACATAAAGTCAGAGGGCCTTTTTACGCCTACATACAGTGTACCCCACGTCCAATTTTTTATCTTTTTTCTTAATTCCGTGTCACCGTCTGACAATTTACAAGCCAACCTTTAAATTGATACAGATTAAAAGATTCACTTGACGGCTCGACGTAAACGTAAAAATTTTCTTTTCTCCCCGCTGTCGCTACTCACGTTAAAAAGCACTGTGTACTCTGTTCGTAAATGCGCTATGCGCGTTACGGCCACTGCTGTCTGGAAGAGAGAGAAAAAAAAGACTCAAGTGCCTGGACCACCCAAGATCATTTACAGTGGTTCGCACGAGGCATAAAGAGAACATTTTAATCTCCCAAAAATAACACAGTAATCTGATACCCTCGGTTCTCATATACGAGGAAAGAATTCAAATTTGAAAAATTCTTCAGACCGGCGACGTTGACTAAGAAATCAATCAAAAATTCCCATTAAGTGCAAGGAACGCGAATGCTGCTGGTCCAGTATTCAACAAGCTATGAGAATCTGAAGTAGGGTAATTAATCAGAATCTTGATGACTCTCTCCGGCTGAGACCTCAATGTCTTTAATGGGATCGAACGTGTCTTGAGTAAGAGATGATATCCTTTTTTTTAAATAATCTCATTATCAATGAAATAATCACAATCGGATTTTCTCGCATCGTAAAATAGCCGCTTAACGTTTGCGGTTAATAGTGCTGGGCATCCTGGCGCCAAGAATCCGCACTTGCAGTATTCGCCGCTTGGGGCGCTGTATGTTATAACGTTACGAACGCTTGCGCAATCGACTGTGTCTCGCAGTGACTTTATCAATGAAAACATCGGTAGGACGATCATGCGACGAAAGATTAATACGTAGATCGAGCAAGTATATAACACGGTAATTAAATAGCAATCCTGCCGATAGATGCGGATTTATTAGCATTATTGATAATATGCTAATAAATTATTCAATTATTCAGACGATCTTGTAAGTTCTCACAATTACGTATGCTTATATTGTCAATTTGCATAGTTAAACGCTTTTATTTGGTAAACAGTCTCACGCATGGCGCTTATATGACAAGAAAATAAAATTCCTTGCATATACGAACTATATGTAATTCCAGATATACACGCACCGTGTCACAGATTTCTATCGCTCTTATCATAATCCCACCACATATACATATATATATATAGCACAAGTTATGGATATTCTATTTCGGCAAAGTTTCACCAATACCCTCGTTTTTTTTTCCTTCAAATTTTCGTTTCCCCTGGAACCACTTAGTGTTCTGATACCGTTTTAAAGGGCGTTATGTAATAAGAATTCCGAAGACGCTCAGAGACGCCTGTCCTCGCGGCGTCTCTGTGAAACACCTGTGAACCTAACGAAACCCAACGTCTTCTCGCGTTAACTGGATCACAGAAGTTAACGTGCACGAGTAATTCCACAAGTAAGACTGATCGATCGTTCATTGATTTTTCTCAATGACTAAGTGCCGAATGGTTTCTTTGGAAATCTGCAATGCCAATTTTTCAAAGTCCGTCGAGTACATGCACGAATAGCATAACGCGACCGATCGGCAGTCGATATAGAAACGTCAAAAATAAATAAATTAAACAAAAGTATAAACATAAAAATTTATTATTAAAAAATAAAATAAATTATTTAATGCTGTAGCACTAAATTAAATTATTGTCGCGATAAAACAAGAAATTCTACTTCCTTATAAAAGCCGTTCGATTCTCAGTTGCGTAATAAGTCACGCATAATATAAAAGCATGCAAGTATAAGTAAGAATCGCGCGTAGAGATATTGAATTTGAAAAATAGTCAACAAGAAATCCCACCAGCAGATATATTTCGTTCGAAACAGCTTCGGGTCGGTCCTGATCCCTGGCTTGGCCAATGTAAGGAGCATTGATAGGTTTGAAAAATGTTAAGTACCAACAACGGCAAAAGGGCCTTACGCGTATGGGGCCTTGAAGCAAGCTCGTATCTCGTAAGATAGCGTGCAGTATGTAAAGTTAATAGCGAAAGTTGCCCAAAAGCCGTTTAATTTATTAGACCGTTTAGCGGAACGCATCGACAAGTTTGACGGATCGTTATTATGCTAATGAGAAGCCAGGCCCCTGTCGCTCTGGGCCCTACATATGAAAAGGGCCTTCCGGGGCCAGTTTCATTGGTAAGAACGATCTGCAGGGTGCTCTTTCGCCATTTAAAGAAACTAATTCGCTATCCGAGAAACGCGTCATACGTCACGTGCTGTTCGGCATTCCCAAGCGTGATCCTCATGGGAATTAAACGGGCTCCCAGCTTTGGGCCAGTTGCCGGGGCGCAGTTGGGACCCGCTCGTTCTCAGGCCCATCGATTCCGCGAATTCCTCCAAATCGAGCGGCACGTAATCGATTCCCAGCTTAACGTACTGGTGAAACATGGATTGGGAGTAAAGCGAGAGGGAGGGCTCATCCACTCTATAATCCGCCAAGGAAATGTGGAAGCACGAGATGGGGGCCTTACGCAGGAATCTTTGAAAATTCTTCAACCTCGAAGACCGTACTTTTTCTTTCTGCCCCGTTTTTCCTTTCGAATTTGTCCTGCACGCTATTTTGAGTTTGAAGGAAGAAAAAGGAAAAATACCCGACTCCGCATACTTAACCAGGCTTTGAGCGGTAGAGATCATGGAATAAAGAGAAAAGTGGTGAAGAAAGAAAAAAAAAGACAAAGTGCTCCATAAAAGGGACCAGCCTGCGACCTAGGCAACGAATATCCTGTACGAATTTCATGGTCCCGGTCGTAATCCCGTAAAAGATGGCCGCGACCAATTAGCAGAAAAATAAAAGTCCTACAGTGATCTCTCACTCGAGTCCCTTTCAGTTAGCCACACGATAAACAGCAAGTAGTAGACACAGTTCGAGAGGCTCGGCCGCGGGTCATCGGATAACAAGTTCGGGGAAAACCATGCGCAATATCGTTCTTAAGCAATTAAGTGGTACAATCGAGTCAATGAAGAAGAAGAAAAAAAAGATGGCGATGCGAAACGATCGCGTAGGTACACACACACACGTACTATTTCTGAACCCCGTTGGCATAGCGATTACGTTAAAGCAAACAAGCTTCGGAGCTATCTTGTTCGACGAGAAAAAGAGGGGAAATTGAAAAAAAATAAAATAAAATGAAAAACATTTCATCATTAAAAAAAAGTAAATAAAAAAATTAAGGAACGAGCAAACGAGGTTCGAATCCGATCTCGCCTCGACTTTTATAATGGCTTCATCCACGCGGTATTAAATCGCGGCGAGGTGTGCAACGTGTTATTTAACTGTACAAGCCAGGATCGTACGTGACGATATAAGTAGGCGCCACGAAATTAACCTTCCGCTTCTTTTTCGGGCGAATCCACCCGAAGCTCGAGAGAAGCGAATAATCCGCGTTGATCGCCCAAGTGTAAACAGAAATTACGTGGCGAAGCAGGTTAGATCCAATTAAGTATATCGACAAGCAACGCTACCGACATAGCTGATGTGGACGATCCGCTTCGTCTGTAAGGCCCAAAATTACACGTATACATATATATCTGTATACACGACGCAAAAGCACGAGTTCACTGGCATTCTTGTCTCTCGTACGTCTCGCGGATGATTTCACATTTTTCCGCGAATTAATAACCCCTCTGAAGTCAGCAAGTGATTCGAGGCCGTTTACGACTGGGGAGGAAGAATGACTCATGCCCAGTTTATCGACAACAGAAATAAACGTACTGACCCATTAATTGTCACCGTAAATTCTTCGTCTCTTCTATAAATATACATATATATACACATATATTCTAAAGCGAATAAATCAACGCAAAATCGATAAGAATTTGAGCTCATCAGAAAATGTGCGTGTTCCAGTATCCCAGTCGTCCGTACCGTACTGGCATGATTCAATGATTTATGTAATGATTTCGAGGATACAAATTTCAGAGGTTACAAAAAAAAAATAATATAAGATCGGGAGGTCAATGAAAATTTTGACTTTTTAATATGTCCTTAATCATTCATTCACTCTATATATATATACACACATATCAGATATTACAGATCAGCAACGGTCGCGTCATTGTCGGTGAAGCTTTTTGATGATTCCTACGGGTCGCACGGTTCGCCTCCTATCGAAATACCACTGACTTGCTTATTATTAGAACTGATGCGCGATCCGGCAGCAGCACCGGGAAATACTCGGAGCAGAATGTCATCCAGTATGGCAAAGCTCGTATGCGTAACATCAATCACGATTCGTAGAAATCGAATGTTGTTCGACGATTTCGTCAGAGTGCAGTCTGCGCTCTGACGATGATAAATAATTTTCATGTGGTACAACGAACGCGTGTAAAGTGCTTCCTACGATTCTATAAGGTATGGTGTATCGCACGTGCTCATGGTTGTACCGTGAAGGCATACAAGGGGTTGACCCGGGGTCAGGATTACGCGTCACGGGTACGTTTAACGACCCCGGACATATTTCTTCGGACACGCCATTAGTATAGGATTCAAGGGACAAGGTGCAAGTTAAGATTCTCTTGGTAATATCCTAGTGAAGAATCACGACGAACTTGGAGTAAAGACAATTTGCAATATATATATATAGGGGTGACCGGGCCTGGTAGTAACAGCGCGTCTATCTCCTAGAAGGAGAGAGATAGAATCGCGTCAAAACAAAAGACAAACGGTAGATGCCCCGCTCACCCGCGCCGCCCCTGAGTTGCACGTCCGTCGCCAGTGTCAGTGGGTATGCGCAAGTCGCTTCTCGGAATCACGAAAGTATTTATTTCTTAAATACTTTTTTCTTCACGAGTCAAGATTAACATATTTGTTTCTTTCCATAAATATAGTTTTATTAAACATTTCGTGTGTTACTCCGCACTCTTTGGACTATAGTTTTTATCTTGAATTTTTTTTCGGAAAATCTGAAAATACTTATAGTAGTCAATTTGAGGATTAGAGTAACGTACGATTGGGGCAAGTCGCCACGCGGTTGTAACGGGTGGTACAAGTTACCAGGATTGTTTTGTCTTTTGATATTTTATCGTTCAAGCCTACCGTGCTTGCATTGGTTAAAAATAACAAATGAGATAAGAAAGAATCAACGGTCGGATAAGCAATTTGGCCGTTAAAGAAAATGCTAAAATTGTCAATGAGCAGGAAAAAGTTCATAAGAAGCTTCATTAAAAACGTGACATATACATATGTGGTATAAGTGTATATAGTATGTATATAACGTTTCCCGTTAGAATCTCCATTGATTTTCAATCAGTGTCAAATTCGAGCGAAAGGCAGATCGATCGATGCGCTCCGAGCGCTTCGCCATTGCTCAATGTAAAAATATTTGAAACGGCGACAACAGACATCGCACAGCTGAATGCTACGTGAGATAAATATCTCGAGCTACTGACCTCCTAGCTCCCCATACAGTATCTAAGTAATACGCATCAGCAAAAGTATTTAATTGTCCAGCGATTGATCCAGATTGATTGAAGAGAGCCGCGGTAGCCAAGTAGCACGCGACAGGTTATACAGAAGTTTTATCACGGAGATCGAATCGAAATCATCTGACAACGTATTCCTTTTGGCACCTACTGTACCGTTACAAGGGTTCGACGGTGTCGGATTAATTAGCCATAGCCCACTGGTATTATCCGTATGAATTTTCGGGTACCGGAATCATCCATTCCAAACATCTTTCATTCATTCTAATCTTGGAACGCGTAAGAGAACAGAGCTCAAAGAGTCGAGACGTTAAACCTACGTTCCCCCATAAACCCCCATAGGCGCTACAGTAATGCAAGGCGTATCTCTTGTAGCTCAAACAACGTTGCTCAACCTTATATATCAAACACGATAACGTACGTTCTCATAGCCGGTATATATATTCGTAGGTATGCTGACGATATAAGTGCGGATCCTCATGCGAGCTTCATACATGTACTTACGTGTAGGGAAAGCGTATGAAGTTTCCAGGGACGACGAGAAGCGTTGGATTTATCTCATTATGGTTGAAAGGTAATTAAATTATGTACTCATTAATTCCAGACAATCGGTGTGTTGTGTGTGGTATACATGCACAGTGAAATTCGATCGATAACTCTGAAGTTGGCTGTGGGTCTCGATGCTGGGATGTAGTCACGTGAGGATGCGTCACAGTCTCGTAAATTAACGAACGAGAGAAAGAAGAAAATTGGGGGGAATAAAAGAATCGAGAAGAAATAATTGAAGTGGCTGGATTGGTTGTATACGTTGCCAGACGGATATTTACAATCGAATTAAAGAAAGGAAACCCGCGCGGAATTGCTCAATTACCGAAGACGCTCGGAATCCTTGTGCAAGAATGTCCGAGTGCGCACGCGCAACCGAGGTGAATCGTCGAGCGATTGTCGCTCGTTTGAGTTTAGTAAATTGAAGCAAAAAATGTTTGCGGGCGAAATTGCGCAGCGCGACAGCGGCAGCTGCTTGTACTTTTGTCGTCTGCTACCGCGGCGTTCGATGCTTTCTGGCCATTAACATTGACTGGCTACTGTTATAAGTGTCGTTACATATAAAATAGCCTTGAAGTAAGCTGCGCGTCTCTCTCACAACTCTGGTTTATTCAAACGAGAACCTACAGTGTCATTGACTTTGATCGTGCCTTTGCATTCTCTAAATAATTCGTATAAACTCATCGGGCTAACATGCGACTTCACTCCAATTTCTTTTCTTCTTTCTTCTAGACAGCGACAGTGATTTGAACAACAAACAAAGCGTCAGAGTCCTTTTGTAACGATCGTATTTATTGGGTCCGTGAAAAACTTAACGATGAAAGCGAAAGTATTTTTATTTTTTCTTTCATCTTTTTTCTCATTCTCTTCTTTCGCCTCTTCGTTTTATCTACCTTGCGATCGTGGAATGAGACTCGATCATCTGCACGTCGACTTAATTAATCTACCAGCAATATCGAACGCTTGGCCAGACGTTCTCAGAACCGCAAGATCCTTAAGAGAACCACTAGCACTAGAGTTCAACGTGTCTGGATGAGGATTTCTACCTATGCAATTGTTAACCATGTATATCATTTAATAGAAATAGTTATTTATTTTACACCTTGTATATATTACTATTCGAGTGAAGCTCATATGAGAATATTCGTGAATATAAACTCTACCACAATCTAGATTGTCAAGGTCGATCGGAACAGGCTCGACCTTATAAACGTGGAATTTGCAAAGTAGCCTGTTGCATAAATCAAAGGAAGCGACGTGTG
Organism: Trachelus troglodyta; assembly: GCA_030142635.1. NCBI lineage: Eukaryota > Metazoa > Arthropoda > Insecta > Hymenoptera > Cephidae > Trachelus > Trachelus troglodyta. Next base: position 41,328 of record JARQTJ010000648.1, on the reverse strand, counting down.
AAACAACCTTAACCGTCCAATGGAATTTTTCAATAGGTTTTATATACACGGTGGATTAGATTTATTTGAATAATATAAATAAATAAAAAAATCACTTACCACGTTCGTATCTGCCTGCATACCGATATTCTCCTCGACACCGGCTTTCATGAGATCCTCTTCCTTCTCGTTGTCGGCGCCATTCTCGTAGTCCTCGTATTCCTGCTCGAGACTCTTCGTCTTTGCCTGACTTTCCTCCATCTTGGATATACCCTTCTTCTTGAGGTAGGTCTTTTCGCTGTCCACTGCACTGATCACGTTAGTGGCTTTATGGTCGATCACTACACTTGGCGAGTTGGTCTCATTTTCAGAAGCGTCCTTTTCCACCGACGACGCCGACGTCGTCAGGTACGGACTCCTGGTGGTGGTCGATGACTCCTCGCTACTCTTCATGGTGGTCGTTGACTGGTACTTAAGATTCCCATAGGCGTCACGTTTCAGGTACTTTTCTATCTCGATGTTCCTGTACTCCCTCTTCATCGTGGGTTCCGGCGTAGTGGGGTCATCCGAGGTCAATCTTTTGATGATATCGTCAAAAGTCCGAAGAGGCGCTTTGGCCTCTAATTTAGATGAATCATTATCAAAATCGTCATCCTCCTCGCCCTCAGCCTCCTTCCAAATACTGTCTTCTTCCTCGAGAGCTTCATCGGAATCCTGATCTTCCGAATCGTTATCATTGTAATCATGATAATTCCAAATGTCAGTATCACTCGTGACCTTCGAATCATTTGAATTCACACTGAGTCTCCGATCGCCCAATTCTCTACCCTTCTTCTCGTCATCATCCGGAACACGCGTCCTCTTGCTGCCTCGATGACTCCCGGTAGATTTGCGACGACCATTAGAATCGTCCGCCTCGTCATCATCCGAATTGATCCTGTGATTCCAATCTTTTCGACGTCCCTTAGGATCATTAGAATCATAACCGAACTTATGTTTCCGAAAGTTCCTGTCGTAAGACCTCCTTCCGGTATAATAATCATCCTGGGACCCATCCACGTCAGTATCGTATTCCTCGTCATCGTATCGAGATCTATCATAGCCATCAAAATCGTCATCGTACTCATCATGATTCCTGTAACCATGATAATGCTTCCTATCACGACCAGGACGATTTCGATGATTCCTACGCGACGTCAAGTAAGAATTCCTATATCTCTTGTCCTCCTGGTACCATCGATTTCGATGATGATGATTCCTGGGCGAATACCTAGCTTCGAATCGATTATAATAATCCTTCTGTCTTCCCCTATAGTTCCTCTCATAGGTATTCCTATAATGATCTACCTCATAAGAATCATCATCCTTATCAGCGGTGTACCCCGAATCATCATATTCAAGGTCGTCCCATCGTCTTTCAGCAATTTCATGATTCTTATGCGAGTCGTGCCGACGTCTGTGATGTCTCAAACCTGTGTTATCGCGATGATATTTAGCCTCAAGATCCACAGCTAGGATCCCGATCACGGTAGCCAGTAGAAGCATCATCTTCACGTTCATTGTTATACACAATAGTCTGTCACTGTTTCTCATAAGCATTTTACCCCGTTACATCATCGCCATGCATTACTTCCTTTTCACTTTTTTCTTTCACTTACCGTATCCTCGATTTAACGTATCTCTGTCTTTCCGTCTCTCTTCCTTTTACTCACCCACCCTTTAAAATCACTCAAATCTCACTCTGTCTTACACCATGTGCTACTCCTCCTATCTCTACCGTATAGGTAACAAGTACACTCAAGAGAACATGTCTACGATAGCCCGTGTATTACCACTGCCTCTTCTCTCGTGCAGAGATGACACCGCTTTCGCTCATCTATTATTAATGACGGTACCATTTAACATACGATACTATTCACGCTTTATATAATGACAATCTAACCTCCAATGATACAACGCGCGCTATGGAATCCACCTATTTAATCCCTTTGGCGCGTACAAGACCGAAAATAAAAAAGGTATAAAAAAACGAATGACACAGACCAAATCCTCTTTGTATCAATATCGTTTGGATACTTGACTGCGTGTCAAAAGTTCCTCCAAAAATTTCTTACTTGACTATACCCTTCGGAGCATTGTTACGCAATTTTTATTATATCCGTGACCTTCGTCCCTCTCGGGACTGTTGTGACTGTTATAGAATTTTGAAAATGGACGCGTGTCTCGAATGCCGGTTATTTCGCACGACCTGGCTACCTTGATGCTTTCCACTATCGTATCGCGTACCGAATGTCGCGGCCGACTGAGCCTATGTCGACTGTTCACTGTGCCGAGTCGAGACTGCCGACGCATGCGTTCTACCACCTCCCTACCCCAAGTGGCCGCAGACTTGTAAACCGAATGCACAGGACTTACCAGAAGTGGATTTGTGAAATTATTAAAAAAAATTTTGCATTGATTCACTTACTCGTTACGAAAATGAATAACTGGTGGAATTGAATTTAAATGAGGTATTAATTTTTTAACAGCTGTTAAGTTATTAGGCAAACATGTATATACTGCAATTTACATGCGAACGACGTTACTCGCGATATCTGCTGAAATTCTTAATTTTTTTTTAGCAAGACTCTTTCTCTTCATTCAAAAATTCACAGCCATTCACTTTCGCGTTTGCCATTCACGAATTCGCCGGGCCTATGACTACCACCAACAGTGAAATTTGCCCCGGGGAAGATAGGATCGCCGGCAGGACTGGTTTCTGTTGCTGGCAACTTGTTTTTTTTGTGATGCTGATGTCTCTTCTTATTTATTTTCATCCATTCTCTCTCTCTCACCTTCTTTTCTTTCTCACTCTGGATTATGATGACAGTTGAAGCGAAAGTGATAAACACTGCTTTCAAATTCATATGTATACATGTCTCCTGAGTTTATTTACCGTACCTTACGTGTCTCTAGGATTTTACTGATCTTGACGCAGCTGCCGTAACGAATCATCTGCTTTTTTCGGATCAAGATAGGTACAATTGAGCGGAACCGAGATTCGAATTACTAGTCATGTTTTCTCGGTGGGATCGAATTTCGAATATTTTTTTAAATAGGAGATTCGTCCATGACACTTTAGAAGACAGTTTCCAGGACTTTTTTTTATGGGTATTGACAGTTTCTAGGACAACTGGCATTTTCCAGGGTGGTCCTGCAAAAATCCTATATGTAACGTATACTTCCAAGGCCGTTTGGCGGCACTCACACCGAACTTATAAAAAAATTTGTGATGCTGGACACTCGAAATTATGATGAGCTATGAAGTAGTTCGTTAGGCTAGATTAGGTTAGAATTCCAATGTCACATGTTCCAAGATTAACTTTTTTTTTTAATAAATACATCGGCTTGCCGTTGTGAGTGCCGCATGTCCTCAAAACTGCCTCTGGACCACTTTATGTATATATATATATATGTACACACAATATAGTTAAATTAAATCGCAAGCTATGATTGACTATAGAAATCGTCGCGCTATCTGTCACGAAGGAACAAAAGTACCTCGAGGATCATAAACAATCTAAGAAAATGTTGAGTGAATCATTTACGCTTATCAAATCTCATGACTGCTCGCAGAAGAGGCGCTTATAATTAGAAGCAGGTAACGGAATGACGTGCCTAAGGTGCGAGAGGACCAGATAAATAATGATATTCGAATATATTAGTCTCGTTAGAGAAACTCTACAACACGGGTGGGCTATTCCCGTACGTCACGTCAAAACGATAGCAGCTTAGGCAATAAATCGCAGATATAGAAATACTAACGATATAAGAAGAGAAATGCGGTGGAATGTTATTTTTAAGAGGATTAACAACACTGGTGTTAATGAAAAATTAATGTACGTTTTTTGGACAAAAAATTAGTCGCGACACCATAGTCTGTATATTAAAAAAAAAAATTTCCCATCATTTATTATCCAATGTATATCCATATATAGGCAGCTTCTAGAGCTGCCCACATTCTGGGACCTTTCTACCTATTCCAGTTACTCAATAATTTTCGACTGTCATCCCACCACAACGTCTTTATGATAAACGCCATTTTAAAGAGCTCTTCGCAATTACTTGAAAAGCGCCCGTTTACGTTTCTCCATTGAATCAGGAACCCTTTCACCACAGCTTATGGGTCCAATGTTGAATACTCGAGTACAAAGCAAACGGTACAGTCCTCGAATATTGTTAACGGCTCTTCGGTAGATTTGGCGTCTGCTTACAGTGTCAAAGGTCAGTACTGGTTGACCGAGATGCGAGTATTATTACTTATTAGTTTCATGGGGTTATCGTACCAGATTAAACTTATAGGTCACTTTGCAGTTATTATTATCATATTCACGCAATGGTGATTGTAGAGTTTATATTTTTATTATAAACTTTCGTTAATTTCCTTATTTGTATACATAGTCGGGGTCGCGACATCGATTACACTTTGAAGGGCCATACTCTTATTACGAACCGATACGTATGTAAGTCCCCTCGGAGTATATATAATAATAATAAACGCAACTAAACAAAGTTCTACCGAGACGGCATGAATGACAAGGGAATTAAAATAACCTCAAAATTCTTTCATTCTCTGAACTGTTTCTCATGCATATTTAAATACTCATAACCGTAAGCGGTTTCCTTATTAAAAATAGCTAGTCGATTAGCAACAGCAAGAAGTACAGTGGGAACAGCGCAAACCTGCCATCGGAACACCTGCTGAGTGCTGACATAAAAAATGACACGAGTCTTATTGTGCGCGATAGGTGAAATAGCCTCAGGATATTAAAATGCCGTTTACTCATTTAAATGACCTTTGACATCACAGATTCAACTACGACACCTCCCACGGATTTGAAGAGCTTCTTTTACTTGGACTTCTACTTCTTATTGAACTTCCGTTTGTTTAGTATTATTATCAATGTTATAATATATATACATACATATATGCAGAATCAAGACAAAAGTCTTTCATGGAAAGGTTGAGTAAGAATGCATGTGCGGAAAACAAGTGTGCATGCTTGAGGCCGTAAATCTAAGGATTAGAATATATACAAAAGTCGAACGAGAACTTGACTTTCGCGACGGCTCAGGTTGCCCGGAGTCAGTAAAGTCCCAAGAAAAAGGAAAGAATGCAAGTATGAGTGAATGTAAAACAGATGTGAGTGATTTTGGGTACGACTTTGTATCAGAAGATAGGCGAGAGTTAGTTTGACTGTCGAACATTGCGGACGTGTCCGTAACCCATAGTTTTACTATTATATCCCTTTCTAATAAAAAATCTTAACTCTCATTTAAATCGTTCATCACCATTTCCATCGCATCCATTAACATTCGTAGAATAACATAATCCTTCTTCTACAAACATATGTGTTGCATGGATTTCTCTCATTGTTTTTATAGGTCACTTTCATCCTCACTATTTCCTCCCAGATAATTATTATTGAAATTAATTACTTTGGGACACAATTGCCCAATCTTATATTTTATATCGATGCTTCACGCTCCTTCGCTTGGACAGGTGATTAAAAGGTAAACGGCGTGGGCAACGACGGCTAATACGTGACTTCCGGTCTGACGACGGAATCATAAATTTTTTGCGATGCAGACACCGGAAGCTTGTAAAATAATGTTTCAAAGATTTTATTCATTTATTAATCAACCGTGCCATCTGTGTAACGCTATTGGAACTTTATCTTTTGGTTAATGACTAATTAGTCAAGTTCACGTGGACGTTCCACGTCACTGCTACTCGTAAAATGTAAATCTTTTCAAAGGTCCGCTCTCGTAACTCAAAAATGAATACGTAAAAATTGGTCGTGAAAATTAAATAATTTTCAAAATATCGTAACCAATGTGAAATTTAAAATGGGTCTGCTCACAACCCAATACCAACTTACGTAGGCATCTGGGGACAGGTGCGTGGGATAATGAATGGTTAATGAGATAATAATTCCAGAGTTCCTCTCTGTGGTAATAAAAAAAAAGATTATAAAAACCGGAAGTTAATCTCAAAAGAAGCTCACGCAGTAAAGGACAAATATTTTATTCGTTTCTAATGACGAAACCATTGCTGTCGTGAAATTAGGATAATCGTGCGGGAAAAGCAAACACGTGACATCCTGGGGTCGCCGGTAGACGTTCAACAAATGAAAACAAAACTACCCCTATATCGTCCCCTGAAAAGTCAACAGAGCTAAGAACAAAAACGGGAGTTGTATCGCGTGGGATAGGTCAGTAACGTTGGAAAAAAATTGTTATCCCTGACAGGATGTTAGTCTTGGGATCATGGTCTCATCCAGACTTGTATATTAATTTTTATTGCTAGGGTTCAACCAGCGAGAAGAGGAAGAGGGGGCCTGACACGGAAGCTACTGTAATATTACGTGTATCTACAGTGATAATTATAATAATATCAGAGAGAATAACTTTATTTTAATTTATCATAATTCGGTGTTATTTTTTTATGATTAAAATAAATATAGCTCAACTTATTATAAGGAACGTATAAATAAGAATTCCTAGGTATGTCTGCTCCCTTGATAAGATTTCCAGGCATTGTACCTGAATTTCGACACGTGGTGAAATTCCAGGTGTACGTATTACCATGTCGCCCACGCACAAATTTGTCATGCACGGACATACCACCATGACTTATTTCGATGGCGTTTCTATATAACGTATCGTAACTCACTTTAATCTACGCATCTATACAATTTGTTATCGATTTAGGTTATTCTAGCAAAATAATTTAAATAAAATTAACGACAATTTCTACAGCTTGATGTTACTGGAGTTTTAATGACTGCCGCTCTGAGCAAAAGTGACGTAGGTAATATGATCTTATTTATACGTTACCAGGGATCGCAACCGTAACCGAAACCGGAATCGAAAACCGATAAAAACCGAAAAAATTAGGAACCGAAACCATAACTTTTAATCAAAATTTCGAAATTGTTATATCCCACACCGTAATCAGTATTCGAAATAATTGAAATGAAAAACCGAAACCAAAACTGTTAACCGAAATGTAATGTTTCGAGAAAAAAAAATAATATAAAAAATGTCCATATTCAATATATTTTTAGTCAAATGTTCAGTAAGATTGGTTTCTTACGGAAAATAGTAAACGGTTCTCCCCGCTTGAAAAGTAGGTAAGTCACCAAAGGCTCGAATATGAGCTTCATCTTCGTGAAAAAAAAAACAAAAAATAAAAAGTATTAACCAATCATTGCGATTGCTTTCCTTTAACATCAGGGGATCCATTGCGTATCTTTCAATACAGTGAAAATACAAAAAATGAGTACGTCTCAGCCAATCGCGTGTTGGGATCAAAAGAAGACAACCACAATGATTGGCTAACAGCTATTCACTTTTCGTATTTTCACCATAGTGAAAGATATGCAATCGAGCAGATCCATCAAGGGTCTTGCTTGACC
>JARQTJ010000648.1:0-26120 GCA_030142635.1 Trachelus troglodyta | reverse complement strand
GACCATTAAATCGTAATCAACTACGGGAAGCAGTAGTAATGTAAAAGAGCAGCGAAAACGTTATAGGAAATTTTGAATACACAATTAATGATGGACCAGTGCTAGATCATATAATTGGCAAACATGTAGTAACTTAAGTACTTGGCCTCGATAATATGATTTCAATACTTTTTGTTAGAGGAATTCACAGCACACCTGTACTTGGCGTAGTTTTTTACACGTAAGTGTTTTTTGGGGGATATCGTAATACCAGAGATGAGTAAGGAGATGCACAACGCTCTGGTTTTAGGCGATAATAAAATCATGGCGCTATATCGTAGCGGCGAGTCTGGAAGTAGATTTCGTGATCATCGCCTCCGTCGGTAATGCATATCCCGTCGTAGCCGAGCTGAACGTGATCACGAATGTGTAGCCTGGCCGGCAGAGGTTCTCCGCAACTTAACGCTGGTTCCCAGAGCAACACTTAGAACGAAGTTACTCATCAGATATTGCCTAAATATTTTGTTTGGTAATCTTAAATTCAAGTGCACAGCTTAAGCTCGATAAAATTTATTAAGACAAAAGCCAGCACCTCATGCCTGCCTGCGTTAAGGAGTGCAGCGATGCGGTGCTAGCTTCCAGCATTATTTAACGAAAATTCCAAGCGGAACTATAGTCCCAACATTGAGTACTAGAGAGAACTATCCCGGAACTGTTTGGAACACAATCTAAAAACAACACTGAAAGCCAGCTTCTTATGCACACCTGCACTGAAGCGTATGGTGCGATTAGTATCCTTAATAGGTATTTTACCGATGTTACGTAGCAGAACTATTGCTAAAACCTATCAGGAACTATGGAACTCCTCGAGAACTATTGAAAAAGCTTATTTTTGAATCATGTTTACGAGATTTTAAAAAAGTGCGGTGTCGGAGCTGACACCCGTGTAGTACCTCAACTTTTGAACGATGTTTCATCAATAAGCTTTTTCAATAGCTCAGAAGCTACGCTCTCTTTTTGAGTTTTTCAAAAAAGTATCGTTTGCACACCTTTCCAATGAATCCCTTTCGAAAGAGTATATTTTACGTATATATTATTTTACGCGTATATGGAAAAAAGAGACACGACGATTGTTAGCAGCACTTCCAGAAAGTTGCGAAACAAATCCTAAAACTATAGCGGTGAGCCAGAGATAAGTATGGAGATTTCAACTAGTACCACTTAACATTACGTTCTCAAGCATCTTCAAATAACAAGTAAAATTTGATCTTCTCTTGGCCGGATTGCAAAAATTTACAATACGGTTCATTTTCGAAAACACCTATGACAGGAGCGTCAACGATGAGCTGAAAAAATAGTTTCTCCGTTTTTGAATGCTAGATACTTATTCGGATACATAAAGATAAAAATATTCGTACAAAGGCCTGGTAGTGACAATTGATTTCCTGGCACTTAGCCCTCTATGAGGGAATAAAGCCAAAAAGGAATAAGAAGAAAAAGGTAGAGAGAAGAATAAAAAATGAGTTGCACAGAAATATTGAAAATTCGTAAAATTGAATAAAGTTTCCAAATACTATTATTGGATCTTGATTTAATTTCAAAATTTATTCAAAATATGAAATTGAGGCTAAATTAAAATCTTGCAGAATATACAGAGTTGATAAAAATTGAATTGAAACTGTAGAATATCGAAAATAATATACGTTCACATTTAAATATTAATAAGTTAGGTGTTTGCAACATTAAAATAATTAATTAAATCAATAAAGTAAAATATTAATACTTAGAAATCGGAAATTCTGGCCAAGCATATTTAGAACTACTGGAAGTTGCCCAAAACTGTGTGCGCGCAAATTCGTCGCGCAGGACTCGATGAATGGGAGCAGTCGGAGAGTGGGGGGAGCGCTCGAGGTAGTGCCCGGATTCCGAACGCTCATTCTTCCTCGAGCCGGTCGCCTATACTGGTCTTTTGAAAACGCCCCCCCATATCCATTTCCAACCTTCTTCTGCTTCTATATTTATTTCTTCTTTAATTCCTTATTTCTTTATCTTTCATTCTTCACTTTCTTATGTATATCTTTCCTCATTTCTTCTCCACTTTTATAACGCTATTCCTTACTTTTCTACTTCTTCACTTCGTTATTTCTATTTTTATTTATTTCTTCTTCTTTCTTCTCGTTTCGCTCTGTTCCCTCTCACTTTCCATTGTGTTTGTCTTACTTTTCTTATTTCCTTGGTCGGGTCGAGCATATTCATTAGAGTAGTCACCCTGTTAGAGAAGCTACACGTATAGACCATGGTGTCGGGGGTTGCCCTTCCGCCTCATCCGCTGAGCTTGCTCAGTGGGTCGGGCCCAAGTAGTGGCCGCAACAGGACCTTATGGGTCTCCCGACGGGAGCCTTGAGCCCCCTTAGGGCGTCTACGGCCATGGTCTATCGTATAGTGAATCTAACCAGGTGTCTAGCTCCCGCGTATTTAATATAATTTGTTCGCTTTGCTAAATACGCTCCAACATGTCGTTGACCTTTGAGCACTCGTGTGGGTAGAGACGATCCTATGTGTCGGTGGGGAGGTCGGTGTGATAGTCCGTTGACTCTGGGTAAAGTCCTACTTGTGCTTGTGCTTAGGGGTCGGCTTCACTTGGGGTAGGTGCGGGTGCTATTGAGCACCTGCTAGTCTAAATTCATCCTCTGTCGGAGACATTTTGCGCGGGGATCAATGGCTGACGGGGTCCGCCGCCAGCGGCGGACACGGTCCCTTACTCACTGAGCTTGCTCGGAGGGAAGGGACGGAGGTTGTAGCGTCGAATATCGTCCCTCGGGACGTCCTGGTGGTGCTCGCAAGGGCGCCATCGGGTGGTACGACCGTGGTCTTTCATTGCTGTGAATCTTCACCAGGGGTAGACCTTTCGCGAGTAACTTACCTTACCTTTTGCGTTTTCCTTGACGCTCGATCCGACTTTCCTCCTTTCTTGAGATTTTTCCCCCCCAAGTCCTGTGCGCAGCAGCCACAGGACCTGAGGGTTTTTCCTCAATCAAAAAAAAAACCCTATCCCCTGTTGGGCCTCTGAGGAGTCGTAGCTCCCATGTGGAGAGGTATGACCTCACGGAAATGAGCGAGCATTTTTGACAGTGTTCACTTTTATCGCTGCTCCAGAATAATCTGGTCCTCGTGCGTACGTTTTACGCAACTTCTTCTATCGTTACTCCCTCAATCCTCTTCTCTCTTCTTCACGCTTTCTTTTTAACAATCTTCCTCTTTTTCCTTTAATTAGCATCTTCCCTGTGTGCCACCAAAGGTTTCTACTCTATTTTCCGAGCCTGTTATTCCTTCCTGTGTCTCCCTCGCTCTCCTCATAATATTTCCTTAAAAACTAAGTTTTTAAAATGTTCTTTGGAATACAAAAAGTCCAAAGTGTTAGCGTTTATAGCATACAACATGTACATTATATTGCAGTGATATATGTATTTAATATATCTCTAATAGTATTCTTACTGCTAAATCTTTCACAGGCCATATATGTACATTGTATGTACTTCATATACTGCTTCATTGTTGTATTTGTCGAATAAATTACCTTGAAACATTTATGCTTTGATGTCCTATTCTTTTTAGTCTCTCTCTTACTCTCCTCCGTCTTAACTGTATCCTCCTCCTCCCTTATGTTTCAACATCCTTTCCAGCTATGCTCTGTTTTCCCTGCTATTATTTCCACCGTCTTCCCTTATTTCATCAATCATTCATTTAGCATTTATTTCTTGACTTCATATTCACTACACATCCTGCTTATTATATGATCTAGCACTAGCCCATAATTTTCACCACACTTTCATTAATTATGATTTAATGATCATTTAACAATTTATAAAACGTTAAGTGGTTCCTTATCAATTACTACTGAGTGGGTCCGTGCATTACTTAATATAAGTTTTCGTTCATTATGTCAGTCTTCAAACTCAAAACCAACGTCAACATTCTCTATAGAGCATATTAGCAATAACTCGTTATAAATAACCACGGTAAAAGCCTAATGGCAAACATATAATCTTAGAATACTATTACTAGATTCACAGTAAGTACTTTGAAAATCCTAGCGTAACCCAACGAAGTAGTAGACGGAACTAACAATGGATCTCTCTTTGGCTTATTACCCATATAGACGTGGTGACCATAAATAAGCATCTCGTGAAACACGTTTCTCCAATCGGCACGGTAGCGTAATACATGGTTTTGGGCTTTAGAGATAAATTATGTAAGAAATTCTGGAACGATTGGCAGCAGCCTCGGTCTGTGTGAATTTTAATAATTCCTGAAAATTATTTAAAGTAACGTGCACAAAATATCGATCGGACAATTTATGTATTATGATACGAGATCATAGAATCCGACCTGCCTGCATGCGAAAGTCATTGAAGGAAATTATCATAGTAAATCGAATTCTCCATTTGGTAATCATAAAAAGATGTCTGTTAACATTAAAAATCACTTTTATTTCACTATCGAACACTGGTCGGAATGGTAAATGACTTCTTTATAATATCTCTTTATTTCTTGCCGAGCAGGTCTGTTACACGAAACATTAAAAATTATTAAAATAATGCTATAGTCTAGGTTTACATTGATCTTAAAACAGATTGCACAGATGACAATGGATATAGTAATAAGGATGATGATAAAAATAATAATAATAATAATAATAATAATAATCATAGCATGAATCACTTGTACTATTTAAAGATGAATTATACTATACTTGAAAAAAATAAAATGTATATAAAAAACACGATATTCTAGTTGCCAACAGTAAAGGTAGTGCGAAAGAGAATTGGAGAGAAAAAAATTTTGAGAATACTCGTATCTTTTTTGCTTTCAAAGAAGGTTCAAGCTGTCGTTAATATTAACGTGTTGTGTAATAAGAGGGCTATTTTAAATCTCGCGCGTGTAAAAACTCATCGAGTCCGAAAAACATACTTCGCGAGTGAACAAGAATTAAAATCTTCGGTTCATACTTTATAAAGTTCTCTTTAGAGCACCATCGCAATAGTCAAATTTAATACGAGTGCTATAATTGTCATAACGCCTAGTCTGAGATTCATTGCGCCTGATATGTCAATTTTCTCTAAGATATCTTTGGGAACGTCAATGTAGACTTTTTCGACACCTATAGTTTTTATCAACGTCGAGAGTTTATCGAAATCAATGTAGTCTTCGTTGACTGTCCAGATAGTCAATGTAGAGTTATTGGCCGAGGTTCTATTCAATAGATCCTGCATTACCGATATATTATTTGCGACTATACCAGCGCGCACTGGGTATGTTATCGTCTGAGTAATATTATTGGACGAGGTAGCGTTGATCATTTTTTCAATCATTTCGGAAGTATAGGTACCTTCCTTAATATTATCAGTAGACCCGTATCTGCAAAGTTAACACAAAAACATGAAAACAAGTGAATTTATCGAAGGAAGAGTAGTTTAAAAAAAAACCTACCTCGTGGTCCATCCAATGGACAGTGTACTCTCAGGGAAAACATCACGAGCTCCTTTTAAGAACTGATCAGCCTGTACTGGAGTTCCTGTAGCATTAACTGGCCCAGGAAGAATGTCAGCATTGAGCCATACCGGAAATGTCATCTGTATGATCAGTAGATATATGAATTATTATTTATCCAATCATGATATGCAGTATCAACAAGTTCATGCGCATCAGTTGAATTTGACTTTCGCTAGTAAGAACCGTTAAAGGTTATGGCGGTTAGAAATTGTTTAGTCTGTTGAGCGTTTAATAGTGACAATTAATTGACAGTTGTCAGATCCAACTAGACGCGTTAGAATGTTGTTTATCCTACGTATAACCTACATTGTTGTGAAACTTCTTCAAGATACGGCAACTCTCATTGAAAACTTCTATGGTTTTAAAGTCAAGCTTAACACCCTTCTTGCCGTTAGCCGATACATTATGGAGAAATTCCTCCAAGGATAAGTCACTCTTAATGGTAGGTGGATGTCCCATTATAGGTATTTTCTCGGTGCTGTTGCTGGTACTGAGAGTACCGAGGACGATGTCAGCCTCGAGCATCATGATGTCGTCTTTAAAAGTAAAGATTGAGGTATGTACATAGTCCAAGGTATATCGATCGGGAAGCCTAAAGGGGTAGAAGCTAGTGAACGTGCCAGTGCAATTTTCTTTATTAAAGACATCTATGGTAAAATCTATACTGTGATACGAAGTTTTTAATTATTTTCAGGTAACAGTGTACACGAATTGAAAAGAAGATCGTAGTCAAGTAGAAGAACGTCAGGAACTTCACATTTAAACGGACATTCGGTTTCGACGTCCAAGCAGAATCGATGGATATTTTTATTCACAAAAATAGAAGCAAAAGAGAGTTTTCAGTATGGGCTGTTTCGATACTGCTTATGATTATATTGCATAAGTCTGTTTAACCATTCGGGGTCCTTGATATAATCCCAAGTTACGATTCAAAGGCCTAATTACTAATCAGGTATAAATTTCCCTTTGAGAATGTGGAAAGCAATGAAGTAGATTACAATTATATATATAACATAGATCATTAATTAGCATAGTAATTACCATTGGCAAGAGCTTCCGTAAGTAAACTTTGATTATTGACAGCATGACTCCAAGTGACTTTCGCGAGGTTATTTTCAATCTCTGGGAAAAAGATAGTCACAGGTGGCGATACGGTGGCCATGGCGATATCTAGAAAAACACAAAGAGAAACGATTGAAGTAAAGAAATATATGTATCATTTGACTGGCCTTTTTCACTGTGATTTTATAGTGTATATTTAATTTATATTACTTCAGTATCGAGCTCAGACTTTGCCATTTGCTTTTACAAATGGCGGAGGCTTACGTGTACGGGCTTATGACGCGTATACCTGATAAACGATATCCTATGGGTTCGCGCCCTTTTTTCAAAATATTTATACACGCATATACAACGCACTTCTCGCTATCGAGCACAACAGTAAAGTTCTAGGAAGCTCGTAAGTATCTCAGAATTCTCCACTAGTGTTATTAAACTCGACTACTTTATCAAAGCAATCTTCAAGATAGCTCAAGAGAATTCACGCTACATCGCTCGAGGACAGTGTCCAACCGTATTGAACAGTAGAAAATGTGAAACCTGTTTAACGCTTCAACTTATTTCCGACATAACGTACAAAGGATTCAAACTGAACTGACCTCTCCCACGATTAGCAAAGAGACTCTGTTATCGTTCGAACAATCGTCTAACTGTTTCAACTTAGCACACTTATTCTTCGTTAAATTATATCGTTGTATCGATACTCCTATACGTATCCCTTACAGTGTACTGTGTTACTATGTACCCGTAATAAGGTCAATGCGAAAACCGATAGATACGTAAGTTACGTAATAATTCTATTAATAGTTAAAAAAATAAGCTCGAGACTTTTGGCAGATTCCCGAATTCCTGTACCCATACGAAATCGATAAAACTTCCAGGACCTATAAACCACGAATTCCGGATAAAAATTGAAAAAATTATATATTGAATATAAGAGAATCCGTAATTTCTCGAATTGCCGGATTAATTGAATTTAATCGTATTTCATCATAGGGTTAATATCGAGTGGCACGGGAATCCTAAAGTGCGACTCATGGAAACGAAGAATTTATGATTAATACGTCCCACTGCGGTCGCAGGAAATTGTGTTGTTTCACGTGGTGACAGATAAATGCATAATAATTGGTAATGGCTGGGTGACTTTTGCTTATTAAAAATATAAAAGCATAGTCGAAAATGTTTATTCATTTTTTTATTTAGTAGTTCGTGCAGCATGTGCATAATTTTTTTGATGTGTCAAGTCGATATTATATGTCTCGAATATACAAGGTTGTTCAGGACTATTGTACCAGCTGAATATGGTTCTGTCTATTTGACTTCTCTTAATTCCCATGGCAGAACCATCTTTAATAAAAATTAATTATCTTCGATTTTCTTTCGTGAAGATTCGCGAAACTTGATACGCGCGGAAATTTTGTTTTCTATATATATGTATATATTTTTAGAAATGACATTGAGGAGTCAGTGGCGAATTACCGTGTGTCGTATATTTTTAGTGTTTTTTTATACCGGGTGTCTCGTTAAATTTATAAATTACACAATGGACAGTCGGCATGACCTACGTACATAGGATGACGTCGCCTATTAACTCTTTTGAGTTCAAATACTTTCAAAGTCACAGGCGCATATTCGTAAAGCGGTTATTACGCAATTCAGCTATGGGTCTAAATTAATATATTTTCATATACGCAAGTACGTACGCACTCGACCAACCAGAAGTTACACCCTTATAATTTGGAGAATAACGACAATTAAATTCCTCTACTCTCCATATTCGAACGCAAAACGGCAAACTGATTAGGTGCGTGCATCCTCTAGTATCGTTTTCGATCGTCCATTTTTTTGCTATGCAAGTTAAAGTAAAATAATTCTAGCATTTGAACACGATTACGAAAAAAAATCCCCAAAATAGTTGAAGAAAAATATACATTTTTTAAATTATTACAATTAAAAAACATTGATAAATAATTAATTTTTAAAAACTTTCCTCTTTCAAATTTCTTTATCCACCTTGATAGGTCTTCCTTGATCGTAAATTTCTTTCAGATTGCACTGAGGATTATTTCACGGTGAACAAAGATTTTTGTCAACATTAATCAAACTAGGTAAAAACTTACGAATCGTTGAGAACAAGGCCAGGGCCGTGACAATGAATAGGATTTGCGCCATGTCCTACGGTCGTTGCAAAAAGCGCCGTCAGTTTCTCAGCGACCCAGTTAACTCGAGAGACTCGAAACGACTGACTCACCAGAGACTGACCGTCGAAAACTCGTCAATCCTCACGTCATGCTTATCTTTTCAACAAAACCCCGGACCCGGCATATGTTCAACATTTGAAGTCCCTCGTCAGAATGAATGGTAGGACTATACCTTCTGTCCATGAAAGCATTGCCATTGCCATTGCCACTGCCATTGGCATCTGAATAGGGTGGCTCAGAAAAGGGTGACTCAGGACGAATATTTTTAATTAAAAAAAAGAAGAAGAGATTCATGAAAAACGTATTACTTAAATATCTTCTGACGGCACATGAAAATCAAAGCACCCTGACAAATAACCAAAAATTGAATTAAATCGAGAAAACAAAACAATCATTAATACCTATGAAAACGTATATCAATCTTAATAATCTTTGCTGATCCTAATCCAAATGTCAAAGGTTACCGGACAATGACCTTGAAATATTTTCTCTTATATCGGTAGCGTGTACAAGTGGCATCAGGTCAACGAAGTTAACAAGTCAATCCCATGTGACTCGTCACGCGATTTTTAATGGATTATATGTCATTTTGAGTTAAGTAAAGAACTAGACTAATGGCTGATTTGCGTTAGTATACACATTGTATATATTATCCGATATATATATAGGTTTGAAATTACAAGAAAATGCCAAACTGACAGACTTATCGCTTAAGATATTCGAGAATGCTCTGGTTAGACCACATACGGAGGTATGCTTCGAACTTGTCCTAAATCAGGAATGCCAACCGAATACCAGGAATATTAGGAAAATGGGATGAGCCGTTCGAATTACTAGCTAAAAATAGGTCCTGAGCCAGAGTCACGTTTTGTTCCCTGTGCTATGGGGAACTTTTCAAGGCAATGAAAAATCTATTCCTTTGTATCGAAGGTCGACACTGACCTGATGTAGTCAGGCAATATCCAGACATCTGCTTTAAACGTGTCGAGGGTCGTGCGATCGGATAAATAGATGGAACAATTAGTACGGCCATCTAATACAGTTACATTCACGTGCCCTTACAAATCGTACCCCATATTGACATTCGACAAATCGATACAATTGTACATGTAAGATAGCACATAAAAAAGAAATGTTCGGTACATCGATTTTTCCATACATCACTGCATACGTAGCATATGTTACGAACAGCAGTACGGTAACGTACTTTTTCGAAATTTATTTTGAGAAAATTGACATAAAAAAACATATGTATCATTCATAATTATTTCTTGTAATTCAGTGTATTGGTCGTATCCTGATTTTACATTAAATAGTTATACATCCGATTATTGTGATTTTCACAATTTTTCATGTTAATGAAAATTTTATAAAATATAAAAAAAATTGGTTTTTCAAGTCTCGCTGGCTCGCTATTTTTACCTGCCTTGATGAACAGCGTGTGAATTATGCGAAATCAATAGCAACGACTTTGTAGAGTTAGCGTTTCGTTTTTATAATAAATCATTATTAAAAAATAATCGATAAAACAGATAAGCTTCGTACAGAAGCATGATACTATTTTCTAAAATACATGCTTGGTACGTGAGTGATAGGTGTTATGAAAATTATTATTTTTTTTTTATTAAAATACAATATAAAATCGTACAATTCTTCTGTTGATCGTTATAGATATATTTTTATACGCGTGTATCGTCCGCTACCTCTTTTTATCAGTTTAGCTTAATGTACCTATCATTCTACTTAGGAGCACTATGAATGCACATAACCGCACGAGAAAAATGTCTTTTAGCTTTCTTATCATTATCAACAATAGGATAAGGTAAGCGCTGCTTTGTTGGCACAAAGATTAACCATGTACACGATAAGATCGAATAATGATTAAAAGTACTCATAACACAAATGATAACTGTAGCGCAATTTCGCACGTGTTCCATATCATAAAACTTATGATGATTATCCAAGCTTAAGATCTATAGTAAATTATTTTTCCTGCCTAAACTGATGTCGTTGAAGTACGTGTGTCAGAACGAATTAAAGTGACTTTGAAATTAAAATGATGCGAAAGTGAAATTACTTTTTAGGGAACTGTTGTCGTTTTTAAAGATACACGCAAAAAAGGCAACTATGATCATGTGAATGAGGAAAAAAAACATTGCAAAAAATATCGCGTGATCATACAACCATGAATTATTTGTATACCGCACGCTATGTTGCGTGGGAATATATGTGCTTATACGCATATTTGACCAGTCATCCTTATTTCATTAGCTTTTACAAATTTGCTAACAGTTTTCATAATGTGATGAACTATTAATAGGTTAAACCGTACATGAGACAATACCCGTACCCAAAAGGTCATATAAGAATATAAATGTCAAAGGATACTTTTCAGGACTTTTTTTCTTGAGTATTGGCAGTTTTTAGGACACTTGGTGCTTTTTAGGACGGGTCTGAATGAATTTCGATACGTAACGTATACTTTCAGGACCATAAAGCGGCAATCACATCGAATTTTCCAAAAAAAAAAATTTTTCTACACGCTCGGAGTTGTGGTAGACTAAGAAGTAGTTCGTTAGCTTAAATTAGGTTAGAATTACAATGCCACATGTCCCAAGGTTTATTCTTTTTTTTAAATAACACATTGGTTTACCGTTGTGCGTGGCCTATGTCCTAAAAACTGCCCCTGGACAAATCTATATATATATATTTTATTACTGTTACATTTGTCTAATATCTAAATCGAACTCTACAACTGATGAATTATTTGATTCATGTCCGAGTGTTTTTCTCGATTTCTTAAAAATTTTGTAAAATATTCTTTGAATTTCTCTTCCTTCTTATTGTCAGCCTTATACATTACCCTGTACAGTACGCATATATATGTATATGTGTGCTACGGAAAAAGTATAGGAACTTTGGCCGTACTATTGAGAATTCTGGGTAGTTTTGGTCCGTTTTTCTATGTTATTTATGTAATTGAATTTTGGCCTAGTTGCATTGGGACATGTATCTATGCCAACAACTGAGAAAGAATTGATTCGCATCTAATTTCTGGTGACATTAAACAATATGCTTTTTGTCTTTACAAAAACTTGATCGAGTTCAACGTACCGATTTTTCTTAACATTGTTCAGATTCAGTGTTTAAATTTTGTAGGTCCATAGACACTGTATCCATAAGATTTTCCTTGCGAGGTACAACGCTGACTTGAGAATTCCTCTTTCCGATTCAACTGTCCTATTGGGGCATAAAGCCATAAAGAAAGAAGAAAATAATATTCATTGATGCATTAACAGTAATCGAATAAAATTGAAGTCAAGTTTTTGTATCATTGAACTGATTTTTGTGTATTTCATTTTCATGAACGGAAAGTTTCTAGACTGGCCCATAGATCCAGTTGATTAACAATGTGTTTAAAGCAAGCAGTAAACGATATTTATTTAATATGATGATAAAAGACTATTTCCGATCAGTATGAAGAAATTTTATGATTGATAAACAGAATAAAAATTGATATTCATTTATTATCATTTTAAATGACTCAAATAAAAGATTCAAATGGTAACGATTGAAAGACGACGAATTGAAAGGAATATACTCATGAAATACTGTGTCTAAGAAGTTAGTTCAAATAAATATGACATTGAATAACCTATTGGTCCGATTAACCAACACTTATGACGTTAATTTCAAATGTAAACTTGATTCAAAATCATTTCTATCATTTCGAATTACCATTAAGTTAAGACATTTGAAGCAACTAATTTAACCAAATAGAATGACTTCACAGACAAATTGATTCAAATCAAAAACTATCGACCCTCATTCTTGCCTAAGAATTCAATTGATCGCCCTAAACCATGGGCATGCTTACAAATTGATTCGGCTAAAAAAATTGCGATAAAGTATCCTTAATAGAGTATTAAAACAAATATATCAAAAAAAAGACAATATAAATGCATATAGGAGATGGAATTCAAAATTGCAAAAAAATGAGATATATAAACGAATAAATTAATTAAAATGAATTAAACCTTATAAAAGTAACTAACACTCCATTCGAAACTTTCAGTAAACATCATTGAAAAGCCCAACCTCGTCAGTTGTGTTGAATTCTTTCTCAATCGTTGGCATACAGTCATTGACACAACTATAATTTCGGATAAAGTTGACAATCAGCACGTGTATGAACATCATCGTTGACATTTAATTTGCCCAGATAAATATTTTGTATCTTCTTGTCGGATGCCAAGTCTCTCTGTCCTTTTATCTGTCATGGTGATAGGATAAAATATAGATTTTGATAATTTATGATACAATTAATAAAGTCTCATGCAAAACGATACTCACTTTTGAAGTTACGCGCTTCCTTTTCATCATGTACAATGTTGGTATGCTCAATAATAACAGCAATCCAAGAATAATAATTGGTATACTAATATAAAATCCTATACTGCGAAGCATTAACACTTGTCTCAAGGAATATGCGAGATCATCAGTGGTCCCACTTTTCAAGTTGAACCAGAACATTGGAAAATAAATTTTGGGAACCTCCTTAAACATTCTGAAAAATTATACGACACGTCGGATCCATTAGTGCAATGGTAATAATTAGACGAGTAATTGAAACTAATATTTTTAAACGTACTTACGATACAATCTCTGACGGCTGCAGTAGAATATTAATTTGAAATCTAGCAGCAACGTCTATGGGAATTCCCGTCGTCTGAAATGTCATAGTTTTTCTTATAATTTTTGTATAAATATTATTTATCGTTATTGAACTTTTTTTCATGATACTTACAGGTTCCAGTACAATATAAAAATTGTGTTTCTCATCGTCTGGGTTCATTCCTACAACTTGATCCCTGAGTATTGGATCAGCCTTATGAAAATGAGGTAGACTGACGAATCCTGGTGCTCCATAACGACAAGCTGTTATATTTATCAGCCCCATAGGGCTGCACTCCCCGTTACAGTAACACTGTCCGATATTCACGACATCTGGATCCTCCGCAGATTCTGTTACTTCTCCGGAATACTCGGCGGCAAAGAAATCTTCGGTCGTTGTTATTGGCTCAAAGTATTTTGCTTGTTCGTGAGGATATCGTCTCTTTGTATCATTGCTTAAAGTTTTCTCGCCAACTGAGTACTTGTAACCCTCGATACCTTGGTGATAAACATTACGTTCATACTCGTACGTGACAGGTCTAAGAATCGTGTAAGTGTTATTCTCCGCTAGCATAGAAAACATTTTTTTTATAGATATTTGAATATTCCCGCCAATTCTTACCTGCACAAGTCCGCAGAGAATATCGTAATATCTTCCTCGGTCCTGAACGGTGGCCAGAATTCTCCAACGCTACCCTCAACAACATTACAAGGACTCTTATAATACTTGGTGGTATCCTTATAATTCCAAAACTTCAACGATCCAATATTTTTTATGTCATCCTCTCCAGTAGCCATATTCTGATAACCATCAAAATCCGTGGAACCGTTTCTCTGTATAGCGGACAAAAAAATAAATTACAGTTAACAACAAAGCATTGACAGTGATATTCATGGTATGGTAAAATACAAAAATATTAAGCTGTCATTTGAATTTAAAAAAAAATTGTATCCATGCTGACTCCCATGCCAATAACATTATTGTTCTCGTAAGATGTACAAATGAATACACAATATGTCCATTACTTTTCATTCTGTATGCATGACCTATAGTCGACTCCTCCTATTCAGTGCCAATTCAGTACTTGTACTGAATTATAACTCCATTAGTCAAATGACCGATATAAACAGTAATTACCAGCCTTCGACTCACCGGTTCCCATCCTACTCTTAAGTTGCTTACTACCGTAAGTACAATAAAAAAAATATCATTATCAAAATTTTTCATTCCTACCGTATAAAACCATCCGAACCGATCAAACGGCGGAGTTTCTTCTGTCATCCCTGCCAATTTTCCCATATCGATAAGAATATCCTTATAGCCGGTAAATAGTAACTCGTCCACAGTTCTCACCACGTGTATCCCTGGCGATTCTGATAATAAATACGATAAAGTCGACTGCATTAGGTAGGGCCAATATCGAACTTTATGCACAGCTGACTGTAATCAATTATTAGTATTAAGTCTGCTCTCAGGTATAATGTCAAAGGTACGTAGCATGACAAGAAAATTGTATAAAAAACTTACAACAGCGACAACGTTCAGTTGCGTTATATTGTCCTTTAAACTGCCTTTGCTATTTTTTTCATCGAAATACCAAAATCTCCTCTGCAGATAACTCACGGTGTTGTTCTCGGGATTAAAAGTGATGTTAACCTTTTCTCTCTTCTCTCTGAGGAAAAAAAGTAATAGATATAATTTATCGAATCGACAAGTGGATTTAGATAATAAGTCAAATCAAGCTTTTCAATTCTAATATCAGCATATACGACACAGGTGTTCAAGAAGTAATCTCAATAAGTCATTTTGAATTGCTGCGCCACATTGCATGATGAGAACTGACGTGATAATTGAGTATACAAGTCATTAGGCCAGACGCATTGATGCACCCTGTTGCAGATTCTATTTCAACCTTGAAGATCTTTCCGCCCAAGCTGCGCACGTGAAATACGATACCTGACGCATGTGTTTTAGACAACTGCATGTGTGCTGGCAATTATGCAGAACAGTGGTCAACAGGAAAGTAATTAATTAGACAATTATTAAATATAGACCATGAAATGTCGACTGGCTCTCTATATGACTCTCTACTTGCTGAATCATTTTATTACTCGTTAAGATTGAAATATCGTGGGGTTAACTATTGCTTCGTTACTGTAATTAGATTTATTAATGGCTTTAATAGTTTTTTATAATAGGACACCCCCCACTCTTCTGAACCTTTAAGCATATATATCAACTGGTTTTGTAATTTTCCATTTTTACATATCATTCGTTTTGCTATGACGAAATCGATATTTGATAGTCTCGAAGATCAGTCAAAGTATCGATCATCGGTTCGGTTTTGTGAATGACATTTGATTTTCTGTGGCTACACGAGAAACCGCAACAGCCGATATTGTTCATCGTCAAATTTCAATGTCCAAGGACTTCCGTAAGAAATATTAGATTGCTTGTAATGACTTTTTTGGTTGTTTTTAAGAGAAAATTTTTTTTATACTCACATGAAGCTGTATGGACCAACTTCGACGAGAATCGGTTTCTTTCCGCGTATCGTTAACTCGTTTGGATTGGTCCAATTGAAAAAGTAAAATTCCATTGTGACTGGTATGGAGGTACTGTTCTTCCACACATTGTAACTTTTTGAAGTTGGTGACAGCACCAGTTCCTAGAATGAGAATGAGATAAAAGACATGTCTGGTAGAGGGAGACAAAATTTCTCGTTTGATTAAATGCTGATTTATCTATATGAGAAAATTTTTACAATTTTTTCAAAATATACTTTTTCAATCGTTACGTGGAAGTTGATTAGGCCAATTATTGACTGACGATCGCAAAGTCCTTGAATGTATACGTAATACCGCGGGCATACATATTCTTCTGGTTACATAGAAACTCACGGGGCAATCGATTAAGAAGAATCTGATGATAATATCTTGAGACGTATTAAGTATTGGCTGATGGCTATTTTGAATTTGTTAATCATACAAATAATATAAACTTGAGAAAAATTATGTTAACCACAGTTGGCATTGCTGTCACGATAATTGTATAAAGTGAAAGTAGCTATATAAATTATGCGAATTAAAAAAACCCGACTGCTTAAATCAAAACTAAAAAAATATTTAAACCAGCCAATACCTGTTATTAAGTTGCTAGTAAACAAAATTTTAATAATAGTAAATGAATCATGAAACAACACGTGGTTAACGCCACACTGAATGAAAATATTTTAAACTACATGTTATTTACGATTTTCAATAATAAGCATTTTATATAATCCTTCCAGCTTCCGTATCACCTTAAAGACATAATTCTATATTCACAATTAAAAGAAATACATTGATAACAAGCTAAATCTGTATCCAAAATTTCTCAAGGTATTCCAGAGCAAGATTCTTAAATGTTTCTTACATAAAAACAAACAAAATATTTACCTGGGTCAGAATCCTTCGAAATAGAATTGGCCAGTAAAAGCCTAAGAATGTTCCCAGCAAGACGAACAGCAGTCCCAAAATGCCCAAAGTAACCGGTTTGCTCATTCGGGGCCTCATAGCTAGATTAAGAGTATCTGAGGGTATCCTGAGTTACTTGGATCTACGCACGTGCATCCCTTCGAAAAACAAAGTACCACTTCTCGTCCGCCAACGTCTTTCAAATAAGTCAACCAGCTCTGTGACTATTCAATGTGGTCAGTGGTATACGTTCCTTGAGATCAACAGATAAAAAATATCTAATCTTTACACCCCACCAGCAACCAGCCAGCCAGCACACGTGTTCAGTCTACGGAGTTTCCTACCGCTGTATATACTATACCCAAACACTACGTCACAAAAATAAGAGTCCGAGGAAAAAAATTGAAAGACCGATTCAATATGAAAAGACTAAATTTACATTTTTCTGAGCTCTCGTTCATCATGTATAACGTATGAAACGTGAAATAAACTGTTTTAACGCCTACTTCGATACGTTATGCAAAACACGTAACCCACCACCTGTTCACCAATAGCATTAGCCACGGATCATCCATTGTTAATGATAATCTTACGTAACCGATTAAACACAGCCTCTTGTGCATCGACACGTTTTATACTTCGCATTGATTATTATTGATTTTCTACATAATTTATAATGTGATTCAGACGCTCGTATCGCGAAGTAACCACTGTTTTGTCACGTGTCTAAAAAATACTAGCGTGTATGTACGTGAGTCACTTTGCTAAGTGCTTTTAACCAGAAACAAGATACAGTATTTGTATGCCAGTTTTATTCAGTAGTGACATAACGCGCAAAGTTCGACAGTAGTCCCAGCGTACGAATAAATTTGTGCCAATCATTAAAATGAGGCGGGTAACTCGGATGTAGAAAAATATATCTTTTCCACCTGTAACACCAGTATTATAATGACGGAACATTGAGTCTCAAAGCTACTGTCCAGCTGAATGTAAGGACGCGTGTATTTTTAGTTGCGATACTTATGTATGTAGAATTAGACGAGTAACAAGGCGCGTTCACACGGCGGACAAAGACAGGAGGGCAACTGTCGTAAAACTCAGTGGAAACGCAAAGGAAAATTATTGAGAGCGTCCATGAGCAATATTTGATATTCCATTATGCGTAGTTATGCACGGAAACTCGAATTTGTGTTAAGATGAAGACAGAGCATTTACACCAAGTGACATTGCACGGTCATAGGTCAGAAATTAATTGACGCACACATGTGTAGTATAGATATATATAAGTATGTATGTACGAGATAATACTATTTATCCCATGTACACAGTTGCAGACTTTTTAAACAGAACTGACAGATATAACGTATCACTGTTATCACTTCCTCAGAGGAAATCCGTGATAAAAGATCCTTAGACACATCAGACGTTTTTAACGTTAAGTATTCGTTGAACTCACTGGAAAAAGTTTTTTGATCAAACTTAATTTTACCAATGTAAAAAACATACTGAGATACGGATAGAATAATTTGGAATGATATGGAAAGAGACAAAAAAACAATGTGTACGAACCTTGAATCATACGTGGGATGGTACTATCATCTTCGCCATATGAGGTCACCGTGTAATTACGTTAATTACAATAGTACTTTATAAATTCCTTGAAGATCTTCTCGGACGACAGAACAAAGACGAACAGCGTATTAATTGACAATTGACTTTCAAATTTGAATGCTACTTCACTGACTAATGCCCGATGAATTGGAGGAGACGTCAAGTACTGCAGTAAGAACAGTTCACGGATAAATATTAACAGACAGCATAGAACAACCCCAACCTCTGAGCCATCCCCTCCAATCATTCAGCATGAGCCTCCCACCTTCTTTTAACAGCGATCCTCCTCGTCGCCAAGTGTCCCCCTATCTTCTCCGATGTTTTCGTCTCAAGACCATCTAGCAGTGGCAAGCATTCTATGTCCGAGACAAGACAAATATTATCCAGCATCGGTCGCAGGGTAACATTGTACAATGGTATGTCTTACATTTTTGAAAAAACCTTTTGCTGATTCTTGGAGGTACGTAGCGAGAAGGATTCCATTAGGACTTTGGAGATTTTTTTAAGGCATACAATTCTCTAAACCTTATTCGCACGGGTTCCGTGTGATCGGTACTGGGCCAGTGGATGATGCAATACGTGATTTTCGGCCATGATCTTGTTGAGCAACGTATGTGAAATCGTTGCAGGTAGTAAGCCAGTGTAACGCTCCCCACTTTTCGTAATGTTATCAATGAATATTGTCGAGTACCAGTAGCGTACGTATTTATGGCGCTTTGTAAAGGCGAAACAGTTCTGTGGACAGATAAGAGAACGATTAGCATCTGCTGATACAAGAGAAAAAGAGATGACACAAAACAAAGAGAGATAACATACGTAAGACTCAGGTAGCCAAAAGGGAGATATTCGGCCTCTCAAATATTCCAGAAAAATAACAGCATCGTATAAAGCGTGTTCTTATTGTGCAGGCAATATGCTGGCACATGACGCTTATGGCTGCAAGGAAGAAAAACTAGTGTAATAAAGTTTAATATTTGCATTCGACGCGTCCGATCGAGCCGACTCGAAATTTAAGGCTTTCATTGCTTCCCAGAAGAGAACTGGGTGAATGACCTCCTAAATAATTAGAGGCTGAAGTCACGTGTTCATTTTAAAAAATAAGTCCGAATAACCCTACTCCATTGTTTCATACAGCACTAGCGCCATGCGCTCGACTAATCGTTTCGTCGACCCTTGCATCGAACTTCAAACTTTCGACTCTGCTATTCAGACAAGCTTATCAATCATGAAGAACGATCAAAAATTTTTATATAAATTATCTAACGATCGTTTCTTACGACGTTCTATTCTCTCACTTTGTCTTGTAAGAATATTTTTATATATCGTTTTCATACCATTGAACGTTACGTTATCTGTTTTGTGATATCCGACATTGCGCTGATAAAATATGCTCGTACGTTGTTCATTGCACAATGTCGAATTTGCGGAAATAAGAGTATACCATATATATCCTATACTTTTATCTGTACTGTATCGTATGCACAGTATACATATGTATACTGAAATTATACTGCATATACTGTACTCTCATGTTTACTGTACAATAAATTCTTTAATTTACATCGCTACAGTTTATTCGATATAGACGAGAGCGATTTAAAATATATTATCTGCTGTTGGGTGGTTAGTAAGATATCCATTTACTATTTGTAATACTATCCCTAGCTCGGAGGATTAAGGGTAGTGCTTATGAAGCCTGTCAAAATCTAGACACTTTTTTCTGCAAGCGAATGTTGTTTCGTCATGCGGTATTATATTTCTTGTGTCAAATCCAGTATTGAGCCAATTACTATTAGTCACCGTTTCAAAGGTATGGGAGACTTTTACGAGCTAGTATAATAAATACGACGTAGGAAATTGAACAAGGTTATTATCCATACGTCAGATCGGATCGCTGGTTTAGTCTATAGGAATACGGGAGGAGGTAGGTGGATAATAATCCTGTTAAGGGATGATTTTCATTGGAACAGATTGAACTCGTATTTACTGTGAATAGAATATCAATAATTTAGTTTTTTAAGGTATCATATATAATAAAAGTATATAAACTTCCTTGATATCCATTCTACGATTTACGTTTTCTTTATTTTTTTGCTATTAAACTTTTTTTTGGAATAAGTACTTACAAGGAAACCGTTTCCGATGTCCCCCACTGATTTTGTTTATTTTGAGATATGTTATACTTGATCGAAATTTAAGTGACATGTATTTTTTTTATCGGCGGAAAAATGGCTGTTAAGGGGGTGAAGGCAACCTACAAAGTTGTGAACTTCCAGCGATAGTTTTGCAGTTTTACATATTTTTACTTGGGATATCTGAATGAAACCAATTGGAAAATAATGCTCATGGAGAATAATGAAAAACATATTTTCTTCGATTTTCAGGGTGTGGAATTATACAGATTTATTGGGCTTGAAAGTTGCAAAATGATTATAGCAAAAAACTATTCATCGTATTTCAACGAAACCAATTGCATTTGAAAGAGCTAAAAAGATAGGAAATGCGTGTCTTTGCGCTTTACGGAAAAAAACGTTTAAGTAGTGACTACCTCTATTCACGTGCAACCAAATTTCCATTAAAACCGCATTATCTTGGTTAAATTTGCGTTTCCAATTATTTCAAAATTCTTTTTATGCGTTAGTTATGGAGCTTACTCGCTTTTTAAACACGTTCGGTTGCTTTTTTAACAAAAAGCCACTCTTTTTTAATCCCCTTCTGGCGCCATTACTTGTACGCTCGCGAAATCTTATGCCATTTCAATTACAAGGATTCCAAGAGTTTTGGAGGTCGATAATTTTATTTATTATAAAAATGTTTCAACTTTCAACCCCTATAAATCTGTATAATTTTACGCTATCGACATCGAAACAAAATGCATTTTTCATTATTTGTCGTGAGCATTGATCTCCAATGGGTTTCATTTATTTATCTCAGCTGGACTATCGCTGGAAGGGCCCAACTTTGGGAATAGATTTCACTTCTTAAAACTGGTTTTCCGCCAATAAAAAAAAACGTATCATTTAGATGTAGATGATTAATAACATATCTTAAAATGAGCAAAATCAAAGACATGAGACACCGGAAACAATTTCCTCGTTAGTCAACATTGTGTTTCCTTTGCTAATACAGTGTTTCGCCATTCAATATATGGCAAGATAAGTATATATATCACAAACTATTTACATATATATTATTTTGTCTTGTAAAGGCCGCCCGTTATAAACCTGCTGTGGAATAATTTTTGTTATCTGGAAGAAAATTAAACGCTAGGAAATTTGAGATTATTCTAGAATGAGCCATTTTTTTTATATTACCTCATACCAAAGCTCAAAGATACGCTGACGCAACATAATTGTTCATTAATTAACCATTTATCACAGATTTTGATTATTCGAAACCATTTAACGATTAACAGTGCGACATTAATAAGGTACAAGTGATGTGAGCAATTTTTTTCTATACTAACCTAAATATATTGGGAAATTTTAAATACATCAAAGCTAGCAATGCCGTGGAAAACTTCCATAGGGTCATGACCATTTTAAATCCTCTAACAACGAAAATCTCACTACCATTACTTGGCTTATTATTATAACCCAGTCCCGTAAATAAAAGTGTAACATATGTACAATATTTATAGTAAATATACAACATACAGGGCTATCCAGAAAAGATGAACTAATAAAATTATAAAATAGTTTTTGTGAAAATGTTGGTTGGAACTTCTGGCTAGCCATGTTAATAACAATTAGTAAAATCTTTTATATAGCAATAGAAACTTGAATGGTCCGTCAAGATAAAAATAAACGTTCATAGGTATAATTTAATTCTATTTGATCCTAATAATCAAATGACATAAGTGTAGAACAAACGAGTGCAGCAGTAAATATTATTCCTTTTCGTCTAATGTGAATATACAAATTTGTTTATTATAATATACACAATGCCCATTGTGTGTATGAACATACCTCATCTTTATAACAATAATCTTTATTTTCTTTTTTTCACGTAGTGTTAGGCACTTTGTATCTCACTTAACGTGGGCTGTCTGCCACTAGTTAATATTTATACAGTTCATTGTCGTGCGCAGTCCCATTTTTAAGGTAACGCTAAATAAAAGCAAACATCACTGAAGTGCATAATAAGGTAAGATTATTAAAAATTCGGACGATTCTGCTAAAATGTTTGTTAATATATCAACTGAAACACCTATGTTTCTGTTAGAATGGTTATGATTCCTTTTTGATATGCCAGTGTCATTAAATGAAGTTAGTTAAAAATCGTTCATCGGTTATTGGTACATCATTGTTCACCTCCTTTGTTACTAGTCTCTGTTGCCCACCATTACTGCACCATTTTCCTCGAATAAGTAAGGCACTGCCAATGAAGAAGAGGAGTACACCAATTGCAGCAATACCGTAAAATGTAACATAACCTAGCGTTGGAAGTATTAGAAGAAACGTGATCTGGCTTGCATAATTACTAGACAGATCAGCCTCTTGTTTAAACCACATCATGGGAACATACGTTTTTGGTATATTTCTGAAGAGTCTGTAAAGAGAATAATAAAAGATGGTTAAATTGTACAACAAACATATTGTTGTAGCTTTTGTTGAGTTATACTCACGACATAGCATTGTCTGGCTGTACCAAGACATTGATTTGTAACATAGCCCTGATCTGTAGCGGTACCCCTGTTGTCTGGGAACAATTGAAAATATGATTTTGTCTTTCAAGTATTTGTTAAATTATTATTTTTTAGTATATCTTAAACAATACTTTCACAATCCATTTGCCATATTACTGTGTACAGGATCATGTATATATATAATTTTCTTACTGGTTCAAGAGTAATTGAGAATTCATGCTTTTCTTTATCTGGATTCATTCCCGTAATGGAGTCCCTGTAGCTCTCATCAGCCAGGTAAAAATGTGGTAAACTAATAAATGCCGGTGCTCCAAATCTGCAGTCAGAAACGTTCAAGACTCCACTAGGTTGACATTCTACTCCCTCGCAAAAACACTTTCTGGATGGAATGTTGGTTCCATTGTCGAGCATGTTTTTATTTGATATATATTTGTTTCCAACCAGCCCTTGGTATACCGTTGTGTTCTCCATTGTCAATGATAACGACCTATCGTTATCAGCATACAGATAATTAAAGTCTGACTGATTTTCTAATTGGTGGATTCTAGACTATCAATTAAACATACTTACGTGCATAGATCAGATGAAAATATTGAGACTGTCTTGTTGTCAGGCAGTGGCGGCCATAAGTCACCGTTTGTACCATTTAACATTCCACAATACCCAGAGAATTCTGTTGTATTACTATAATTCCATTTTTCAATTACACCCATTTTGTGTACATCTGTGGCTCCAGTGAACATATTAAATGTACCATCATATGTTTCTGAATTATTGCGCTAGAGCAGTATTATGATTTCTTATGCATTTCTGTCATTGTCAAATATTTTGTTGTGTGTGAACTTACGTCATAGAACCAGCCAAATTTATCATATGGAATTCCTGAGTAATTCAACGCTAATCCCATTTCTAGTAAAGGATCTTCGTATCCATCAAACAGAAGTTCACGAGCAGTCTTTGTAGTAATTCTGGTTTCACCTGTAGTTCTTATTAATGTATTCACAATTTGCCGTACCCAGCGTGAACGATGCCTGATGGAG
The DNA here is from genome assembly GCA_030142635.1 of Trachelus troglodyta. Classification (NCBI taxonomy): domain Eukaryota; kingdom Metazoa; phylum Arthropoda; class Insecta; order Hymenoptera; family Cephidae; genus Trachelus; species Trachelus troglodyta. The sequence goes on along the minus strand of JARQTJ010000648.1, from coordinate 1,899 downwards.
TATGCAATAGTCTATGGGAGATAACCTTATATTACCAAAAAAATCTAATTTTATAAAGAATAAAATGAACGTACGGTTGCTATGACATTTAAATTGGTAATTTTATCCGACAAGCTGCCTTTAGACATGGATTCCTCAAAATGCCAAATTCGTTTTTGTTGAAAAGTCACAGTACCATTATCATGCCATACTTCATTTACTTTATAATCAACTTCTCTGTAACGAATGAATGACATATACAGTCGATAACCTAATAGAATAAGTGCTTATCAATACCACATACTTAAATACGTAAGGACCCAATTCAACAAAATTGGGTTTTGTAGTAGCAGTGGAACTGAAGTTGTCAGCATTTGTCCAATTAAACAAATACAGCTCCAAATACATAGGTATAGGAGTTTCTTTCCATATTCCAAAAGACATAGACGTCGGTGAAAGTATTAATTGCTGCAAGAAAATCGAATCATCATATTACAGTTCCACAATGTTACCTATCCATTTTAACAGACAGTTTTTGACATACACGAAACAGGATACTGGTGAATAAATTAGGCCACAAAATTCCCAATGCAAGGCCAACCGATAAAGCAGCAACAGCAAAACCAAAGATGATACCTAGTTTTACAGATGTAATAGGCATCTTACATGGAGGAGCGACACTGTAAAGTAAAAATCTTTAGATCAATCTATAAATTAGCCACAATAATCTTACATATTAATTACAATTCTTTTATTAAAAAATCGGATCAAATATTATCAAAAATACTCCTCAACAAATTCATCAATGTCAAATATAAAACTCATGAACACTCTCCCAGCATGAATATCCAAATTCAAATGTTTCAAAATTTCGTGCCCTTACTTCTGTTGAACGTCCTCCGCTTCTCCCGAAGGAATTAACGATTCTGTTGACATGGTAGTACTCAAATTGTGTAGTTAAAATCCCTAATAATTCGTTTAAAATTCAGCACACAAACGTCAAACACCTAAAAAATTCATCGTAAGTATCCGTACTGTCTCGCAAATAATAAGATAGTATATCACTGCTCTGAACTGTCAAATTGACAAGTAGTAACTGATAATTAAAATCACAGTGTCACGCGTAACCTGGACATAATTCGAGAATTTTTCGCAGCTGATAAGACCATAGCAACCGTGTACGTGCTCGCATCTATCGAAAAAAGTATTCAACAAAATTTTAAACTTAAGATAAGCTCTCAAAAACCCTGATAACCATACTCAGTACGTTACAGTTACTTGCAGTCGCATGACTGACTTGTATACATACGAGCTCGCGCACTTTCTCTGACTCGTACATACAAAATTTCAGACCTCCCCACTGCAGATGCTATGTCGCCGCCTAGTGGCAAATAACGTCATTACAATTATACAAGTTGAAATGAATAATTAAAATAGGATCATGATTCCCAGTGCAAATCAAACTTCAATGCTTTTGGATTCTTAGACTATCGACAGTTAAATAAAAATTATATATATCCTAAATAATATTTAGAAAATTTTCAGTATATTCAAATTTAAAGAATTTCAAATTATAAAAAAATGATATAGCCAAGAAAAAATATAAGAGAATTGTTCAAGATCCGCACTCTAGACGTCTTACGTTTCACACAAAACAAAACATTCGAATGACATCTGGATTATGTCTGCAGTGTCTTTCGGTTGAAAAATGCTATATGCATGCAATCCAGTAGACGTCTTATGCAAATGTTCTTAAACACGACGCAGCATGACATTTTTAGAATGTCGTTTTAATGTTGGCATTTATCTTGTACATTATTCTTTTTTATCATTTATTATTATTATAATATTAGGTGTACAACTTTGCTTCCGCCGTTTTTTTCCGTACGGCACCCAATTTCCTTGTTTCTGAATCATTCC
>JARQTJ010000644.1:0-15276 GCA_030142635.1 Trachelus troglodyta | reverse complement strand
CGAAAATTGGCAGGACGTGCTAAACGAATCTAATCTGATCGTATGAACTAAACTAATATGGATCCTGCTCGTCAGGCTAAATTACTGCAAATGAACCCTTAGTAATAGTCAATTGTTAGTGAAGTATAAATATAAAGTCCGCGTGCTTTGTCACTGATGGGTAGGGTCACCATAAGTGCTTCACCGATCCTACTAAAGCGCTGATCAGAAAACGGACGGCTCTCCGCTCTCCGGAGTTGCTTGGTTACTAAATTTTTTAAATAAATTACATCAATTTTACTCTTTTTTCATTTCATTGGATCTGATTTCTAAAGTTAACGAAATCCTCTACAAAGACGTTTCCAGGATATTCGAGAATGGTTTTTTCGCGCAACCTCTTACAAACGCTTGAAAAATATTTAGAATTAACAGATGTAAATTCTGCAAACTTTCAAAAAGTGTTTTAGTCCGTATGTGCTAAGCGTAGCTAATTTATTTGTAAACGAATAGCTCCACAGTCGCGAACCAGACTCCAATAATAAGATATGTAGATTTTGGAAGTAATTAAAAAAGAATAAAGAATTTTAGTTGTTCAAATTAGCTTTAGCTTAATTTCTATGTAAACAATTGCTTCGAATTATATACGATTTTATGTCGTGCATGAAGTCTCATCTGGTATAGTCAGGCTGCAACATCAGTTTCACTTTCGAGGGGACTTATTTACTGTTCGGTTATTAAGGAGATGTCACTTCAAACTGGAACTGATTTCGCGACCCCACTACAATTCCAATGACAATAATCTCGCGAATATCATTTTAGAATCGCGGAAGCCTTTTCAAACTTTTGCCAGAGACTTTTAGTTATTATTAGAATTCGTAGGAAATCGACATATGTATAGCAACCACACGTTGAAGGATTCGGAGAAATATAAAGAAAAAGAAGAAGAAAAAAACATTTGAGAGTCGTATCATTGAGACGTTCATGTTGTTTGAAAGAGATGTTTATTTTAATAATCCACTCTGTGTTTTGATTTCTTAATTACAATGCTGCAAAATGTAAAAAGAAAAACTGATGATTTTATGAATTTTATGAAATAATTCCATATTGCAATGGCAGCGTTATCGTTCCGTACCGATCGACCATGGAAAAATCGAGAAGTCTCGCTTCATGAAACTCTTCGCAATCCGTCAATGTCTTCTTTATCATTTGCTTAAATTCAAAAATACTACTGGGCTTTAAGATAACAGACTTTCATTATGAGAGAGTTCGCCTGATAACTGTCAAAAAAGTATCTGGATTTCAACATTTCTTCGGGTTATAATCCTCGAAAAAATGTACACGTGACGTGTATATTTTTAGCATTTCAATTAATATATTTGCTCATTATATATACAACATACATACGCACACTTCTCACGGTTTTTATACAATAGAACAAGAATAAACTAATTTGATTAAAAAACAAAACTGTCCTGCGATTACATAAAGGTCAATTGTCAATTGCTCTCAAGCTGTGAGCTAAATATAATAATAAGCCTTGCGCTATGCACAAGACGAATTTAACCCTGACATCGTTACTAGATCGAGGGTAGTAACCTCCCTCTATAATTATCTGATCTAATTAATATTCGGCAGTGGAGCTAAATATCCAAGTATCGTTATGAAATTTCAGGCAGCTTATTGAAAAACTTTTTACGGTCCACAATTGATGTTCTGGGGACTCGTCTCATTTTTGTTATTTTTTCAAGCAAGAAAATTGAAAATACGTCGGATACGTCATTTCTCAAAATACGTGTTAAAACATGCTCATGCTCACGTTTTCGCAGAATTGAATGTATCTCCTTTAAACTTCACGAGTTTTGAGAAGCCAAATCCGATTATTTGGCAAATAGTTATAAGTTATAACGGATATCTAAAAATAATTAGTCGATTACGAGTCAGATAAGTACTGGAAATTGGAAGATAAAATTTAAAAAATCGGAATTAATTATTGGGTTGGCATGAAAGTAATGTGACACTCTAGAAAACTCTACACATATCCTTTTTTAAATTAATTGTTTTTGACCATATTCTATTGTATATACCTACAGAGTGGAAGTATCTAAAACGTTCTACAACATACTAGAATATGGTCAAAAACAGTTAATTTAAAAAAGAACATGTGTCAAATTTTCTAGATTGTCTCATTACTTTCATGCCAACCCAATACAAGTTAGGGAACTTCCTTGGGCTATATTATTCGCGAATATTCTTTGAAAACTGGTCAATGGCGGTTTCAGGGTTAATAGATTTAGAACGAGGCTCGTAGATCGTCACGTGACAAACATGAGCTACCTAGCTCACCATCACCTCCTAGGTGATGGTCCCGAAACCGATGCTGATGATATTTATGCCACTGACATTCGAAAACCCCTGAAAATACTAAACCCTAAAACCCTGAACTATATATATGAGGCGAGAGACTAAAATTTAGACACGCGTTAAGCAACTTTCAAGAACGCTAATCTTTGCCAAGTTATTTGAGATACGTAGGTGAATGAATTGGGTCAGCGTAGTGAATCTGATGAACAGTTAGCACACCTTGTAGACGTTGTTATAAACTATGCATGAACTGTTAACCGATGGAGTTGTTAGTAGGATTTAAGATTTTCTTCATTCTGGTGAAGGTATTTCTTCTTCTACAAAAAACTGCAAAAATACCTTTGTTACGTAACAGAGTGATAATCATTTTGCAAAAACTTCGATTACATTTTCATATTCCAGGGTTTCTGATTTGATCTAGTATTATGTCATCTTGAACTACTTTTTTCAGTTATAGATATAGAACCGGGCATCTATGCCAATCCAGTTTTTATAATATGAAATACAGCATGTAACCTCGGCCAGAGTTCATAGACAGAAAAAAATCTAGACATGTTACGACAGAAAGTAGAAATTTCCACATTCTGATAAATATTACATCTCGTTACTGATAAGAGGCATTGGACACGTATCACATCATGCGTCTATCACTTACAATTAGTGATCCACATATAGAAAGGCTAAATTGAGGATAGCATAAAATGGCTTTATTCACAAAGTCAATGTCGAATTTTTTTTCTAAAAAAACCAACTTAGGTCATTCAGCATTTGAATGTTAAGCTGTCTTAGCTCAGCGTAGCCATATCAAGCCCATCACAATATTGGGGCTGCTGGACAGTGGACAAATTTGCAAAATTTTTGTGTGAATGCTGCTTACGGTCCTCCAAATATTCCTTGTGAATAAAAAACTTTGAGGATCGTCTTCGAAGTAGCTCGTCTGTATATTCAGACTGCCCACGACTTTTTTCGCGAAAAATAATTAAGTTATAAATATATAATATATGATCAAATTCTTATCAATAAGTGTGGCGCCTCAATATGCATAATTCTACTTGCTGAAAGTATCATGAATTAAATTAATGAAACATTATATAAATATTTCTTTCTCTCTTTCCTCTCCTTGCTGCTTTCTCGCTATCACTACTTTCTGTCGGTTCCGCGCTTTGGGTCGATGCTCCCTACTTTTAATTAACATGGGGCCTGCTATCAATAATTATATAAGTTTTACTTCAACGCATGCACAAAAATTCCCTCCTTTGCGTGCCTATAAAATATAGCGTAAGTGGCGCTTTTTTAGCAAGTCATCAGAAAAATATACTTCGCGTAAATTAAACGACTTAATTTTCTTATTGGCACATTAGTTGTTTTTTTGAACACTTTTTGAACCTTTCCGGTCATAACGGGATATATGTGTCCTAAGCACTGTAAATATTTAACTAGTGAGATTTGACGGCTTAATATAATGCGTTATTTACCTCTGTCCCAATGGTATTTGAAAAACTAAAAATGTAAATGTTTTTGCAAGGATCGACATTCTAAGTACTTTTTCACACACTTTTAAAAAATCTTGAGTTACTTTTTGTAAAATGTTTTGACTTAAAGTAGTATGTGATACTTACGCAATGACATTCGACGAAGGGTGTAAAGGTGGTAACACGAGCTGAAGACGAGTCCGCTTTTTTGCACTCATATCGCAAAGTACTATTTGGTCTAATTGTAAGTGCCAAAGCTTTAAGATGAAATATTCGTAATTTTCTTACTAAAAAATTTGCAAATATATTCTTGTTCGATCGTTTGTTGAGCATGTGAAATTAAAATATCTGAACATGCTTTATTTTAATTTTATATATATATTTTTTCAATGTGATAAATTATTGTTTCACGACCTATCGAAATGCCATAGTCAATTTTAAGCAACATAATCATTCGGCAGCACGAGGAATAACGAAGTTAATACATATAAAAAATTACGTGATGATGAGTGAGAATATTTTAAAATGAAAAAATAGTATACTTTTGGGGAGATAAAAAATTGTTATAAGCCATCGGCAAGTTTCTGTGTGAGGCGAGTTGTCAATAACAAAGTTCAAGTGGAGCAAATTTCAGGATATTTAATTTTCATGATATCGATGACTGTTTATTTTTCTCACATGTGAATCAAATTAGCGCTACATAAAATTCCTTCTGTTAACAGAATTATTCGTAAAGTAATATTCCGTGACGCAAATCCAAATTTTACTTTACATATTAAATGCCATTATTATTTAATCAGTCGCCATTCTAACGCTTCATTTAAGCTGATTCTATCATGAAATTCTATCACTTCCAAAAAACGGGTTTAAATTTTGTTTACGTTCTTGTCGAGGGTTCAATGATTTTGCATGCAAAATTTTACAATCACTTATCATCAAATTTATTAGACAAACGGACCGAAAGTATTGATATAATGGCAATATTTTTTTGATACATTCCAGCTTTTGATATTCAAGGTAAATGAAATTTCTAGGCGACACTTTTTTGACATCGAATATTACTACGATGATTTTTGGATAAAAAATGTTTTATTGTATTATTTAAACACTGATATGAATATTATTTAATGATAGTTCTCTTTTCTTCCGTTTGTCTCAACGATAATATATTACTTATGAAATATTTTTGTAATTATCAATATAAATGGTATTCACCGAAACAAGAACACTATTACTATTAATTCAATTTCTTTTTAATTGATTGAATCTGAATTAATTACGAAGTTAATATATCTTAGCAAATTACAATAGATCATATTACGTATTCGCCGAATTATATTTGAAGATTATACGAAAAAAAGTTATCACTTATTTAAAAAATGAATATTTTGTGTTTTGTATAAATTATTACGCATTAATTATTCCGATTGAAAGTCTTGGGGAAGATTTTTCTAATATCAATTTAAAAAAAAAATGAAAAATGTTACATTATTCAAGAAATTATATTTTTTCTTTATCAGGAGAATATTGACACCGTTCGTCTCGTGAGGTCTCGATTTTATCTCAAATGTTAATTAGAGTCAATATAACTGAATTCGTTACAACATATGTAATATTTGGTTACACGCATCGTCTGATGTGTGGTCATAACCCGTGCATGAGATACGTACGAATTCGTCAAAAGTTCTCCACATTCTTTTGGGAATTTCAATGTACCCCTTACGTAATAACGTGCATTTAAAAAAACTTCCACATACATAAACATATATACAAGTGACATGTGTTTACTTTGTCTCGTGAAACACGTAAATACTACACCATTTATAACACCTATATATTCTATAGATTTAATACGTTACTTTTTTACGTATGAATTTTGAACACGTTTCAATAGTTTCAACATACTACGATACTGCTGATAGTCAATACCAGAGAAACCGGAACGAAGTTCATACTCCAATTTGAATCCAGGCCAAGTATACAAAAATAGAATTGTCTTTCCTTACAATAACACATGCAAAACCCACAGACAAGAGAACTACACTGGTTGGCTCCATCCTGTCTGCCATCTCGAATCTTTTTTTTGAATAAGCAATTTTGAAATTGCTTATTGAAATCGCAAATACAAAATTTTGAATACTGGGCATGTTCGAAAAATATATTGAATATTATGCAAAAAAAAACCATAACTGTCAAATCAAAATCGTAAATAGTAAATCTGAAAAGAAAAAATCTCATTTTTCAAATTCAAACAATTAATGATATAACCATATATTTTCAAAATCTTTTTTCTTACGAATTTACTTAAAAGATCTTATTGGTAATTTAATGATAATTTTAAAGATCGTTAAAAGTTGACTATAGTATAATGGATATATTGTTGGAGCCATTACAGAAGGAAACAGAATATTTACAGAGGCTATGTATTATAGATAGCTCTAATTATCAAAACATGACCAGTCAATGTACACGCAGTCCAGCTGGGTCAATATACGTTAGATTATTGTATTTATTATCAGTATTGTGCTAGTTACGATTTAGTATGCCAAAGCACCTGATGTATTGTGTGATTATATCGATAGCAGGGCAATAACAAGAGCTGTTAGTGACCCACAAAATACAGTAAAGCCAATATTGCTATATTGTAATAATTGCCTATGGATCTACACGTATCGAACGATGATTTATTAGACACTTAAGGTAGTTCTTGCAGTATTTTGGAATCACTTCGGCAACTATTTCTACGAGTATCAAATATGTCTCGTTTTGCATGTAAAAATCAGCATACGCGGAGATTAATTATTTTTTAAGATTTTTTCTCAGTAGACCCTCGCGACGAACTGCAAATATCGAAGCGAAGTCATAAATTTGACTAGAGTTGTAGCCATATATGCGTGCCAAGCTCCAGCTCGACTGTGGCGACCACCGCTATGACACTTACGTATTGTCGATCTATATCTTACGTACGATCTAAACCCCGTTTTTGTTTCAGTCCTATTATTGCCATGTCAAATTGTCAAAATTTGGGAGCATATATCTTTGAAGTCAAACGGTCAAAAGATTCTAAACTTTGCAAACACACTCCAGGAACCTTAATCATTCATTTGATATAATTTTTGTCCACCTATCTGGACTTGATTCAAGTGCAAGAACTACCTTAATAGGTCTTTATTTACTTACCTAATTAACATTATATTTTACAAAATGACTTACGTTAAGAATATTAAAAATGTATACAATTCTGATTTGTTGCATAATGATTGACAGTAATAAAAATCAGTCATGTCATGACGATTGTATTAGTCTTTTAAAAAATCTACAAATCTTTGGAAATCATCATAAATTATTTCAGTTTATTATTTGATCTCCATGAGAGTATCGTTGAAATCATGGCTGACAACGTCATCTTTTCAGTGATCGATGACATGCTTTTTGGACTCGATGAAGGGATTACTAAATTTCTGATTAATCGGAAACTTTTTAAACTACAATCAATACAAATAGAAATGTTAATTGTGCTTTTATTGACAATTAGATCATTATCAAACCAAGGATATACATATTTATACCAATGACTGCAAAGTCCGTGATAAATGCATCCCTTATTGGTTCAAGATCATACAAAATTGAAGCAAGTGTGATTCTGATAAATATATCAAGAAAAGGTTATTCATTATTTTGGTCAATATTTTTCGAAGAGAATGCAATGTGACATCTGTCAAAACATCGCGTTTTTTATATTGATAAAAGTAAATGTTGATTGGGGTTCAGTAATTTCACGTTCCTTTCATAAACTTTAATTCCATGTAATGTAATAATAGAACAATAAAAGTACAGCAGCAATGTAGCACAGTATCCCAAGAGCTGCCATGGTTTTTGTAACGGAAGTCGTATCCTTCTAGACGTAAATACACTGAAAAGAGAAAAAAACGTACACATTTTTTCTAAAATTATTCAGCATCTGTAATACAGCCTTGTCTATTCATTAAAGTGCTTATATGATCATACGTTAAATCTTTGTAACAAAGCCAAAATTTTTATTTCCTCAGTGCCCGAGGTAATTAGTCATGGCATCATGTAATTAGTCTGTAATTATTAATCCCAAATCAATTATATCCTCGCATGGCCACAACTACATCAATTCATATATTTATTCCAAATCTACACAAATTCTGCGAAATAGTGTTAATCTCCATGTCTGATCATGACTCCAGCCATGTATAGTTTTTAAAAATCTCATGTGACAGTGTAACACAAATTTCTGAATCGATCTAATTAAAATATATACGAACAATCAAGTTCCATATATAGATATACACAACGAGGTAGTAAGTTTTACGTAGTTGCGCGTAGCACTTGACATTTAAAAGCTGCGCATGCGCAAACGTCTTTCTTTTACAAAAGCGAGTACACCTTAAAATATGACTGAGGACGGTGATAATTTTATTTATTAATTATACCTTGTAATTAGCATTCAATAGATTAAGGAAACAGGGCTTCTTTTTTCATTTATAAAAATCCAAATTGATTCAACACGTATCACTACACCGTACATCGTGGATAGGAACACTGTACTGAAAATTTGTCTGCATTCGTACAGTTCCATTATAGTTTGCATAAGGTCTTCTTTTAAAGCTACATTTATTCCTTATTATAATTACGTGACGAGCCTATTCTCCATAGATTATTTTACAGTGGCATGATAATAAATTTACCACAATCATTCCCTTACGAGATACCAGTAATGGTTGTTCATACATTCTCATGGTATTTGCGTACGTGCATATCTATATGTTAATATTCACAGCGTTTCTCACAAACACTATGAATATTATATCTCACGATTTATGATCAGTAATACTTTACATTAAATTCCGGCCATCCCTTACCTGCGCGACCTCTCTCTCTCTCTCTCTCTATCTCTCTCTCTCTCTCTCTCTCTCTCTCTCTCTCTCTCTCTCCTCCCTCTCCCCCTCCCCCTCCCTCCCCTTCCCTCTCCCCCCTCCCTCCCTCCCTCCCTAGGTTAGCGTCCGCATCCTTAGTGCGCTTTTTAGAGTTCCGTCAAGTGGGCAGGAAACGATAGAGGTTATAAACGTAATTGTAGATCGATATGATTTGATGAGATATCGGGTGGTTTAGATTCTATATCGGCTCGACTAGGGGTGATCGGAATTTTAGCCTGGATCTTTTTTCCGCTGTTCTGTGTCTGCGATCAAAGAATCCAAAAGTGTTTAGTCCAGGCCTTTGCACGGATGTCTTCTTGTAGCTTACTACACACCTATATTCTTATTTGAGTATCTTTATACCTGTATCGTTGAGTGTTTTGCTTCTGCGGCTAAAGTTGGTCACAGTTCGAAATCCCGGTCCGAAGTCCTATAGTCTTTTGCGACACAGCACTGTTTTTCGTAAAACGGGCCCACGCTTTCCCATTTTCTATACATTTCATTCTGTTTTCTTTCCAAAATCTCTTCAAAATAGACAGAGATTACGTATCTCGAATGACTATGACTTTTAGGTGGAGAAAACAAACGGAAACCTCTAACAAATGTTATAGTACAACGAATGCACGAAGCAAAAGTTAAAGAAAAAGGAACAACGGTACAACTGATAAATCGGTTACTTCAAACTGCAATCGATAATCGATAAATAACAAGTTTTCGAGGTGTATAAGATTATGGATTACAGACCCTGTTCCTGTTCAACGTTGTAAATTCATTGACGCAGTATCACTATACATATATAATACGTATATCGGTTTGCGTTTCAGTCGAACCAATGATACCACGTTGGCTCCATCAATTATTATTTGTGATGTAATGACACAGAATAGATATGAGGGAAATGCTGCACTTTTTTATAGTAATTATTTTCATTCCTGATGCTATGACGTTGCTAAGAGGAAACCACTACTTATAATCCTTCTAAAAAAATGGAAGAATCTATCTCTTTAATAGAATTCTATCTCGTATTGGTTGAAGTGTTCTAAGAAGACGCACCTGACATATTATTTGGTGTTGCCTTCGTGTATATCATACCCATCGCAATATTAGCTTATTGTGCCCCTTCACATCGCAAGCATGTTTATTGTGTAAAAACATGTAAATAGTAATGCACATCCTTATCACAGTAACATTTAATTCATTTTCAAAATATTAACCATACCTTTCTAAACCGGAAGTGGGCACGTGGGTCATCTGAAACACCCAACTCAATGCTTCTCTAATATCGAACAAAATCGCACGACCATTCTCGAGTTAAAGGTTTCAAGGTAAAGGTAAATTTTCAACGAAAAAAAATGACGCACATGATTTAACTTTAATGCTGAATAAACATTACATTTTTATTACTCAAATTTCTTACCACTTTAAAACTAAGCGAATTTTTTATTGTAACTTTTTCTTGTCAAATTACTGAAGGTTGTTCAACAATCTTGGTGACTTTCAAGGGGACTATCTCGTACACAAGGTACACGGATGGCCCTCGAGATCAGTCTATTTTTCGAAGGCCACCTCGTTATAAGTTATTACACGAATCTTTCGTCATAGCGATAACGTAATCTAAGCCCTTGCCGTATACAGTATTGAATTTAAATATTACTATCCATACGTAAATAATTGACCTCGCTTCAGCCTTCATAGGAATATATGAAGTAAATCGCAGCAAGCATAGAAAGAACCTTCGACTTTGACCATCGGCGCAAACAAATGTAAGAGCCAATAAAGCTGAACAAGTGAACCTAAAATCGTTAGTTTATAAGAGATCGTACTGTCTCACATGAACTTTAGACTATTAGAGTGGTTTGCAATTGCCACGACAGTATCGACGGAAGGTGATACCAAACGAACAGGGACGAAGTTCGGGCTGTAGATTGGACTATGGCCAAGCATGCGAAAATAGAACAGTCTTTCTACAGCTAAGCATGAATCACAGACAAGAACTAAACCGGTTAGCCTCTTCTTGTCTAGCATCTTCAACTGGCTCCTATACTAAGCTCTAAACAATATTTTCTGAACACATTAGATAACTTCTAGCTAGAATGGCATCTGCTGATATAAAATTCAAATCGCTTACTGGATTTCTTTTGGAATAAGTTTGAATACAAAAATTCTTTATTCGACCTCACCGAATAATCATGTATAATTTATTATGGAGTAAAATAATTTCATCTTTATTCTGTGGTTATTTCGGAGCTTTTTTTTTACGCCCGACTTGACGAAATACATGGAAGTGTATATTCGGCTTACTAATAAGAAACATATATGCAAATTGTTGTAAAAAAATTTCGAATGAACTATTGAATAATTCTAGTTTTATTTTTGCATGAAACGTAATGTCTTAGATTTAACTGAAACTGACTTTTGTAGTTTCGATACTTCAGCTTTAAAAAAAACGTATAGATAAATTCTTTCTTTGCCATAAACAAACAATGTTTGTGATAATTTGAACCATATTGTCTTGCATCACAACACATTCATTTTCCTAATATTTCTTCAGAATATAATGACGATTCTACGTAAAACTGGTATCATTTTTTGAATTACCACACGACTTATCAAAACGTTAACTTTGCGCTTACAACGTCAAGAAAAATGTAAGGTCTAACAGTCAACAGTGCACACGGCACAGCTGAGTCGTTTGTTTAATTTACTATTGTTACTGTACAGCTAAGGTTCCCTGTGTCGGAACAGCTGATATAATATATGAATATAATGCTACACGAATAAAAGCAGTAATAATCAGTAATCCACAAATGCATAATTAAATATAGACGCTTCCACTTGATAATCGATCAATACGATAGATCCAAGCTTATCGAAGTCCGCCTTGTTCGATAATCGTAATCGGATGTTTATTCATTCCTATATTTAATTGCAACAAATATTAATGAAGAGCTGACGTGAACATTATATTAAATATACAATATTCAAGTCTCTCATCTAGATGGCGATTAACCTCGATTAACACGTGTGTGCTGTTTTCCCTCTATATGTATAAGACCATTCCAGTGTTAATGATAATTGGCTGACTGTCGTCGAAGAACAGTTACAAGTTTCATTCCTGCTAACGCATTATCTAATCTTTGAAAGTTGATCATCGTCGATCATTGATTTGTTTGTCCTATAATATTTATTTGTATTTTCAATTGACGTAAAATCCATGTGATGTTATACATTAACCAGTTCTCATTTCATTTGATATTGCTCCTCAATATTTTTACAGACTTCAAAAGACCATCTTCATTTAGTAATACTAGGACTTTCTTATTATGCGCTTAACTTGGAAAATTTCAAGTAAATTCCATCTTTCGGTGACAGAATGAAAGTTCTTGTATTGAATTCATATGGGATTTTTGTTTTCTCACATACGTCTACTTTATGATTTATCAGAACTTTAATCAGACCAACTTTTGTCTGATATACCGCAAATCTTTCACCTGCAATTTAATAATGTTTCATATGATTTTTTTTCTGTCTAGAATAAAGCCATGCATGATAATCTTATATTAATAACTTATTGAGCCATTCATTTCGAAATCTTAAGAAATATTGCATACATGCAATGTAGGTATAAATATTATGAAGAATTTAAGTAATTTAAAAGCACGTTACAAAATAATTCATAATTTGATTTCGTATCAATAAAAACGTGATAAAAGAACACAGTTACCTATGCAGTTCCTAGGACCGTCGCTAAATGGTAAAAAGTACATTGGATGTCGAGCTTTGACGTTTTCTGCAGTGAACCTTTCAGGATCGAATGTTTCGGGTGATGGATATACTTCTGGATCATGATGAAGGCCATAAATAGGGATGATTACTCTTTGTCCTTTAGGAATCGTGACATTAGTCCCGCGAAATGTGTACGGCTGATTTACAACTCTAAACATTATAGTTGCCGGTGGATATTTTCTTAAAGTTTCTAGAAAAAGTAGATTACAAAAAAAAATATATAACGTACTATCATATAGTGAATGGCAGCCCGGGTAAAAAATGTTGACAGTTTTTGTCCATGAAAAATACTAAATTGGTCTTATATATTTCTGTTTTTGTCCTATTTTATTTATCACATTGATTTGCTTTTATCCACAATTTTCAATAATCAGTAGAAAAGTAGATTTGTTATAGTCTGATTATATCCGCCAGGCGGATGAAATCAGACTTTTTTTATAACAATAATTATAAATAATAAATAGTAATAATAATTATAGCCTTTTTCGATTAATCCTTTGACTTAAAACAACGCCTATAGGTGTCCAGCGAAAACCGCTGTCTCGATGCAGATAGCGTCTACCTGTAGACAGGCACCTGTGCCCGATGCGAGATGCGCTCTTGGATAAAGCGCTGCGCGATTGTCACGTTTTTTGTTTTTGAGCATTCCGCAGTTAAAGGATTAATTAAGAAATTTTATTAATTGAATTTATCAGAATATTTTTTTTTAATTTCTAAGTTCAAATTTTATCTCGATTTTGTCCTACCTCATCAGAATATTAATTCATGAAGGAAGCGGATAAAAACAAATTAAAAAATCACTATTCAGGCAAAAAACGTAACAACGTTCAGATTGCCGGACAAAAAATAATACATATTTTCAAAGGAGAGGATAAAATCAGCTAAAAACGAAATAAAATAGACTGAAACACGGCTTTTAAAACAAAAACCGTCTAAATTTTTCACCCGGGAGTATTTGAAACACATAATAGTATTTATCATGTGTCCTAATAATTTCGAATTGTGTTAATGATTACAAAAATAACAATTTTACTGATCTCACTCTCGCTCACCTTGAAATACCATATCAAGGTATTTCATGTCCTTTACAGCTTCATAGGTTAACTCGCCATTGTTCTTCGCAATCTCTTCCTTTATTTCTTGGCGAAGCTTATCTTGTATATCTTGATTCAATGCTAATTCGTAGAGGGCGTTGCTCATGGTCGTAGAGGAAGTTTCAAATCCAGCAGCAAAGAAAATAAAAGCTTGGGCAGCAATTAAATTATCCGTGACATCTAAAAAATCAATCAAGTTAACATAAAGTATAAAATAAATATTATTTGACTTATTCTTGGATATCTGGATACGCACCAACGTCACTCATGTTATCGGAATGTTCTTTCATATCTATAAGAAGGTCAATAAAATCATGTCTGGCAATCTTATTCTGTTTTCTATGTTCTATTGTGTCCTTTATGGATTTTGTAAAGAAATCAATGACGACCCAGTCAGCCATACATTTTCCCAAAATATTATAAAGCCAGGGCATAGATTGTCGTAGAATAAATTGCAACGTCTTCAAATAACTTGTAGAAAATACTCTGATACCCATTTTTCGAAACTCGCTGTTATCATCAGCAATCGCATCAGTCTTCAAACCAAATGCACATGTGCCGATGACCTCTGTGGTAAATTTGGCTGTAATGTCCCGACATTCTACCGGTTCATTCTTTTCCGAAAGATGATCAAGATATTTTTCGAATACATCTCCGCATTCCAACAACAGATAAAACATTTGCTTCAATTTTCCGGAAGTGAATACCGGAGTGAGTTTTCGGCGAAGTGGTCGCCATTTCGTTTCGTTGAGCAAAAACAAATTTTCGCTTAACGGATCCACTTTTGTGTTATAGTGAATGCCTCTATTTGGGAAACTCGTAAAGTCCTTTATTAATACGTCCTTTAACAATTCAGGATCACACACTACCAGAGTAGGTAAGCTTCTGATAAATATACCAAACATGGGCTCTCCTTTGAATTGATCGTAGTATTGTTTTATTAGAATGCCAATTGGTAACTTCCCAAACATTATTTCTTTAAAATTTCCAAAAGGAAACATTGGCTCAGGCCCGGCGACATGACGTTGTTTCCAAAAATTATAATTTCTTGTAATATAATAGTAAAACAATAGAAATACAACAGCAACGCTGCAGAGTATCTCAAGTGCTGCCATTGTGTAGTAACGGGCGTTATCCTTTTCACCCTAAGGTAGCTGAAAAAAATGAATTACAGATAACTCTTTGAAGAAAGATAATGAGTTTTTTGTCTTCACAAATATTATTTTATCTATGGTATCAAATAATTTCTATAATCCCTTCCAGATTTTACTGGTAAGGTGAATATGTTATTCTTGCAATGCCTATAAGCTGTAACGTGTATGAATTATTCTTATCTGAACTCGACACCGATAGCTAAACAAAATCCGAGAGCGAACTATCTTCGAGAAACAACCTACGTTACCTTCGGCCATCCACCCGTCGTTCATGCATCCACAAGCCAGGTGGGCGCCAGCCAATTCTTGTTTCACCGGGAATTGACGAGTCGGTATAAACTGAGAGTTGGGATGGAACTGGCCCACCTCCACCAAAACGAGAGCTCTGATGGAACCTATCAGAAGAGACTATAGCTTAACGGATCCTGTCGATTTTTGGGGACGCGTAAAATCGAGAAACGCAACCGTAGGTGCTGATCTTTGGGGT